>OX451404.1:2542001-2865667 GCA_949629135.1 Eremobia ochroleuca | reverse complement strand
GGACTAGTTCGAGGTGGCCCGGGAAAGTGTTCCTGGAAGGATTTGGCCTTGCCTTTTTCCAGCAGTGAGTATAGGTTAACAAAAAAATAAAACAATAAAAGCCGACGACAGCAACTCTCAGCATTCTGTATTAATTTTTTTTTTATTATTGCCTTACTTTCACATTTTTCTCTTTGTAATATATTTTAAACAATTATTTTCGTTCTTGAAATAAAAATGAATAATTAAATCCACGTTAGGTTTTTTATTGCTAACGCTACCTAGGTTCACGGACACAAATACGCATATCGGGACACGTCACTACTAAAACCGAAGCTGAGCGGACTTCGTGAGACAGATCATCTGTACCATGGATTCAGTACATAATTCTGAACCCTTCTGCGTTTAAACTTTTCGTCCATTTTTTTATTTGCTTCTCCATATATTTTGCCCGCGTAGGTTTAACTAGTGTTGGGTAAATAGCCGGATGCTTTGAGTTATTATCGATTATAATCCATAAGTATCCATTAATAGCCGTGCAATGGATGATAACCCTGCTATTAATGTATATTTAAAAAAATAAATGCTTTTTTTTGTTTTATTGTAAAATCAGTGGGTGTGAACATAAATTGGGTGCGTGTAAGCAGTGTGATTCAATGTATTGTTATTCTTTTTATTTATTTTCACTTTTTGTATGTGAAAAAGTGTTGATAATAAAATAAATACACATTTTTCGGGAAATTCAGTTTTGTTAATTTAGAGATCCAATACTATAAAAAACCATAATTACTATTGACATTATCGCTTTGTGATTTAACAATCTACCTAATTAATTACTTGATTTAACAAAGCGAGCTAAATATGTAGGTGTATGTATACCTACAAATAAATTTTAACCGATACGTAAAAATGTAAGGTACAAATAAGTAAGTTACTTATTAGCTCTTTTCTGTGAATACGACGTAGGTAAATTATAAACAATGGAAAATACCCGAGCGGTTAATAGGTAATAGAGATGTAAGTGCTGTATATACCGTTTGTATTGAAATGTATAAAACGAAAAATACCGTATAATACGATATTAAACCATTTGCTACGGCATTTTATGTATAAATCGATTGTTTCTATATTTTTTAAGTAAATTATCTGAGAAATAATTAAAATACTGAAAATACAGTGGAAATGCACAGATATAAAACATGAAATGGTATTTTAAATTTGTATTTTGAAGTGAAAACTTCTTTAGCATCGTTGTGATTTGAAAATCAATGAAACAAAAAAGCGACAGTAAAAAGAGATAAACACACATCTATAGGATTTAACGTGCGAGAGATTGAGATAGAAGTAGTGATGAGCAAAATCCAAGACCAAGACCATGATCAAGACTCGAAGTATTTGAGCAAGACCAAGACTATCTATACACTAGCAAGACCAACACCAAGACCGAACAAGCAAGACCAAGACCAAGACTGAGCAAGCAACACAAAGACCAATACCAAGACTGTCCCAGTCTTGGTCTTGGTCTTGCTTTGCTTATCACTAGATGACGATGACGGTGAAGACGAGGACGATGACGATGACGATGACGATGCCGATGACGATCACGATGACGATCACGATCACGATGACGATCACGATAACGGTATCGATGACGATGACGATCACGATGAAGATCACGATCACGATCACGATGGCGATTATGATGATGATGATGATGATGATGATGACGATGATTATGATGATAATGATGATCTTCGTAGATTGTCGGTACTGCTCTGGGTGCCTTCAAGCAGAAACCTAATACGCTGATAGTCGTGTTACGTGATACGCACGACGCTTGGGTCCGAGCGTTGTACGTGTCTTAGTACGTGTATGCGCGCCTGCGTATTACGAAGCTTGGGTAAAAGCATCATAACAACCGTGGTGTATTGTACACGTGTATCGTTTACATAAATATTTCATTATTGAAGGCTTCACTTCTATCGCGTGTGAACTGCACACATGTTTTTTTTTTATTAATAGACAGATTTAACATTATTACCATAAAAAAATAGTCACAATGAAAATATTGAAGGAAAAATAACAACCCAATTAGAAAATTGTTTAGAGCGAACTTAAGAGGTTCCTAAACTTATTTGAATCACAAACTCTTTTTATTATTATTTAAATTCTTCTTCAATTTTATTATTTTCATCACTGTCTGAAAATCCTGCCATACATCAGATGCGTGTCGGGGCATTTTTGCCAAAAAAGTATCACGTCAATGCGTAAGCGAGACGGACTAACACGGCGCGAACGCAGCGCGGTGGAACACGTCTTAACGTGTTGACGGCGACGAATGCAACGTCGAGTCGCGGGAGGGCCGATCACGCGGTAAATCGGACCCATTTTTGCAAACAAGAACCAACCCACAGCAGGTTGGCTGTGGGTTGGTTCTTGTTTGCAAAAATGGGTCCAATCGTACCTACTGTGCGGTACATTTAAATATTTAACAAACACAATAATTAAAAATAGACGGAAATATAATACTGTAATAATATCTGTGAAGTTTAATTACTAAGTAATCATTAAATTAAAATTAGTCATTCTAAAATGTAGAATACAATCGACACTTAAAATATATTTTATTTATTAAACTAGAACCTCTTCGTAATAATGCAGGATCTTAAAAAGTGAATCAAAATATAAAATACATAAAATACCAATAATACCGTAAGTTATAATAAAATACCTGTTTAATACATAGCCTTTTGGTATTATACGGTATTTTTACAACACTAGTAGGTAACGTGCATCCCCGCACCCCCGTTTCTCGTGCTATCTCTTTCTGGCGCCAATATTTATTCGTGCCAGAAAGAGATGCATGAAATGCACTACAGCGACGCCAACCGAATCCGGATTAAAAAAAAAATTTTTTTTGAGCAACAAACACAAAAAAACAACTAAAAACGAAAATAAAAAAATCCCAAAAAAATATCCCAAATAAATGACTGATTAAGAATTTAAAAAAAAACTAAGCACATAAAAAATCTAATTATCAAAAAACAATGTAAATAGCTGATTGAAAATTTTTAAATGGGCCAGATTAGTTTTAAATTGCACATTTATTCACTTCAAAGAAAGATTATGAAAATTAAGTCTAATCTGACAGCCCTAAGCCTGAAAACCATGAAGGGAAATTTTCAATCACTAAAATAACATTAACAGCAGGGTTATCATCCATAATGGCTATTAATGGCTATTAACTGCTTTTAATCGATTATTAGCCATTATGATATTAACCGGATTATTATCATTGCCCAACACTAGGTTTAACCGAAGAAAATTTCAGCGCAGAATCATGTACTGCCGTGCGATTCTGTAACCATCTCACCGTGATAACTTGGGTGAAGTGAGCGTGGAGTGAGTCGCCAATAGTGTCAATCCCTAGCATTAGCATGACTCACAGATCACTCTAAGCTCACTTCACCTTAGTTATCACGGTGAGATTTTTCCAGAATCGACAGGCTGAATCCATAGTAAGAGGTTGTGTGTCGGATCCCTGCCACCCTGTATATGTTCGATGTTTAAATCTTACATTTAAGCAACGTTTATAAAGGAATCTAAAGCGCGAAATCCGAAAGCAAGTTTGACAATAATCGTTGAATTTCGTAACCAACTATGAAAAATATCATCAAGACTTACAGTAGATGACAATATGATGAAGCTGATGATGGTGAAAAAAAGGTTCAAACAAAAAATTAGTATAAAACTAGTTTACCTCGCTGCCTGGAGTCGGCACTTTCCCAGGTATAGAACCGGATTTAGGAAGCTCTGGACTGCTGAACGGTTTCCTGTCCTCTTCACTGAAACAACCAATAACATGTCAAGATTGAACACAAATCCCCATACACTATAAGCCTATTCTAGCCCGTTCTTTTCCATAGGATTCTACTACGCTTTGGAATGGGCAACCAGATACAGCTAGCAACAATTCGAAAGTGCCTTCAAAGACAGTTGTCGAGACACAACTGTCAGCTAGACATGGAACGACAGCCGCGATGTGCGCACACCATTTGGAATTTTATATGGTTTCCTTTTTATTTATTGCAAGTAAAGTTTTAAAGTACAGAATACATACAAGGTGTAACTTAAATAACGCACAACCTCTTAAGGGGTCATTGTACTCATCATTATGAACAACTTTTACTATGGGACCAAACCAGAAATCGCGAAAAAAAAATCAGCTGTTCCCTACATTTATGTTCGCATAATTCGTCAAAATGTAGGGAACAGCTGATTTTTTTTTCGCGATTTCCGGTTTGGTCCCATAGTAAAAGTTGTTCATAATGATGAGTACAATGACCCCTTAAGAGGTTGTGCGTTATTTAAGTTACACCTTGTATATGGTTTTATTAGAATGGACCTTCCATGAGAGATTCAACAAGCCGTCAAACCTAATTGAGATGGGATGGCCAAAATCACAGCTAATCTTGAGTTTAGAGAAAATTTGAATACAGATGAAATTAAACAGGCTCTTAGTAGTGGTTCTTTGTGGTCAAGTAAAAATCTAGAATTATATTCGCATGATGAGCAAAAAAAACTTTGTCAAAATGGACCTGCTTTTAAGATGCTGTTGGGTTGAATTAACTCTTTACATTTTGTAGTTTTCTTCACCTTCAGTTGCATAAGCTTTACTGTAGAGGCGAAGAAATAATATTGAAAGACTAGCCATCCGCCCGCAACTTCGTTTGCGTAGAATTCGGAATTCCCGCCGTTTAAAACCTATTATCCGTTTTCCTGTAGGAATGAAGCATTTTCCCGCGGTAAAAAGTAGCCTATGTTCATCAGGGATAATGTCGGCTTCTTCTAATGTTAAAACAATTTTTCAAATCGGTCCAGTAGTTTCGGAGCCTATTCAACACAAACAAACAATCAAATCTTTCCTCTTTATAATATTGGTGTAGACTACTTGCCTTTCAATTTAATTATGTTCTAATCAATATATTTTGCAAATTTCAGCATGTGGTGATGGCAACTTTGGACCTGGAGTCGATGGAGGCAAATTATCTTCTTAAATAGGTCCAGCGACCACGATCCTCAGTAATGAGGAAACAATTGAAGAAGAGAATAATCAATATATTTACCTTTTGTCACTGAGAGTGGTGGGCTCGGCTGCGCGTTGTAAGTCGCCCGCGCCGCCTTCCGCCGCACCTTCAGCCTTGCACGCTTCTGCGCAACAAACAAAGCAATCTTTTTTAAACATATGTATTTTGTAAAGTCTTTTCGACCTCGTAATTGCTCGTAATACCACTCTTGACAAATATTTCCAGTAAATTGAAACTGCACTAAGGTCGAAAATATCAAACTGTCGCATAGACAAATAGACCTTGTCGTTTTTTGACGTGCAAGTGACATTCAAACTTAGGCTAGTAAAGCTATTACGATATCGACTATAAATATTAAAATATTATACATTATATCAACGGGCCGCTCTGCAAAAAAAGTACCTAAATGAAGACAGAACTTTACAGAATAGCAAACAACATCGCGGCAGGCCCAGATGGTGGGATGAGGTGGTAAAAGAGTAGGGAGGCCTTTGCCCACCAGTGGGACATTAATGTCTAATAATACAAAATAATCTATGTACAGCCGGTCGATTCTGGAAAAATCTCACCGTGATAACTAATTTGAAGTGGGCTTAGAGTGAGCTGTGCGTCAGGCTGATGCTAGTGATTGACACTATTGACGACTCACTCCACGCTCACTTCACCCAAGTTTTCATGGTGAGATGGTTACAGAATCGCACGGCTGATTTTCAAGTTAATGTAGACTTGGTTGTGGGTTCCTGTGAATTAAAGGTATTGTGGGTCTAACATATTTGAACTTTTTTTTTAACAGCTTTCTTATCTGCCATCAATATGCTAAGAATGTTTCCAAGCTAAAACGATCGAAGCGGAGCAAAGACGAGTAGGAATCGACCAAACATAGCGATGTAGATTTCGACTGGAGGTGGCGACTGGTGGATTCCTGCAAGTCTTTGATCCGGTTGTTCCAAATATGAATGCTATCACAATATACGTAGTAAAGTAATGTAAATAGCAACTGAACTAGGTCCTGTACGTCAAAGGTCAGTACTTGGACACTAGATGTAAGCTCGCGACTTCATTCGCGTGAAATATCTTGCTCCCCCCACCCGCCTGGTCCTTTCGCATCACCTGCCCGCGTTATCATTTCGTTTTCGTTTAGCGCTTTCTGACTTTTTTCTTTTTATACGGCTCCTATGGGTCATACGCGTGATATTAAATGGCCTTTCTCAAGAATCGGGCTATCAAATACAAAAAGATTTTTTTCAAATCCGACCGGTAGTTCCAGAGATTAGCGCAAACTCACTCTTCAGTTTTATTATTAGTATAGATAATAAATATTCGCTTACCGGCTGGTTTATCCATCAACTTGTTTTCAACTCCGATGATTGGATGTCCGTCATCTGGAAAACGGAAACACGGAAAATGATTATTCTGTAAATAATTCTTCTGTACCACAGACTGACGCAGATTTGGACGGGCTGCGGCCTTCCCGAAGAGAGGCTGATTATGTTATGACGTCGAATTGAAAAAATCCTCCTACATTTTGTATGAACCATCACACACGAGAGCAGTGGTGGTCCCGTGGTATCGGTCCCGACTTATGGTGGGTCCACACGATACATACTTTTGTTCGTACAGATCTGTACACAATGTGAAGTCCGAGTAAAAAGGTTCACGCAGTCAAGAATCCAACTTTTCTAACGCACCAAATTTTTTTTTTTTTTATGTAGCTTTTTTTTTTTATTTGGCTTGCTGGTCTAGTGGTCAGTGGCCCTGACTACTATACGCAAGGTCGTGGGTTCGATCCCCACCCTGGACAAATGTTTGTGTGATGAGCACGATCATTTGTTCTTTGTCTGGGTGTAATTTATCTATAATATGTATGTATTTAGAAAGATACAACGTGTAACGTTAAATGCGCAAAACCTGAAAATAGTTTGATCAGAATAACGAGCAGAATTAACTGAACCACTTTTCAATATAGGTCACATTTTTCAAAAATACTTCATTAAAAACGTTGCCGTGTCTATTTATTAATAGGTCAAGCAAGCCAATGTCAGCGCGGCGCAGCGGCCCGTTGACGACTCCTCCCTCGGTAAAGCGTCGTCGCAGACGCAAGAAACGATCAGAATGGCCAGTAAAACTAAAACAGCACATAAAACCGTTACAATTTTTTTAATGACTTATTTTCCCTCTGAAATAGGTCAATTGAATTAAAAATCAGTTGGGGTGTCTGAGGTTTTGCGCATTTAACGTTACACGTTGTCATTGTTGTCTAGTACTCATAGCACAAGCTCTGCTTAGTTTGGGACTAGATGGCGTTGTGTGAAAGTTGTGGAATATTATTATTATTATTATTTGTCTGTACTGCTTTGTTGCACAGACTAAAATCTAAAGAAATCTGTGTCGAATCCATGGAGGCACATTACTTTGTGTATTTAATGTCATCACAAAAAATGCTCTCAGAACAGTGAAGGAAAACATCAGGCCGAATCGCCTCACATTCCAATACAAAAAAGCGAGTAGTTGCCTACCTGTAATTCGGCGCATAACAAAATAAGCCAACAACGTTCCCACTGCTGGGACACAGGCCTCTTGTCTGTGAAAAGGAGTGGGCCATAATCCACCACGCACGCCCAGTGCGGAATGGTACAGACGCCAGCACATCAAGTTACTACAATCTGCCAAATTTATTTAATAGATTTTCAACTTTATCGCCAAAGCATTAGGTTCAAAGTTGATTGGGAAAATTTTACAGTTTCGGGTAGCTTGATGTGCTGGCGTCTGTACCTAGATGTCGCATGTCTTCGAATTGTTTGGTTCTAGGACATGCCGGTTTGGTGATGAATTCCATTACACTAAGTAAAGCGCCTGGCTTGGTTCGAACGCACAACCTACAACTCGTAAGTCGGGGTCGCTACTGGGCCACCACTGTTCCTGCCTAGTCTTAAGTAGAGGTGAATAAACGTTATATTGCACTAATTAATGAAAATAATGTTAGGTACCTTTATTTTGCAGATCAGTAGGCTTCTGTACCACATCCAGTGATAAAGATTTTTGACCAACATCTAGAATGAAATTAATTTATCAAATCAACTAAAATGTATTGTTATTAAACAAAATTACAAAGATTAAAATGTACCTATTTTAGAAAGTATATTAGGTTAAACGAGGAACATACTTTTAAAGTGAACTCCTGAAAATCAACAACATTTAATATAAAATTTTAACTGCCCCGTATAGCTCGTGGCCGCAAGCGCGATTGCTGGGCGTGGGGTCCCGGGTTCGATTCCCGGGTTGACCAGTGTTATTGGGTTTTTCCTTTAGGAATTTCTCAGTAGCAGCCTGTTTGGAATTTGATGGTGTGATATCCCCGTCTCTCGGAAAGCACCTTAATCCATTGGTCCTGCGCCCGATCTCTCCCTCGCCCAAGGCTAGTCACCGGTGAGATTGGCCGCCATGGCCAAAATAAGGATCAGGGGATAAATTTTTGAAAAAAAAAAAAAAAAAAAAATATGCTGCTCCATACATTTTGATCGTAACACAATCCTCTCGTTTAACTTAGCATACTGACTAACGTAGCAAGAGAAGTGTGTGAGTGGGAAGAGAAATGACATTTAAGCAATTTGTTTATCTCATGAAGACAAAGACACTCTTATAGAGAGCTCACCCTCTCTATAAGTGTATTTGTCTTTTGCAAATCACTACATAGTATAAAACAAAGTCGCTTCCCGCTGTCTGTCCCTATGTATGCTTAAATCTTTAAAACTACGCAACGGATTTTGATGCGGTTTTTTTTAATAGATAGAGTAATTCAAGAGGAAGGTTTATATGTATAATACATACATAATACATGCATAATATAGTAGAGAAACACTGATCATTTTAGGGGTTTCTAATGTGATGTCGCAAATAAACAAATTTTATTGCGCTTACATTGCAAACGCTGGCTTAACCCTACGAGATAGATCAAAATAATGTACTACAGTATTGTACACCTTAAAAAGGTCTACAAAAAAGTCCGCGATGGCATATGTCTATCTCTTAGGCATAACCCACAATAACCATTTTTTATCCTATACTTTTTAAGAGAAATAATGGCTCTAAAATTATCAGTGTTTCTCTACTATATTATGCATGTATTATATGCATATAAACCTTCCTCTTGAATCACTCTATCTATTAAAAAAAAAACCGCATCAAAATCCGTTGCTTATTTTTAAAGTTCTAAGCATACATAGAGACAGACAGACAGCGGGAAGCGACTTTGTTTTATACTATGTAGTGATAGTGATCAGCATTGCACCCGTGCGAAGCCGGGGCGGGTCGCTAGTACATACATAAAATTAATAGATATTTCGTAAATGTACATACCAATGGGCTTATCCTGTCTATGTGCTAACTCATCAGGCTTGAATATATCTGTCTTTATCTTTATTTTGGGTTGATCCAGATCCCCACCCTGCAACAACAAGTCATTACATTCAATCATTCATTCAAAAGAATGAGTGTTTACTAATCAGTACAGTGGAACTTTTATTATGTAAAAGGGCAATGATCCTCTTGAAGGAAAAAGTTTGTGACAGCCTAAAGCCGAGAGAAGTGAAAAGCAAAAAGATTTTTTGACGACATTGAAGAATCAGCTTTATTTTCAATGCCATAAAGTGCAAAAGAGCAAGAGAGCAGGCGCCCGAAGAACCGTTTGCTGTCCCCATCCATGTTCATAAAACTTTGCACTTTATCATACTGTCAATTAAGTTTAGTATTTAATATCAAGAGATCTTCTGCTCTGGGCTTCTTACGGTCTTTGCTACGCTTAAGACGTGCTACACAAAGAGGTTTGCCGAACTTTAAGAAAAAGACGAGAAGTCCAAGGGCTCTTTCCCACGGCAAGATGCCGTTTTTTGCAAGTTCCGGTTTTTTGCAGGATCCCATTTAGTAGTGTGCATGTTTAAATATACATATTCACACAAGCATCCTGTTTGCCAGATACTGCAGTAGGGGTGTGGTGACGTGATGCGAGAGCTCAGTGATTCGTCAACTTGTGACAACTATCACCCCTCCCGCACCGCGCAGCTACCTCAGGCAAGGACTCAGTTAAGCGGTCGGACCCATAAAAAAAAGAAATAGATTGATAAATTGAGCTCTAAGATATAGCAGCTAATAAAAAAAAAAACTAAGAATGAGCATTTGTTGTTTTGGAGCTCTCATATTTGCATTACAAAAGTTCTGATTCTCACCCTAAGATGGAATGGAAGATTTTGAATAAAGACCCATTGCATAACCAAGGTTCCACTGTAGTTTTAAAATATGATGTTTAAATATTAACCAAAGTACTGGGAATGTGGACATTGAACTCTCTCTGCCGTGCCTGTAGAGCCTGATTGAACATATACACACATTATTATAATACACATAAAGAAAGAAAGAAAAATACAATAGCACCAAACTATTTAGACTCATGATTGGTTATGGCATACATATACCATGTTCATACAGCTTTCCAATGAAAAGTATGCGCTTCGGGAATCGTCGTTTGTCTTCGAAAATACGAAAGCGCGATTATGAGATCTAATATAGAGCTGTTACAACCATGGATGTACTTGCCAATTTTGTATTACCATGTTTACAAAATTATGGATTAACAACTCTATGCAATTCCAAAAACTTTTCATTTGAGTGACAAATGACAATCTAATACAGGAGTAAAAAGTAGGTACCCTGACACAAAAAGCTCTGTGGGGGTTACTTTGTGGCGCGCTGTTCATTCTAATTCGGAAACACGAAGATTACCGAAGCACATACTTTTTCTGGTTTACCTGTAATGTGCTGTGGAAACCATAAACAATCATAATCAGTGGTCTCGAACCTACCGATTTTTCGGTATTTCTACCGATATGGGCTCACATAATTTATAACAATCATACTTAAGTATGATTGTTATAAATTAGTCTGTAAGTTTATTTTTTTAAATAAATAAACGAATTTGATTGAATATTGTATTTTTTTGTCAAATACCTACCGATCTCACTCTACGACGTTCGAGACCACTGATCATAATACACAAAAAAAAAGTAAATTTAAATGTTTAGTTAACAGAAAGAAATATTTTAGTATTGCCATGATAATTAATCAAAACATGAACAGTAACAAAGAATAGCTTGAATAAGTTAGTAAAAAAATTAGAAAATTCTGTAAGAAAAAGTAAATTAGAACTTAAATTATGTATAATTAGTATTTTTTTCAACTAAAGGGTCAAATCAAGCATGCATAAACACCTAACCCAGATTGAAGCAACAAATCAATAATTGACAAGATTATTTCTTGTCAATAAAAATTATAATATACTTACCATCATCTCATTCTCAGGATGTGGCCGTTTCTGAGCATCCGTCGGCTCAAGTTTGATCTCAGACTTCAGCTGCTTCACATCAAGAGGCTTCTGCGTGTCAAGTGGCGGCAGCAGGTGTGGCTGTGGAGGCCAGGCCGGCTTGTGCACCCCCACATCTCCATAACCTTGAACTGACAGAGTGCAGTCAGGTCACAAAACACAAAGACTTAAAAATAAATTTAATTGTAATTATAAAAGTTTTGTACTTAGTATAGCTTCAATATGAAAGACATTAACAGAGAGAAAACAGGTTTATAAATATTTGTTGTTATTATAATTATATTTGTAGTTTTTTTTTTTTTTTTATAATGCCCTATAAATATTCAATTTTTATTATAGGATAAGTTTACTTGAATATTATATACTTTTTTGCTAAAAAAGTTAGAACAATATAGCTTCCACAGATAAGATTTTATCTGTCAATCTTTAAAATCTGTCAAAAATAAATATACAAATATGACCTTTATTTCTTATTAGACAAAATCTATTATAGTCTACAAGCTGACAATATTTTGCTATATTTTTTTTATAATAAAAATATTGTGAAAATTTTTACATGTAAACTCACCCATATGGGACTGTGGCATGTGCAACTGTGCCTGTGGTGGCTGTTGTGGCGGGAAACTCTGGTGATGAGGGTAGTTCTGGTGCGCAGGCGGCGCGTAAGACAGGTTCTGAGGGGCATAGCCCCCAGGGGGCGGAGGCCCATACGGCGAAAACGCTTCCGGAGGCGGATAATGAGTGTTATACGCACCAGCATACGGCTGATAGGGTATTTGATGACCATTATCTACAACAATGAAAACAACGTCAAAACTTCCGTGATATAACCAATTTCCTGCGCGTTTCGCGCTCAAAGTTCACTTACCTATGTAATTTAGCGGCAAACCGTTCCCCTGGACTACACCGTGGCCCGGTTCGCCCTCCATTCGCAATCGCTTCTGATTCATGGCTCTTTCGGCTTCATAATTCATCTTGGTAACTAAAAACAACAACCACATACAATAGCACAGTACGCGATCGCAATAAAATTCATTTCTACATTGATATCGCAACCATACAACGCATATTAAGCATTCTCGAGTTAATTGTGACGGACGCCAACCGGACGCCAGCACAAAACACAGGTTATATGCTCAGCAAAAGCAAACACAAGCGTACCTTTGTTGGTCAATGATTGTTATTGATTTTAGTTTATAGACGCACTTAGAGCATTCCCCGCGATGATTTGGTACATAATAGAGCACTTTAACTAGTCAAAATAACTGTTGCATACAAAATATGCATCAAATTATCGGCCTAATGACAGTAAAATTAGAAAAAAAACACAAGTGAAGCGGAGTTCGAGTATTTTTTTTCTCATTCTTTTGTGATTTTTGGTAGTGGCAACAATTTTTTTTTTTTTTTACTTTTTGTTGTTGTGCGAGGAGGCTTAGCGAATTTTGGTTCTGTTTCTGGTTTCAACTTCAAAATATTGGCGGTTCTCAATTATTTTTATAAGATTAATTAATAAATTATGGCATCTAATAACATTTTTTTTCAATATTGACAAAAAACCCGTGGTAGACATGCTTAAAATATCAATAATATTCTATGGAACAAGTCACAACAACGTTTTGAAGCGGCTATAAGAGAAAAGAATGCGCACACAAGATTTTTTTTGATACAGTAACACTAAAGTTAAATTTAAAAAATCTATTTGACTTGCCATTTTTTGAATAAAATGACTTCTATTCTAGTAGTTTAAGTAGTAAATCAAGAGTTAGCCATGAAGTAATCAAACTTCCATTATTTAAATTAGTCTGCATTAGAATAATCAATAACTGCATTCCAACTCTAAAAGTACTATTGTTTGTTTGAGAACTGTAGTCCTACAATAGATTATAATATTTTTGTTATTAGTAGAAACCTCAGGGCAATTATTATTGTTATGGTCATTTTATGGTACCCCTCCTCACCCGCTTCGCACCACTATTTGCGTCAGCGACCAGCGTTGAATGGAGTGCACTAGTCGGATTTTGAGTTTTTTTTTGTTTCTCAATGTGGTAGCAGCGTTTTGTACTGTGATATCAAACAAAAACATTTTGAGGACTTGTATTTTGAATTTCAGTTGTTTTTAATTTTAAGGTAAGTTTCGAGCACTTCAAACTATTTCACCACGATTTTAGCTGAAGTTTGAAAATCACATTTTGGTATATTTTCACGTAAACTATTGATAAATAAAAGAAGAAACATTAAGGGAGATCTCAGAAGTTGTAACATAATCTAGTTTTCATTCAGTTTTATTACCAATATTCAGAACTTTTCTACATGTCTAGACTGAGTTTTCGGTTGGTAAAAAAAAAGTTATCACAAAAAAACCTACGTCAAAATCGATCATACTCGCCGATTGAGTTAAGAAAATGAGCGATTTTTGTATGAAATTAAATAAATGACCAGTAGTTTTAGTTATAAGGTGGGAATTTCCTAAGTTATAGGTTATTAACCAGATTAATTTTGCTTTTTGATTACTACAAATGCACAGAAAATCTTTCAGTAATTGTACATGGTCGAAAATCGGGAAATTTAACACTCAGTAAAAAGTTTTCATGAAAACCATTTAAGTTCATTTTGAAATAATTATATTCAGTGATTCAGCACTAGATTATTTGGTTTCAAGAAAGGTATTTTGATAGTTTCACAAATCCAATTTAAAAAAAAGAACTATGTATGTTCCGAAAAAACCTTTTTTATGGACAAATATTCTATCAAGCCATCAAAAAGTTTTTTTTTTTTTTTCTAAAATTTTATGTGCTACGAACTTTGGTAATAGGTAAGTACTTAGGTACTTACTGTGATATTATCATAATTTCTTATCATTTACCTATTTCTATAAGTAGAACTCTTTCCACTCCTGATTCTGAAAGTATGTACAATAGGTCTGATAAGCACTGCTCATCAATATGATTGGATGTTGATTTGGGTCAGCCAATCACAATAGATTTTACAGTGATCAGGCTATACCTGATAAGCTTTCAGAAATTAGGCTTCTCCAGAACCGGTCCCCATTTCATCTATGAAGTTACCATCATCATCTGCCTAGCCTTTTCCCAACTATGAGGGGGTCGGCTTCCAGTCTAACCGGATGCAGCTGAATACCAGTATTTTACATGGAGCGACTGCCTATCTGACCTCCACAACCCAGTTACTGAGTAATATGATACCTCTAGTTAAGACTGGTTGTCAGACTTTCGGGCTTCTGACTACCTAATAATGACTGTCAAAGATCTACGAATAACAGCCGGGACCAATGGCTTAACGTGCTTTCCAAGACACGGAGGGGTCTCGGTATGTGAAGATGGTCACCCATCCACAGACCAACCGCGGCAAGCGTAGCTTAACCTGATCGATTGACCTGTGCGGCTGTTATTATTTAGCCACGGGCCCCTCCATCTATGAAGTTAACAGTTACTGATTAAACCACCAATACCTAATAGTTATATTTAAACTTTGAAAATGATGATTCATTTTTCTAGTTATATCCATAATGTCTTAAATTAAATAGTAATGAAATGAAATTGTAATGCAAATGTCTTAGAAAATGTACAAAAATTATACTTTTTCGACTTCCATTATAGGTACCAATGAATTTTACCTAATAAGTGATAAGAGTCAGGAAAGTTGAGAGCCTATTTGGTCAGTCAGAATGGTTTCTAGCTTCTTAATTCTTAAATAAGTGTCAAGAATATAGTTGGATTAAACATTTGATAAAATCATAGATAAAATTGTAGTTTTTATTTGATTTGCATTTATTTATATAAAGCCTTTTTTAGACACACAAAAGAGATAAGTAACCAGGGTCATCGGATATAGTTGAAGTTTAGTAAGAAACAGATGGATGTTTTCGAATGAAATTTAATTTGATAAATGAACTGTGTTTTATATTGATTACTTAAATTATATTTTATTTGAAATCATCCATCAGTTTCTCACTAAATTTCAACTATATACCCTGGTTACTTATCTCCTTTGTTGACCGTACAAAAGTTTTAATATCAGCTGATCATTTCTGTAAAAATGTCACCATGAAATCATAAGTGAAGTGATCCCTAGCGAATGACAGCTCACTCCACGCTCACTTCACCCAAGCTTTCACGGTGAGATGGTTACAGAATCGCACGGCTGTTCTGAGTCTCTGTGCATTTTGCACACAGAGACTCATTGCCTCCTAAAATGCCTCCTCCAACCCCTTCCAACTGTCCCTGTTTCTTGCCTGCCTAGTTAGTCCATGTCTTTCCAGCCATCCTCAACAAGTTATCCTGCCATCTTTTCAAGAGTTTTCCTTTCTTTCTCTTCTCTTCCCTTCCCTTCCCTATGGTATCATAGGGTCACTTTTTTTATCCATTTCTCTTGCTCAAAAGAAAAAACTCTCTTTTGATTAGTCTGTATCAGTGGTGAATCGATTCACTACTGAATCAGACTAATCAAAAGTGTCATTGATTATCCTTAACTTGATAAGTATTAAGTTTTCAAGTTTTAAACTAGTAAGATGTTTTGTTTTCATGACAAATTTTAAATCTGTACACCTGGTACATGTTTAGTGTTTTCTTTGCTAAAAACTACCCCCAGTGGGGTCAAGCCCGTCCCAAACAACAATGCTAGATCCGCCACTGGTCTGTATATAGGGTGACTGGTAATTCGTGACCGATACTTAAACACATGATTCTACTCATGACAACAAACAAGTTTTATAATGGGAGAAAAAGTGAAATGACGAAAAAAAAATCAGCTGTTCCCTACATTTATGTTCGTACGAGTCGTCAAAATGTAGGGAACAGCTTATTTTTTTTTCGTCATTTCACTAATTACCAGTCACCTTATACAACGTGTAACGGAAAGGGGGTATCAACCCTGAAGGAGGTGAATGTGCTCATGAAACTCAACAACTTTCCCCAAAGAACATAGGTCGAAATATGAAAAAAAAATTTGGCCCTCCCTTACAAAACTGACTACCAGCTGATTGATTTACTATGGGAGGGTCAAATTTTTTTTTTCATATTTCGACCTATGTTCTTTGGGGAAAGTTGTTGAGTTTCATGAGCACATTCACCTCCTTCAGGGTTGATACCCCCTTTCCGTTACACGTTGTATATATTAGAGTTGTCTTCTGAACTTATCGCACTAAAGAACAGGTGCATTTCATTGTTATCTAATTATTTTTGTGAAACATTTCAACATATGAGTAATACCCAATAAATGCAGTTGACATGCTCATCATTGTGTGCAAGCATTTTTTCCTTATACAGTTTATAATAATAATAATTATTATTATTATTATTATAAACATCATCATTGCTTGTGGTTTCTGTAAATCTTTTTCTGTTTGTTTTAGAAATAATCATGAATGATTCTCCCAAGTTTTACGACCTGGAGTACCAGAGTATCAATGATCAGGAGTTAATGTTGTAAGTATGATTGTTTGAATCCGGTCATAGTATTACTGACACGTTTTACTTTGTGTAATTTATTTCATCACTGCTTTCAAAAACAGTGAAGGAAAATATTGTGAGGAAACCGGCATGTCTTAGGACCAAACATTCGAAGACATCCACCAACCGGCACTGGGCCCATGTGGCGGATTACCCACTCTCTCTCTCTCTCACCAAGAGGAGGCCTGTGTCCCAGCAGTGGGAGTATTATAGCCTGATTATGCTTACAGTATTTCTCTACTTAAAGGTTTCATCAATGTTCCTTATCAAGATCAGGACTAGCAAGCTCCTATTTATACTCAACTCAGAATTTCTCAAACATTCTTGGCTGAAATTTTGCTTTATTTTGCTGAATTTTACTTATAACTGCATTGTGGAGATCAGATAAACAGCGGCCACCTCCAAAAATAGTTTGGAAAAGGCTAGGCAGATGATGATGATGGGAAACCTAAATATTTGTTTATTTTCAGAGATATTGATACATATAATCTACAGTTGGAAGATATTCCTCAATCATTTATTCCATCCCCGGCCTCGGATACTATGGATATTGCCTGCAAACCATGCCCCCAAAATGAATTTCCTGTAAGTCTTGTAAGTCATCTAAAATATACTAAAAGTATTTGTAATCATATTACGGCTATTCACCTAGTTATGCTTACCAAAGCTTGCTGCCTGTTTAATTATATGTAAAATAAATTATAATATGATTTATCATGTGACAGTAGAACATAGGACTCTTATAACAAAACATCTATGTACTAAATACCCATGTTTTCAAACCAATAAATGTTTTGATTTGATTTAACATGTTGCAGGACACTAAAAGCCCCTAGATGGATAACCCTTTGATTGTGTCTCGTTTACTTTTATGAACTCCTATCATGTAAATCTGCTATTTTCGTCAAGATCATTTTGAATATTGCTGGGTACTAAAAGCCAACAGATGATAACCTTTTGATTATGTCTCATTCACTTCTATTAACTCCTATCATAGTAAATCTGCTATTTTTCGTAAAGGTTTTCCTGGTTTAAGCTAAGTTTAGGTTTATTTACAGTTTTTTTTTTTAGGGTTCCGTACATCAAAAGGAAAAACGGAACCCTTCAAAGATCACTTCATTGTCTGTCAAGACGCTTTTTCTCGGGATCGCGTCGAGTTATCAAGTTGAAATTAATATCAAATACCAACTTAGGGCTGCAATCCCTTGTAGCAGTTAAAAAAAAATCAAACTTCTAAGTCAACGTAATCAAAAGATGATTATGCCACATATTTTGACAATCGCAAGGGAATCAAAACCTATAGGGTACCTACTTCCCGTTGATCTAGAAACATAAGATTTGACAAGAAGCAATGTCAAGTAGCACAAGTAAAGGAACAAATCCGAAAACTGTAAATTTGTAGTTACATACTTACAAATTTGTACGGAACTCTTGGTGCGCGAGTCCGACTCGCACTTGACCGTTTTTTTTTTTTAAGAATACAATTACTCAGGACGTGAAAACTAGTTGCTTGTTCTAAGTGTATCTTAATTTCTAAGTCAAGATATTAGGTACCTACTGTATCTCTTTCCAATATTCTTTCGAATCCTCTGCCCAACACTTCGGGGTAAACTGATTTAATTTTATGTATGTTTATTTTTGATCAGTTCTCTCCTCGAGGCCCCCCCGAGAGGAGCAGCTTTCCCGGGGAGTTCAACTTCTGTGTGGAAGTGAACAGCAATGATGTACACAAAAAAACTTTCTTGGTAAGTGCTCCCTTGCAATGATGGCGGTCGTATACAGTGTGTATTGAATATTGAAAACAATCAAGAGATCTGATAAGGTGTGTATTTTAAATGTTTGAATATTAGCTTACACCTGCGTTGTAGGCCTGGTTGGATTTTGTACCACAGGTTTTACTGAAATAAGTAAGGAGTTTTGAAACCCATCCAAAGTGTCATTATGTTATTTAGGTATTCAAGATTAAACAAAACCCTTATCAAGCGAAGTTTCTTAGCTATTTCTATCAAATACTTTATACTTTTTTTTTTTCAAAGGTATGAGAGTCCGTCTCTGTACATTTATGTGCTTGAAGTATATTAAATAAATATAACTTGTTGCATTTCATAAAAAAAAATGTATAGCTGTGATGACCTAAACCCACTCTTAAGTCATGCTTTTGTGTGACTTAAGTAGTCCATTTTTACACAGAAGAGCGTGACTTAGTTGTGCTTTTAGGTTACATGAGCTATAAAATAGTAAACGATACGTGTGACTTAAATAGTATTAATGGACGGCGTTTAGCGCCCTGTTTATGCTCGGGTGCTAATTTCACGCCGTGCAATAATGGAGTACTGAAGTCACACGTATCTTAATATACAAATTTTCAACGATAATAGCACGTTTGTGGCTGCTGTTGAACAATTTCTTAATCATTTTACAACACATGTAGTCAGAAAAGACCTATTCTATTTTAACCTCCACAATTTGTCTCCAGTACTCGCACCAGCTGTCTCGCATCTTCGTGGACATGAAGTGCAACTTCAGCATACAGTTCAACTGGGCTTACATGAAGGCGCCCCACATGTTTGTGAGGGCTACTGTTGTCTTCTCTGACGAGACACAGGCTGAGAAACGTGTAGAGCGGTGCGTGCAGCACTTTCATGAGAGTTGTAATGCCGGTGAGTGACACAATTATTAGTACATACGTTTTCTTAGTTAATTACCCTGTCTTTCTGGGTGGGTCTGATGATGGAGCCGGGAAGTGGATAGTGGAACTCCTTAAGGGCTACTAGTAAACTCCTCGAGTTTGGGCTCATATGAATTGTTTTGACGAGTCCAGTATATTGCACTTGGTGTCGAGTGTCAGATGATAGAGCCAGAAGGTGGATAGTGGAACTCTTTAGGGGCTGCCAGTAAACCCCTTGAGTTTACTAGTAGCCCCCAATCGTCACAACTTTGTTGACTTTATACTTATTAACTTAATGAAGAATATACTAGACTTAAAAGATACCAATATTTATGTATGTATATTACTATATTTTTATTAGCCATAATTATGATTGTGTGAAGGATGGCTCCATCATTCGTTTCTTTAGTGTTCCACACCTTATCAACATTCTCAAAACTTTCAATAACAAACAAACTACCAAACTTTAATTTTGTACTGTACCTTTCTGTATAATGTACCCATGGCAAAACAGTTCAGTATCAGGCAAGTTTTAAAGCACAAGACACATTCACACAGGCAACAAAAACTTGACCACTCAACACACTTATATTACCACTATTTACATAGGGGAGAGCGGGGTTAAAAGTTCCGATTTTTGATCAACTTCAAAAATTGTTATGAATCCTTGATTTCAGTATTCATACAATGCGATCAAAATCAACGTACATATATAATTTTGGTATTAAGAGTTATTTGGGGCATTTTTTTTTTAATTGCTTTATTATTACATAATTTTTTAATGCCTAAAATCGGAAAGTAACAATTTACCCCGACTTGGGGCAAGTTGTTAACAAGCCTGGGTAAATTGTTACCATATCTGTTAAAGCTATTATATGTGAAATAAAAAACTACTTGGGCAAAGTGTTATTGGGTTTTTCTACGAGGAATTTATGAGTAGCAGCCTGGAGTCTGAATTTGTGTCCAGTTGATGGAAATACGCTCCCCCCTATTGCGTGGGATTAAAAATATAACTGGCGAAAAGTGGGTTTCCTAACAGTTGGAGGCTTACAGGCGTGCTGTTATGTTATGTATTATCATACTACCTTAATTTCAGGCATCCAAAGAGAAATCGCGAAGAATGTCCTCCATTCCTCCCGAGAGATCGGCACCCAGGGAGTCTATTACTGCGGGAATGTAGACTTGGCCGACTCCTGGTATTCAGTCTTGGTGGAATTCCAGAGGACCAGCCCGGACCCATGCTCTCACGCATACCAGTTCTCTTGCAAGAACTCATGCGCTACCGGCATCAACAGACGGGCTATTGTTATCATTTTTACGCTGGAAGATGATTGGTGAGAATATCTATGGTTTTCTGAAATTCACCATCATGTATGAAATAAAACGGTAAAAAGACGAAATGGATTATAAACACGTTTATTTAAGTTAGTCAAATTGATTGAAAAAAGAATCACGTAAATCGGTCCATTAATCATGGAGAAAAATTATACTCGAATGCAAAACCTCCTCCTTTTTTTAAGTCTGTTAATAATATAGTTGTGTTTTGTGGTCCTCTCGTTAAAACTTTTGCTTTTCAAGAATCTTTCATCCTTATCATATCAGCTTCGAGATTTGCCTTAAAAGCACCTATTTTACTACCTTCCCTTGCATTTCCCATCAGTGGCCGAATCTACGGTCGTCAGAAGGTAGGTGCCAGGGTGTGTGCGTGTCCGCGACGCGACATGCACAAGGATGAGACGGCTGAAGGCGTCTATAAGTCCGGCAAGAAGAGGATCCCCTCCAACCAGATCGAACAGTCCAAGACTAAGAAGATCAAGGTGGAGAATCTCATGGATTTCGATGACACAGTACTTAAGCTGCCTCCGGTAAGTTCAAGTGTATGATAACCTTTCATATTTTTTGAGTTGGTTTTAGAGTTCTACTTTTTTAGTCCCTTTTAATGTTGTAGTATATAAGGTCCCATTAAAATAGATGGACAAACTTTTAGAAATCATTCAGACCACCAAAATAAGGACAATGGTGAGAAAATATACTGGATGATTTTTTTTTAGTCATAGTGAAAGTTGTTCATATTCATGGTAAAAATTTGGAGCTGGCAAAAAATCATGCTGTATGAGAAAAACGGATTAGTTACTTACAAGAAAAATAATCAGCTAACGAAAATACACTAACTAATGTGTCGGCAATTTATTATTTTAGGTCAAAATAAAATCACTTTAATCAGTGTTTTTCTTTTGCTTGGATATCTTTGGATTAGACGTACTGAGCGCTGTGTTAAAATTGGTCCATCTATTTTAACCCGTGAGAAGGCGCGCTATGAGCAATTTGCTCACACAAAAATCTAATTCAAAAATTTTTTGTCTTTCCCATGCCACACCAATTCAAGCACTTAAGTACCTTCCTAAATATTCACCCCCTCTCCCCTGACGCAATTCTCGATCCGCTCAGTGGCGTTGCGACCGCGCAGCAAGGCGTTTGTGGAGGCCGTGTACCAACGTGCGGCAATTTGCTCATCACGCGCCCAGCAATTACTTTGCACCGAACATGTAAAATACATGTGTTCAGTGTGTTTCGAGAGGCACATTAGTGTAGATTTAATGGATGAATAACACTTTTTAGTTTTTGTTATGGAACAGTTTTTATTGTGATTTTTATGAAACGTGCCAAAAAAATTAATTAATACTAGGTTGTTTTGTTATTTGCGTTAGAAGTTGCTATTATGTTTAATAGTTTTGATTAAAATACTTGTTCTGTTACTTACTAAACCTTGTGTTATTTATTTAAATACATTATAAGCTAATAAATATAGAAACACTAAAAATATAAACATTTATGATAGTGTGAGCAATTTGCTCGCACGCGCCTACTCGTGTAAGAAAATTAGGCGCGCCTTCTCACGGGTTAATGGGACCCTGTATATTTGCAACTTTTTATAAATAGACTAGCACTTTGCCCGCGACTTCGTCATACTTTCCTCAAAAATTTTAGCACCCTCTCCACCTACCCTTGAAAGGTAGTTTTCAAAAATTAATGTTTACGATCTTTATAATTTATTTAAAGAAATAAGTATTCGGTCCAATTTTCATGGTAAACTAAGGTTTTTCAAATAAACTTTCCTCCCTTTTCACCACGACAGGGCTTGTTTTTAAAAAAGCGTTGGATACGGTCCCATTGTATGACTTAAAGATTATTTATACCCATTTTCGAACATTGGAAGCAAGCAGTAAAATCTACTCCTTAAATTGTATTACTAACTATTATATTCTTTTTGCTAACCTATTAAGCCTCGGATACACTAGGGGACAAATGGAGCGACATGTTGCGGAACATGGCGCTCGGCAACTACGTGAATGTCCCGAGAGAATGTCGCGCCGTGCGCTCGCTCTCGGAGCGGGAGCAAGAAACATGTCCCGCGTCACGTAAAATGTTGTGGGTCATGTTGCGGGACACTATGCAACGTTGCAGCGTCATGTATATTTTGTGTTGCGCGTCATGTTGCGGGACAAAATGTTCCCTAGTGTATCCGGGGCTTTAACTTTGATTATTTTAGAAAACAGTACACATTCTTTCCTCATAGTAAACATTATCACATCACATAATTTAGGACCCTTTTCCAAATTAGGTTTTAAAAAACCATTCTCTCCTCACAGTTACAAATCGTCGGTTCAAAGGCGATGCTCTGCGGCCTCAAAGTGATGCAAGAGATGATGGAGCTGGCAATGGAATGCCGGAAGAACGACCCAGAAGCAGTAAGCCTTTACGAAAAGCCCATCGCTGACCTCAAAGAAACCATCAAAAAGCTGGAGAAAGACAAAATACAGTCACAGTAGTAGTTGTACCTTCTAGCAAGTAAGTTGTTCTTATTTTGGAATAGTTATTGTTTTACACTTACATTTACCAAATGTAAGCGTGAAGTCTTATTTTTATTATGTTTTGATTTTTGATACGCCCAGTTTTAAGTTGACACTTCGTATTTTGATATAATCATGACGTTTTAACTTTACAAGTACAAGCAGTGCCTTGTTTATAGCAGATAATTTACATTCTTTGTCAATTGGAAATACTCGCTGTTGAACAGTGACCCACTAAATGCGTTATTATTACTATGCCCCTTGCAGGCTTTTTCGTATTCAGGCCAAGTATAAATTAAAGTCAAGTCTCAGTCATTTAGACAGATCTGCAGGGTAATTGCGCAACACACTATAAATAGCAATGGGTTTCGTTTTGACAGTTCAACAACATTCATTGCGTTATTTACGTTGTTGAGCAGACACACTTTTTGAACATATGGAGCAATGGATAAGCAATATGCTTCAAAGTGATTCAAATTGAGAGCAATAGTGTGTTACTCAATTAGGGTGCAGATTGTGAATGTTATTAAAATTAAGAGAATGGCCCCTCAGATCTCATCTCTTTAATGTGAACCAAATTACAGGCTCTGCGCTTTTAGTTACCTCAAAAATGTTTTTAACAGTCTGGTCCCACCCTAACTATATGTGTTAAGACAGTAGGAATCGCATAATGCAATGCCTTATAAGATTACGGAGTTGATGAGTTTAAGACAAGTTAATGGGTCTTACCATAGTTCCGGGCCTAAATCTAAATTTTCCTTTGTTTGATGTAGACTCCTACCATGCAAACCTTGTTTATTATACAGGCACGGACTAGAAAAAAAGAAGCACTCCGCGCCACGCGTATCGAAAGTGAAGCACCGTACCGATCTATGTGTGCGTGATTTGAGGGATACCAGATGAATGAATATTTCCCCATGTTTTAAATATTTGGCCAGTGTATTCATTTATTACAATAAAGCGATATAAGAAGTCCACTTAACTGAAATTACAAAAATATACTAGTGAAAACTCAATATTAAGTGTTTATTTTGTATGGATGACTAGAAAAACGCTGCTGTAGAATACGTAATTCAATTGATTGTCTTGAATTACCTATTAGGAAGATAGGGGGATGGGTATTAAAGCTTACTTACCTAAAACACACAAGGTGTATTTTACCTATAATAAGAAAACTATTTAACGTTCTGTAGATAATAAAACTGAAATATTTATTCAAATGATTTAATCAGAATCTTCACAACACATACAAACACTCACTAACCCGCACTGCATTCTTTATCGATCCAAGAAACATTACAAAAGCATGACGCTAATCCGTTCCAATCTAAGAACCCTCGCCAATTGATGATATGTATCAAAATGTAAACAGCATATCACGCTTGTTTTCGACGGAACCCAATGGTCTTCACATCTGTAGTTTCTTATTATTATAATCCAATCATTGTTCCATGAATGATTTGCTGTAGGAAATCTATAAAAATAATCATAGTCAATACTTGCAAAAAAATGACAAAGAACACAAAAAAAATAAATTACCCAATCTCTCGGGACACTTACCCATTTATTTTCTGACAACACTTATAAGTCTGTTGAGGTTTTGTGTTCCAATAGTAATGATTTTAAAATGTCAAAAATACAATAAATCAACAAGTAAAATTGTGCCTTAACTGTGATATGTTATACCTTGACAGTTTTTCTGGGATGTAGAATTATTTTTACACGTTTTCAAAACACAAGATGGCATTTTATTTTATTACTTCACGTAAATAGTACCTACAAAGACGCCGTCTTGTCGCGTAATGGCGGCCGGCCGGCATTCTATGATGTAAATGTGTGCGTGAAGCACGTTTGTACAAACGGTCCGGCACCCTTACTGTGCTTCACTTTCGATATGCGTGGCGCGGAGTCCTTCTTTTTTTTCTAGTCCGTGTATACAGGTATACTATTTTGCTGCCCACCGAAAATGCAGCACAAATAATTTCGAAAATTATGATTTTGATATTTATAGCATTATTTCATTCTATCGGCTTCATTCTCTGAGTTATATCATTTATAGCAATCTGTGACCTAAACCCGCATTTAAGTCTCGCTTATCCGTGACTAAAGTAGTCCATTTTTAGACAGAAAAGCGTGACTTAAGCGCGCATTTAGGTCACATGTGCTATAAAATAGTATACGATACGTCTGACTTATGTAGCAAGTTTCATGCCGAGCAATAATGGACTACCGAAGTTATGTGTCGTAATCTACTATTTTTATTCGCTGTTTATATGATACTGAAATTACAACGAGTAAATTATGCTCGTGTGATAGTCCGAAAATGCTTTAAAATACAAAACTTTATCAATCAAATAGCACCGTCATTGGCTTTAAAAAAGACTGATATAATATTTTAATTCAATTGGTGGTGGACTTTCGTAACAAAAAAATGACTACACATTTTAACATTTTTATATAATTGTTTTTCTTCTGTAACATGAATAATGATGTTGGTATACACTTTGCGAAATAAAAGGCTCTTTAAAGAACTCGAAAAAATGCCAATAAGATTTAAATTTTTGATGTTCGCAAAGTGTATAGTTATTTATGTTGTAGACTGCATTATAAAATAATTATGGTAAGATAAGTTGAAAAAAAAAAGTGTTAAAAAAAACTATGAAAAAAAATACTTATTGTTAACTTTATACTTAATTTTGGAGTTACATTTTGTTTTTAGAATATCATGTTAGTCGAAGCTAGAAAATAAGTAACCATGCTGTTTACAACAATTTGTATCTTTTATATATTGTTGATATGATATTAGTATGTATACACATGTATAATTTTATATATTCTTGATTTACTACTGTAACATAAGTCATTAGCCCTGTCTGAAATAAACTGATAAATGAATCAAATATCCCAGTAAAATATTAATTGTTAAGAATTTGATACAGAAAAGTATTATAAAATATATACAGTGCTCTTGTTGAATTATATTATAGTATTGTAGGTATAGTGATATTTTTTTTATGTATTAGTTTATAAGTATTTCTATGTTTTGTAGTAGTATGTATTGTATTTTCTTTGGGCCCTAGTTGAAAGAAAGGAATAAATAAATAAATGTGTATTATCTATAAAACAGATGAAAGTAATTCTGTGCAATTTATGTGTGGGTGCTATCACTGTTAAAATAATTGTTATAGATTCTATGCAAAATATTGTCCTAATGTTGGGCCATAGGACATTGGACGGCTCTTACCTACCATCTGTAAGATTCCATGTGGTTACATTATTTTTAAAAGTGATTAAATACTTATCCAATTTATACACCGCAAGGTAATAAATGGAAATACATAGTACAATACAAGTTGTATTGATAGATTATTAAGATTTTTTTTTTTTTCATGTTTAGTCATGTAAGGAATTATTTTAAGATTTGTTTGTTTATAAGTATTTTCATAATTTCATTTTGAAATATGTAATTTAAAACATATTATGGACATTGTAC
Source organism: Eremobia ochroleuca (assembly GCA_949629135.1). Classification (NCBI taxonomy): domain Eukaryota; kingdom Metazoa; phylum Arthropoda; class Insecta; order Lepidoptera; family Noctuidae; genus Eremobia; species Eremobia ochroleuca. The sequence continues at coordinate 2,838,748 of OX451404.1, read as the reverse complement.
CTAATATGTTTCAAATTAGCCGCCTTCTTAGAATAATTGAAATACAAAGATAATTAAATAAATACGTAAAACAAGAATTGTCTTTTTTTTGGCATCTCTGTCTTCATAATTTTATTTGGTTATGTCACTGAGGCACCTGTCGCACCGCCAGCGACTAACGAAAAGCGAGTAGAGCTAGCAATCAAAAACGAGTTGGCGAGCAACGAGCAGCGACTGCGACGAGCGATACTCGCTGGTATGCGTGTGTACCAAGCGTGAGTGTCCCAGCGAGTATTCTGCCCGTCAAGCGAGCGTCACCGAACGAGTACTCTATCTGATGTCGCTGTTAGAAACGAGTACTCGCCGGCAGCGGTGTGAACAGTCAACGGTCAACTATTAATATATGTCTTCTCTTTAAATTACAGAAACATACAAAAGATTTTGTGATTGGTCCCACTACAATCTTTTGTATCTTTCTTTAGAGAGGAAATAGTTGATAGATAGTCGCTTCCTCGTCGGCAGGGGGTGGTGATTTACTTAGAACCCAAAACATTTAAGGGAGTGTTCATTCTAGGTTTTTCAATGACTTTTGAGGACTGGACTGTCATTTTCATTATCTGGGGGATTGGTTTTTCCAAAAATGGAAACTATCGGGACATGCCGGTTTTCTTCACCGTTTTGAGAGTGAGAGAGTGATGATGAAACTATTTACACAAATTAAAGCGCCTGTTTGGGTGCGAACCCACGGCCTACAACTCGTAAGTTGGGGCCGCCACTGCTCTGTCACTTACATTCATAGGGTAAAAATATTTAATTTAAAATAGGTATGCAAAAAAATTGTATTTGACTTCATAAGACATTGAACTTTATTTAACACATTGAACGCCATGGTGGTCACCGGTGACCGACAGCAATTATTTTAGTTAATTCTTTGAATAGTAATAAGACATAATTATTTAGAGTGGAGTTTTTGACTATTTTGAACTGTATGAGCCAATAAAATATAACGTGTAAAATTTGCTGAAATAGTGAATCAGCGTCAGCCCATATGGAAAGTTCAGTGGTGGTCAGTGGTGGTCACCGGTGACCACCACAGCGTTCAATGTGTTAATAACTTCTACATATAAAAAAATGCAAGTATCCTTATGATAAGTATTCACAACAGTTTCAAATGTCCAGTGACTTTGTCAATAACATCTTTAGGTGCAGGACCAACGCCCAGTACTGTGATGGAATTGGGAGCAATCTGTGTCCTACCAGCATCCCGAATTAATGATGTAATCAGCCCCAACTTCTTTGCATTGTCACAGATTTGTTTCACTTCATCCAAGGAGTCTGTTTTAAGGGCTACTTTGGCTTGACCAGAGTATTGCCATAGTTTGAGTGCTTCAGGGTCTTTGTGTTGAGCTTTCTCGAAGGCTCCGACGGCTGCATGACTACATTGGGCTGCAATCTTTCCCTTGCTCATGTTGAGGTCAGTTCGTACTACAAGTACTAGTTTGAATTCTTCAGATGAGCTGTACTGTAAGAAATTGTAAATAATTACTATTGAAAATAAGTTGTGAGCATAACTATCAGTAAAGGGTTTATCTATAAACATTGTTTACATTTAAGTAATGCTTATAGATGTTTAAATGTCTCGTACTTTAGCAACTTCTATAAATAAACCACTTTATGTTAAGGGTCAAATGTTTTAAGAATATAAATGAACCTCAATAGGTTGCAACTTGTAAGATTCGTTGGAAGTTTTTAGGAATTGATTGCTGATACAATCATTGCATTTGCTAGTAGACTAAGAGAATAAGGAATGATAAAAGTGTGGAACAATAAACAGATTTTCATGATGACTAATGTAATCATCATCCACAGCCCCACTTGACCCACTGCTGGCCATATGCCTCTCTCTGCCCAGCTAAGACAAAACATTTAAACAAAGGAGTCAAACAATAATGTGAAGTAAGAGTAGGGAATGCTCACCTTGCCTGCATTCTTTAAAGCTTTCGCAGCTTTGGGGCAGCCTGTAAAATATTTCTTTAGTGCGAATAACGATAAGCCGATACATAGCCCACAGCCTACGCCGGTTATGAATGAAATGTTAAGCTCCATTTTCCGTTGAGGTGAAATGATTGTGTTTTAATTTTCTGCTTTTATTTATCTTTGTCTTGGTTCTTTAAAACTTTTATGTTTTATTATTACAACCTATAAGAGAATAAAATATAATCGTAGTGAAATCCCGTGTGCATGAATCCTTATTCTCAATCTGACAATTCTGACAGTGACAGTAAAAAGTACAGTTCTCTGGGAGACTAATCTGACAGTTGTAATGTCAAAATTCTATGCTAAAAAAAACGCAAGCACAATAAAATTGGAATTGAAAGACTTAAATGTCAGATTAGTCTCTGGGATTAAAAAACGAACTATAAACATTTTAAGTACCTAATAGGTATTCCAGGCTAGAATACCATTAGGTACATACCATCAGAGCACACGACGTGCAGTAGCATTGTGAGAAAGAGACATCAGTATACGTCACAAATCTAGCTAGAAAGAGACGTCGAATAGGTACATAATGCCTAAATTAGTATATTTTCAATCGGAACACACAAACATGGGACACCACGAAGTTTAGCTTCACACACTGATGTAATTGCCATATAAATAAAAAACAAAAAAAATTGGTAGGATTTAGTCAAAATCTGAATGTCGACATATTGCTAGGCAACGAACAATATTGATGTAATTAAAGTAAATATGTTCCTCGTTTACGCATGATCTCCAGAACAACAATCAAAACTTTTTAATTCATTTTAGAGATTGAAATATTAAACAATCTTTTATAATCATGCCTCATAAAACCAAGGATTTGGCTCCCATTGCCATCCCTCATGGCCCTCCCGTGGAGTGCACTGCGGAATATTTCAAATCCTTGATGGAAAGTGAAACAATGGTCAAGTGAGTGGTCTTATAATATCTAGATAGTAATGCCTTGGATTTGCCAAACCTTTTTTTATCAAAAACTCTGTTGATTTCCCTCTTCTCTCGTCCGCAAGTTTCAGGCAAGACTCACGTCTCTTCTTTTTCGTACCTCCATCCCACTAAGAGTCGATTTCCCTCTTCTCTCGTCCGCAAGTTTCAGGCAAGACTCACGTCTCGTCTTTTTCGTACCTCCATCCCACTAAGAGTCGTGATAGTTCATATGACCGTAATCAAAACAGGCATAATTAAGCACGTAGGGGCAATGTCACACAACGGCGCAGATTCCCTTGTTCACAAACTAAACTAAATTTAAGTTCAGTGGATATTTTTCTTTCTATTTCATTAAGAAAAGGACAGAAGATAAATATTAGTTTAGTCCTGTCAAATTAAGATATTCCATACAGATACACAAGTTTAGACGTGATTAAAAAAATAGCTACTAAAAATATGTCAGGTTACGTAAGGCGCTGACTAATTGACAGGACTAAACTAATATTTATCTTCTGTCCTTTTCTTAATTAAATAGAAAGAAAAAGATGCACTGAACTTAATTTTAGTTTAGTTTGTCAACAAGGGAATCGGCGCCAATGTTTGTTTGCAGCTCGTTAACGTCGAACTTGCGGCATTCATTAATCACCACACCGCTTGGTACCTTTCATACGGGTAATGTTCTTCTAGAAAATATCCAGTATGGGATGTTGCACGGCCCACCCCTCAAGTCCTGATGGAGCAAGCTCGCCGCGACCTAATGGAAGCAGACACGAAGCTGGCGATCAAGAGGGAAGAGGCCGTACAAAACAGAATCATTATGGACGCCAAGTGGGAGGAACTGAGAAATAAAGAGAACCTGCTTAAAGAGTCTTTTATCAGCTTTAATAAGGTAAAAGATAAGTCTACCTGTATTGGGTGAATAGGCATAGGTAGACCTATCTTTTCCATTTGCTTTGGTGTACTTGCTAAGAAATTACTTTGGGTCAGAAAACTTCTAAACTTAGGTATATCCCAAAACCACCGTACGATATATCTCTAAAATAGTATATTATTTATCAAGAATACAGGTTGTTCTCATAATTTTTAGCTAATGTTAAAGTGTCTGAATATGAAATTATGGCAAGGTAAATTAAATAGATATCCATTGTCACATACCGATAATAAAGCATTAATTATGCTCTACGATTATGCTACGGCTACATTGTCGCGATAAAGCGAACTGCACTTTGCGCACTCTGTTTACAGCGAGACGTCGAGTTGCGTGCGAAAGAGAGCCCGCAAAGTTCGCTTTTTTTTGTCTTTCAGTCGAATACATAGATGGCAAAGTTCGCTTTCGCAACAATGTAGCCATAGCATAACACACAAAAGCTACTCAAAGTTACTTTCCCACCTAGTTCATAAGAGAGAACCAGGAGAAGCGAGACCGAGCTGAACGTAAGATGCAAGCTGACAACGAGGTCTTAGAGCGAAAGACCAAGGAGACTGAAGCTATGAGGCAGAGAGTAATCGAAATGGAAGAAGTCAAGAATTTGATGGAGAAGCAAGTCAAGGACTACACCATTTATGAGGTAAGTTTGAAACGGCACGACGACGTCCCGAGCCCGACATACTGCCCTGACGTCGATTAATCTCTTCTGGAACTTTTTGTAATAAAATGTTCTTTAAATCTAGGACTACCTCATGTCGGTGGTGCACAATTATCCTGAGTTCAAACAACCTCTGGACGTACTCAACCGTTATGAAGCTTTGGGTAAGGAATCATTCCTGACTTACCTAGCTTCTTATGTATCTCCAATTTTAAAGTTTCGTATTCAAACGCCTATATTTGTTGTCGCGCGACAAACACTTTTTCACGCCTTTGCGTAGGGGAAGGGTTGCTAAATAAAATACTTTTAGACAAGATAAGTATCTATATACTTAAATATATATCTATCTCTGTCTAAAATATCGTGAAAAAAAAATAGCACCATGTGGGGCTAGATGCCTAGATGAGACTATTCCAAATTTATTTACCACCCAAAAAGGTAGAAAAAAAATACAAATTTGAAAATAAACTAGGTACCATCACTGCCACCAGCTGCATCAGAGTGCTTGAACAGTGAGCTTGTTCTGAAATTTTTCGTTGCAGTCAAGTTTTCAATTTTTTTTAATGTTAGTCCATAGTAATAGGTCCTTACCTCACAGCCTTGGAACAAAACAAATATCTACCTACGTGTAGTACCTACTTATCTCTTTGTAAAGACTATGTGGGAATTGGGATGATGATGAAAGATCATATTCCTAGCGGCGGCCAAATCAACGCTGGCGGATCGTCAAGAGCATGATCTTGAAATGTTGGAGAACGCTCGTCAGGAGATCGCATCGCTGACAGAGGAGAAGAAACTCTTCATCATGGGGCTGAACAACACCCTCGCTAACCTAAGGGTATGTATTAAAAAAAAAATAGTTCACTTTAAATTCAACCACACATCAGTTCATTGCTGATGTGTCATTGAGTATTTAGGCTGGTTTGATTCGTTCTCTGTGATGATATCGATACTGTGATTGTTTTATCATTAAGGAGAAGTTTAAACACTTTTTCCCCGGCCTAAAACTTTATGAGGCACAGTGTAGGATGGCCTAAATGACCCGGAAGACTTAAATCACCTGTAGAGTGCTACCAGGATCTTTTGGTGCCTAAATGACATTGGCAGAGGGGCGTTTTTGGTAAACATTTGTGAATTTGTCACAGAAATTGTATTAGAAAAACAAGATGGCGGTGTTTGTTCCGATTTTGGCCACGCGCCAAACGGTACCGTTGTAATGCTAGACTGATTGTCAAATTGTTACCACTGATGGGCGATGGATGTCAAATTGTTACCTACCAACTTTTTTTTTTTTTCATGGTTAATTCAACATCGACAACTCGATCCCGATCACTCGACTCCAACGGTGAAATAATTATATTAAATCGTCGGCTTATCTAATTAAATCAGCACTTTTTGATCGTCAAAATTACATAAGAAAAAGCCCACCACTTCCTAGTGCTTTAGCAGAGTTGCCGGGTGTCCGTGAGAAGAGATAGATTTCTGACAAAATATAATACCTCTAGTTTCTAGACCTACTTAGTTTTCATTAATAAAACTTGTGATATAATAATTATCTCCTCAGTGGCGCTATGACAAAATCCGGAACAGAGTGATTAAATGGGAGCTAGCTCTGAACCGACTGAAGGAGACAGCAGCGCGGCGCCACGTCGAGCTCTGCCATGTCCGCTCAGCCATATGGAGCCTCTACGCTAAGATCTGCAAGCAAAAAGGTAAAACTATCGAAATAACGAATTGATTCATTGGTTGTGTGCATGTGCATGGGCGTACCCAGCTTTTTGCCAATCTTACCAAGGGCTATCGTGATACTTAGTTACTGGGTTGTTGAGGTCATAGAGGCAGTCGCACCGTGTAAAACAACTGGTATTCACCTGCATTCGGTTAGATTGGAAGCCGACCTCAACGTTAGTTGAGAAAAGGTTAGATTAACCCAAAGGGGTGGCATATCAAGAATTTTCTAGTGATCTCGAGGTGCTAGAAACATTATTGGATCTTTTGGCGCTTGAATGACATCGAAAGAGGGGCGTTGTTGGTAAACATAATTTGTGAAACGGTTCATTGAAAATCAAGATGGCGGCGTTATTTTTGATTCTTGTAGTCTGCTATAATTTCGTGGTACAGCCCGATTCAAACTTTATGGCGGCTCGGAACATGAGGCGAGTCGCTGCGCATTAACAAATTCACCTGTCAGCGGGGGTGAGGGGCGCGGTTCTGCGCACTTCAGAGCCGCACTCAATTTTGTATTCCTGCACAACGATTCCGTAGACGTTTATGCTGCTATGATGACGTTTATCCAGTGTAACTTAACGATGGTAAACTTGCTCTTTTACAAAGGTCTCGTTATCGACGTGGCGGTCGGCGACTTCGAACAGCAACTTGTGGTCATCATGAGAGCGTTGCTTGAACTGCGCAGGATTTACAAGCTCGCTCAGAGGAGGTCCAAGGAAAAGTGAGACAAACAGACATTTCTTACCGTTCTAGCTTTTATTAGTAAGCATTAAACCAGTGGCAGTGCATAACGGCGCCTGCGACAGCTACCTGCTGTCGGGGGCACGGCAAATCAGCATAGGTAATCTAATCTGGATATTACAAGGGGTCGTTCAACTACTGATGCCGGAGTTGAACTTTTAGGACATATTTATAATGCATGGGAGGACAAATGTGATGCTTTGGGCATCTTTTGCGATTTGTCCAAGGCATTCGATTGTGTTCTTCATGAAACCTTAATCAGGAAACTTCACTACTACGGAATTCGGAACGCCTCTCTGGATCTTCTTACTTCTTACTTAAGTGATAGGATTAAGAGAGTTGATGTTAACGGAAAAAGGTCACCCGGATCTGTAGTAAAAATGGGGGTCCCCCAGGGCTCAATTCTTGGCCCATTTTTATTTCTTATTTATATAAATGACTTGCCTTACCTCATAAGGGATGAACATGATATAGTGTTGTTTGCAGATGACACTTCACTTTTATTTAAACTCAAACGTCAGCAGCTGGTTACTGACAATATAAATAGTGCCCTCGCAAAAGTAGTTAACTGGTTTAATGTTAATAACCTACTTCTTAACGGGAAAAAAACGAAATGTATTAAGTTTACTATACCAAATGTTAGACAGGTAGAAACTAGTGTTCTCATAAAGGGTGAAGAGTTAAAACCCGAAAATACCACAGTATTCTTAGGCATAACTTTGGATGCCAAGCTTCAATGGGGCCCCCATATAGATAAATTGTCAAAAAAGCTTAGCTCTGCAGCATACGCCGTTAGGAAAATTCGGGACTTAACTGATTTAGAGACAGCCCGTTTAGTTTACTTTAGTTATTTTCATAGTGTGATGTCATACGGTATTCTGTTGTGGGGAAATGCCGCCGATATTCAGACAATTTTTATTTTACAAAAAAGGGCAATTCGTTCCATTTATAAATTAAGTCCCAGACACTCCCTCAGAGACAAATTTAAAGAGATTAATATAATGACTGTGCCTTCTCAGTACATTTATGATAATCTTTTGTATGCACATAAAAATATTAATCTGTTTAAAAAATACAGTGATATCCATAATATAAATACTAGGAACAAACACAAATATGTTGTTCCTACAACACGGCTCAAGAAAATAGGTGGCTCGTTTAGATGCCAATGTATACGTTTTTATAATAAACTTCCTAGCCACATTCAAGAACTAAGCATTAATAAATTCAAATCTTTTATAAAGCTAAAACTATGCCAGAAAGCCTATTATACTGTAAAAGACTATATTGAGGACAAAAACGCTTGGGATTGAGCTGCTCCAATAGGTCTAGACAGTGAATGTTGTTTATTTTTTATTTTGCTGATTTACACTTTGGTTTTTATATCTATTTATATACAGAATGACATGAACATTTACTGTTTAAAGTCTTAATTATTTTAATTATTGTGAATGTGAGGACTATGTGGGTCATTGTTTCCGTTTTAATCATGGTCTGGCAGTTTGAGTGGTGTATGCGGTCTACACAAATGTCCTGTCCTTGGTATTGCTCGACGAATCGTTGAGCTCCTTAAGTTCTGAGTTGAGCTGCACGGTTACTGACGAATGCGTGCACTGACTGCACAGGTCCACTCAGTGTGGTTCTTTCCTCAAAAGACCACTTCAGACACCAATCTACATGGTCCTCAAAGATTATATCTGGATTTTTATATACACATTGACATTGATGAATTTTATATAAACAATGACATGGATATTTACCTTGTAAAGTATCTTATTTTTATTATTATTACTGTGAGTGTGAAGACTATGTGGGTCATTTCTTTTTTTCGGTTTTCTTTCTTAGTTAGTTTTAATCATGATCTGGCAGTTTGAGTAATTTATGCGGCCTACCCAAATGTCCTTTCATTGGTATTGTTCGTCGAATCGTAAGGCTCCTCAAGTTCTGAGTTGAGCTGCACGATTTTTGACAAATGCGTGCACTGACTGGACAGGCCCGCTCAATCTGTGTGGTTCTTTACTCAAAAGACCATTTCAGACACCAATCTACATGGTCTTCACATGATCTGACCAAGATTATGTCTGGACTTTAAAAGAGACTGTGACCTCTGAGTTTGTTTCGGCCTTTCTTCTCAGAGTAGTCAGATAGGAAACGCCGACCTCATCTAGTTTAAAAAATATGATTGACATGTAAAAGTGTTTGTACAAACCTACTTACAGAAAATAAATCATTTATCATTTATCATTTATCATTAACAATCGTTCGATACACTTCCGTGCCAAATTGTATGTACCTACTTCAATCAATGTTATCAATGAAGTCCTAAGACGGTTCACAAGTCCAAAACCCGAAAATTTTGTCAGTTTAAACCATGGATATATAAGAAAGAAGTTTTTTACATTTCTATGGTTCAAGCCAAGTAGACGACCACCATTCTTCCGACAGCTATTTGGTGTGAAAGGGGATGTTGTACCTACCTCTTCAGTAGACCGTAGATTAGGCTTCAAAATCGGTAAGCTATATTTTAGATTGACCGAATTTTTGTTTTCATTTTCAGAGGAGATGCAGAATCGAAACAATCGAAAGAAATCTGAGTTTTGCTTCTGTAGGTAGGTACCTATTTTACTTACACCCAATCTCCGAGATGCCAATATTTTGTCTTTTATTATCAAAATTATATTCATTTATTGTTAAATAACTACTGTGGAAATATGTTTGTAGTTTGTTTATCTATTAATAAATATTTTGAAGAATTCCGCTTACTTTTTACCCGACCCCCAAAAGGGGGTAGGTATTTTTTTTCCTTCCTGTCTTTCCGTGATCCCAATGAGTTATTATTGCGTAGCTGATAAGCTATCTTCATTTGCATTTATGTATCTCAGCCACTTTAAAATCATTGTACAGACCCCAGCACATCAAGCTACCCGAAACTCTCAAATTTTCCCAATCAACTTTGAACCTTATACTTTAGCGATAAAGTTGAAAATCTATTAAAGAAATTTGACAGATTGTAGTAGCTTGATGTGCTGGCATTTGTACCTATTTAACGGTAATACGAACCAATCAATGAGCACCCTAATTGCGTAACACACTTTCAATAACAATCTGAATCATTTTGAAGGATATTGCTAATCCATTGCTTCATATGTCCGAAAAATTTGTCTGCTCAACAACGTATTAACGCAATGGATGTTGTTGAACTGTCAAAATGAAAGCCATTGTTACTGGTAGTGCGTTACGCAATTACCCCGCTTAGAAGATCTTTCTACATAAGATCACGCTTTTAATTCCCGAAAGATTAGGCAGAGGTGTACCCTACCTACAGACACCTTTCACTAGTTATGTTTCCGTCCCATGTAATAGGGGGGAGCCTATTGTCAACAACCGGGTACAAATCCAGACTCCGGGCTGCTACTGAGATATTCCTGCTAGAAAAACCCAATAATACTTTGCCCGAACTGGGAATCTAACCAGCAGGGTAATTGCGTAACACTATCAGTAGCAATTGGTTTAATGTTGACAGTTGAACAACATTCATTGCGTTATTTACGTTGTTTCGCAGACCCATTTTTCGAACATATGGACCAATGGATTAGCAATATGTTTCAAAATTATTCAAATTGAGAGTACCTAATCGTGTGTTACGCAATTAGGGTGTAGGCCCTCATGATCAGCAGTAACGAGACAGTTCTGCATACTTTTAATTTGTCCATTCAAAAGAAAAAAAAAATGCCTTTATTGGCGGTGATGACTCTGAGAAAAAACAAACAAAAAACAATTTGAGGGAAAATAATAATAATAATAATAATATAATAATATTCCACAACTTATTATACACACAACGCCATCTAGTCCCAAACTAAGCAGAGCTTGTGCTATGAGTACTAGACAACTGATAAACATACCTACATATATATTTCTAAATACATACATATTATTATTATTTAATATGCGTCACATCCACGAAAAACGGCCATCGCTCAGCATAATGCTGACACTATACGAGGCAGAGCCCCAGCGGTGATTATCAGGGACAGCCGGCGTTGACGTGATGACGTCAACCGGTGCAGCAAACGATAATAAAAAAATCTATATGATAAAGCTGAAGAGTTTGTTTGTTTCTTTGAACGCGCCAATCTCTGGCACTACCGGTCGGATTTGAAAAAATATTTTTGCATTCTTGAGGGAGGCTGGACCAATAGGAGCCGCAGAAAGAACTCTAAGCGAAACGAGGTAATAGCGATGGGGTTTTATAATAATTTGGCTGTTATTTTAGTAGAGGTATTGTGTAGGATCTTACGACTTCCACGCGAACGAAGTCACGAGCTAGTAAGAAATAAAATAAATATCTACACAATTACCTACTAGATCAGAGGTTCTCATAGAACACTTTAAAAATTTTGCTAGTTCCGGTGGACCCCTTGCGGCTACATTTCTACCATATTCCCAAAACTCGACAAAAAATGTGAAGATTAGATCTAACGTAGACCCCCGTCGGGTCTCGCGTGGACCCCTGGGGGTCCGCCTGGACCACTTTGGGAGTCAATGTACTAAGTGAATGTTTATAAAAGGGCATGGCTACAAACATACATACATAGTACATACTCACCTATTAACCCGTGAGAAGGCGCGCCTAATTTTCTTACACGAGTAGGCGCGTGCGAGCAAATTGCTCACACTATCATAAAATGTTTATATTTTTAGTGTTTCTATATTTATTGGCTTATAATGTATTTAAATAAATAACACAAGGTTTAGTAAGTAAGAAAACAAGTATTTTAATCAAAACTATTGAACATAATAGCAACTTCTAACGCAAATAACAAAACAACCTAGTATTAATTAATTTTTTTGGCACGTTTCATAAAAATCACAATAAAAACTGTTCCATAACAAAAACTAAAAAGTGTTATTCATCCATTAAATCTACACTAATGTGCCTCTCGAAACACACTGAAAACATGTATTTTACATGTTCGGTGCAAAGTAATTGCTGGGCGCGTGATGAGCAAATTGCCGCACGTTGGTACATGGCCTCCACAAACGCCTTGCTGCGCGGTCGCAACGCCACTGAGCGGATCGAGAATTGCGTCAGGGGAGAGGGGGTGAATATTTAGGAAGGTACTTAAGTGCTTGAATTGGTGTGGCATGGGAAAGACAAAAAATTTTTGAATTAGATTTTTGTGTGAGCAAATTGCTCATAGCGCGCCTTCTCACGGGTTAATAATATATATACAGCGTGTAACGGAAGGGGGGTATCAACCCTGAAGGAGGTGAATGTGCTCATGAAACTCAACAACTTTCCCCAAAGAACATAGGTCGAAATATGAAAAAAAAATTTGGCCCTCCCATAGTAAATCAATCAGCTGGTAGTCAGTTTTGTAAGGTAGGGCCAAATTTTTATATATATTTAATTTTTATATACTACGTGTAACGTTAAATGCGCAAAACCTGATCAGAATAACGAGCAGAATTAATTGAACCTCTTTTTAATATAGGTCACATTTTTCTAAAAATCTTCATTAAAAACGTTGTTTATTATTGTCATTATAATACAATTACAAACTAAGAACTAGCAAACTTAGTTAAACTATGGGAAATTAGCTGTTCTAAGTAATTGGACCTCTTTGCGATAGTAATTAAGTACTTTACAGAATTTAAATTGGCTAAGTTTGAAACACTGCTTGTTAATCTTTACAAACTGTTCTTGTGACCCTTTCATATGTGACGAAAGCTTTTATTATTTTACTGGTCCTCTAAAAACTTACTTGATGTTCTATTGATGGACACTTGCACGAGCGCAATGTTTGAATTATTAGATGTTCGAAATACTTGCGCAATGCCCGTTGTGAGATAGGTAAGATGAAACCTGTGTGTTGGATGACTGATTTTTCATTTTTGTTATGTGTTGTTATGGATAGAAAATGATTAGATAAGTTGTATAGGTATTATGAAAACACACAGGAAAATGACCAAAAAGTTATTATTGGAACCAATTCCAGACGGAAGTTTCGAAGCAGTTCATTCATGCATTGTGCAGAATATTCCCGTAGATTTAATTCCCGCATGCTTCGTTGTTGTTCGGTTGTTGTGCATCTGACTTCAACGCGTAAGAATAAAGGACTCAAGCATCGAATGTAGACCACAACAAAGACATTAATTTCAGTGTTCTTACTGCGATATCCAACCCAATGTGTCTAGACGCTGTCTCACTTAAAATTTTCCGATAGCTTTATGTATCAGGCTCTTTAAATCCTACAAACGCATATAAGCTCCCACTTCAGAAGGTTAGAATATTCAGTTCATATTAACTTCAGAAGGGTATTTAACATCTATAATGACGTCTACCGAACCCAAAACGACTTTAAATTCTGAAAAATCTGAGCGTTATATTCATTATATCGAAAGACCATTGAAGATCTGCGCCTGCTGGGATCTGTTCCCCAATACTGCCAACGAATGGAGAATAATCATCAACGACTTGTATTTAGGGATAGTGCTCTTCGTTCTCACATATTTACCGATGGTTTTGACGGTGCATTTGTACACAGAATGGCAGGACGTCATGTCAAGTTTAGCTACTATTGCTGATTCTCTCCCTCTTATAGTTTCCCTAATAATTGTCGCGTATTATGCCATATATCGCAAAGATTTGTACAAGTTGCTGGAGTATATGGATAAGAACTTCAAGCATCGTGCAGCGAGAGGGCTCACGAATATGACGATGGATCAGAGCTACATGAAGGCCCGAAGTTTTGCGAGGTTCTATACGGCTTGCACTATGTTTAGCGTCACTATGTATACAACAATGCCTGTTATTGTTCACTGTAAGTGGTAAACAAGTCTTCTGTTCTATCTCTCGTTGTGGATAAATTTCGGAAAGTAGGGCAAAGACTAGAATGGCCGTTGAGGCACGCCAGCCCTCAATTTGAGACCGCAAAATGGCAAGCATATTGTGGGACGCTCCGCACAGTAGCCGGAAGTTGGAGTACCGCGGTGTAATTGCGGTACACACTAATAGTAGCAATAGCTTTCATTTTGACATTTCAACAACATTCATTGCGTTATTTACGTTGTTGAGCAAACAAATTTTTTGAACATATGAAGCAATGGATTAGTAAAATCCTTAAAAACCGGCCAAGCGCGAGTCGGATTCGCGCATGAAGGGTTCCGTACCCGTACGTATCTATAAAAACAGCAAAAAAAAAAATCATGTCTGTTGTATGGGAGCCCCCTTAAATATTAATTTTATTCTGTTTTTTTAATATTTGTGGTTATAGCGGCAACAGAAATACATCATCTGTGAAATTTTCAACTGTCTCTCACGGTTCATGAGATTCACCCTGGTGACAGACGGACGGACGGACGGACAGCGGAGCGGTAGTAATAGGGTTCCTTTTTACCCTTTGGGTACGGAACCCTAAAAATGATATTGTGATGACAAAAGTTTAATTATGTTTGTTTTAAATTGGACCTATGGATCAATAAAAATCTGGATGTTTTCAGTGTGGACAAAAGAGCCCATCCAGGGTTGGGTCTACATGGGCGTGACTCGATCTCCTTTCTACGAGTTTGTGTTCTTGCTTTCATGTGTAGCGCAGTTGTACGTTGGACTTGCTATGGGACAGTTTGGTAAGTGAATCATTTAATATTGCCATGCTTCTAACAATTTATAGCTACTTCACACTCTTCCAGAGCAGTGGTACACGTTGCCCGTTGGAAAGTTTTTACGAGGAAATGACGTAATGCTCGGTCTTTTCGTGCTATTGAGAAATGAACATGGTCTGATGATGATAATAATAATAATAATAAATTTCTTTATTACCATTAAAAAAAAAAAAAAACAGGTTACGGAAAAAAATTCAGTACCCTGGCTCCAGATCTAGGTTAGAGTACCTGTATTTCAGGAGCTAATGACTGCTTCCATTTTGATTACAACTGGGCAAGTACATATTATGCAGCAATAGGTGACAGAATTATATTACTTAAAATTAAGTTTACTATTTAACATTAAACATTTAATTATGCAATAAAAATATAATTAAAAAATGAAATTAGAATAAAAGCAATTTAAATAATCTTATTAAATCTAAAACAAAATTCGAATAAAATCTGGAGTATAACAAATTTAGATTAATAAATTGAATTTAAAAAAATATTAGATTGTAGTAAAATGGAAGATGGTGGTGTATGATGTGGATGGATGGATGGACCCCAAGGGGTCAGCAGAAGTGATTATGTAGCAACACTCACGTTCCGCCTGTAATGTTTTAGGTAGGGGGAAGTCCCCTAGTGACGGACACCTAAGGTTTTCAGGAAATAAAATAAAAACTGTTTCGAAAAATGTAATTTTATTTATTAATTAGTTAAGTTGACTAACTGTAGAATGAACACAAATTAAGAAAAATGCAACTTCTGCATAATCTTATTCAAAAACAAAAATTAAACATTGGTGTAAAAAAATGCAATTGCTTGAAGTGGCACCTAGTACCGGACGGACTTCAGTTCGAACTCCTAGCACCGGACGTTCTTAAAATATCTGGCATCGATCACATAATGTAGTCGTCTGAAGACTGCACATTCTTCATGAGCCCACCCATGGCAGCTGGAGCACTGTATCCAGTAATTTACGTGATTCACTAAAACTTGTTCGTACTCGGGTAAGTGATCTTATATGACGCTGTATTTTTCCGCCAAAAGAAAAACCGACCGCTCCCGATGTTGCCTTCAGCGTCACTAACAAACTGCGTCATGTGACTCTGTACCGTTATGCCCCCCCGCGCCTTTTTCACACATGTTTGAATCGTTCACATTCTAACTTGTCGAGATAATAAGAGTGTCCGGCGTTAGGTGCCGTCCGGCGTTACGGGACTTCCCCCTATAACTAGAAATTCTCATTAGCGGAAATATTGATTCTGAACCCAAATTGCGTTACACACTATGAATCTCATCAAAATTTGTCTGCTGGACAATGTAAATAACGCAATTAATGTTGCTGTCAAAATGAAAACCATTGCTACTGATAGTGTGTTATGCGATTACCCTCTAGTCCAAGCAAGTAATGGGAGGCAAGCCTATTGCCAACAACCACAAATCGATCCCGGGCCGCTACTGGGAAATGGGAATATTCCTAATAGAAAAACGAAATAACACTGCCCAACCTGGGAATGGCACTCAGGACTTCAACGCACAGCGACTGCTAGTATTAGAGGTCGAGGCAATATCAGTACCGTGATAAGATGTGCCTTTGATACCTACCCTTTATACAGCGTGTAACGGAAGGGGGGTATCAACCCTGAAGGAGGTGAATGTGCTCATGAAACTCAACAACTTTCCCCAAAGAACATAGGTCGAAATATGAAAAAAAAATTTGGCCCTCCCTTACAAAACTGACTACCAGCTGATTGATTTACTATGGGATGGCCAAATTTTTTTATTCATATTTCGACCTATGTTCTTTGGGGAAAGTTGTTGAGTTTCATGAGCACATTCACCTCCTTCAGGGTTGATACCCCCTTTCCGTTACACGCTGTATAGGATGTCCTATATACTCTACCTGTATATTGTAAAACTATTACTGTGTAGATATTTTATACGCCATATTTTGTACGCCTTGCAAAGCTAGTGATTCTTTTTCTTTATAACCTCATATATCACAGCATTTTACCCAGGTATGTGTCACAAATAATGATTTTTAATATCTACAGGAGTATTCTTCGCCTCAAACTCGATCTTGATCTGCGGGCAACTGGACCTGTTATGTTGCAGCCTCCGCAACGCGCGATACACCGCGTTGCTGCAACACGGCGTGAAACACGCAGCGTTGGTAGCAACGTACGCGAACATACAGAATGATGAGGAACATAACTATATCTACAATGTTGCGGAAATGAAGGAGTCGGGGTATCATTATGATGAGAAAGTGGTACAGTATTTTTATCCCACGAAGCGACGCCCGCTTTCCTTGTGGTAAGCAAGTGTACAAACACGCTGTAAATGTGTCACTGAAGACGAGTAGCGTCAGCACATAATACATACACACACACACACACACACTTTCGACTTCGGCATGACAGTACCGAGAGCTCCTGCGCTTACACACACACATACTACACTTGTACACTTCGTAACCACAAGTAAAGCGCGCGTTACTTTGTGAGATAAAAATACTATAAGGAAGCTTGTTTTTTATTATGAAGGTCGTCATCAGATTATGAATTCAGTACAAAGTATATTTCGTTTATCTGTTTTAGAACAACAATTACGTGGGTGTGAAGACTCAGTTTGGTACGTACTTATTGGATTCAGAATTTATAATATTAACTTGTAAGAATGTACAGACACCAGCACATCAAGACCGAAACTGTCAAATTTTCCCAATCAACTTTGAACATTATGCTTTAGCGATAAAGTTCAAAATCGATTAAATAAATTTGACAGGTTGTAGTAGCTTCATGTGCTGGCGTCTGTACGTGATAGTTAAGGAAGAAGATAAGTAGGTACGGTAAACGTTAATATGACAGCGTGTTTTGGAAAGAGGCTGTCTAACAAAAAGAGAGAGACAAGGCTCTACAAAGCCAAATGTTTTCACAAATTCCATGTGACATAATAACGACCGTGTAGACTGTAGAGTACAGCGTTTTCTTTTCAAAAGAGTTGTTGGATTCTTATTAAAACTTCACCCATCTCCCTGTCCAGCAGATATGGGGGGATGATAGTAGATATTGGCGCAGATTCCCTTGTTCACAAACTAAACTAAATTTAAATGCAGTGCCTCTTTTTCTATCTATTTCATTAAGAAAAGGACAGAAGATAAATATCAGTCAGCGCCTAAACTTGTCTATGGAGTATCTTAATTTGACAGGACTAAACGAATATTTTTCTTCTGTCCTTTTCTTAATTAAATAGAATGTAAAACTAAGTTTAGCTTGTGAACAAGAGAATCGGGGCCGCTGTATGACCGAGAGCGAGTGTGTGTGAGAGAGTAAGAGTTAGAGCCAGCGCAGACGACGGACATTTGTCCGCGGACCTTTTCGTCCGCCAAAATAGAGCGCTTACAACTGCATCAAGTAACGCACACGAGGGACTAAAAATACCACGGACAAAAAGTCCGCCTCGTGTGCGTTACTTGATGCAGTTCTAAGCGCTCTATATTGGCGGACAAAAAAGTCCGCGGACAATTGTCCGTCGTCTGCGCTGGCCCGAAGTGAGATGGCGGCGTGCACGTTGCTGTGTAAAGACGTAGCTGAATAGTTTAAAACGTTTTATTCACGCCTATACTCCCGAAGAGTCACGCAGAGGTGTACCTACCCACATTTCGTCACTTATGTGTAAGTTCCATGTGATAGGGGGCGAACCTGTTGCTATTTTAAGACTTTTTAATTGAAATAAAAACCAGTGGTTATCCATCTCGGCATTTGATTCTCACAGACATATACAGCTCCGAATACGACGATGCAACAATGGCTGCACTTCACGATTGCGCATCTCTGTGCCAAGTGGTGTACCGATACAAGGTTACGTTTGAGAAGTTCGTGTCGCCTCTTCTGGCGCTTAGAGTGGTCCAAGTCACTCTATATCTGTGTACGCTGCTGTATGCTGCTACATTGGTAAGACTAACAGATTAAGGAAAAATACCCCGTAGCCCGCGAAATTCAATTCTTTCTAAGTTTTTAGCGATTGGAAGCTCAGTGTGTATGTGTGTTATACCTATGTTCATCAAAATATGATTCTGATGAGACCGTAACAAATACGTATTTACAGAATATAATCATTCCAACCGGGTGAAACCTACACCCAGTGAGTGCAAACGTAAGAAAAGTTTAGCGCATTCCCCCTTAACAATAACTGAGGGCTTACCATACTAACCTGCTGAGCTATGCACTTGTTGGTTGTCTGCAGGATTAGCATTTACTGGGCAGCCTCACTGTAATTTTCCAATCGAGGGCTTACTGTGAGCTTACAATACGATGAAATGTATCCTTCCATCCGATGATCGCAGTTATTGACGAGTTCGCGCAGCTGAATTTTCGTCCAAAAATGCTTGAACTTTTTGTCATCGATACGTACCCCTAAGAGGAATAAGATGAATATTTTATTTTCTGTGATCTCACTTGAGAAGATTCATTTTAAACTTCCCTGTGATGAATCTCTGCATAATACAAATTAAAACGCTTGGCGTTTCTTCTAGGCTCTATCATCTGCCCACAATCCCACATTTGTTTTTTTTTTGTTCCGCAGAACTTCGATATGATGACAGTAGAGTATTTGGCAGCAGTGGCTGTGGACATTTTCGTGTATTGCTTTTATGGAAACCAAATCATTTTGCAGGTAAGAATACTAGGTAGGGCGTGACCTACTGGCCACGCTTAAGCACGAAATCCTGCGCCACCGCAAGTATTTCAACGATTAAATGATAAATGATTTATTTCTGTAAGTAGGTTTGTACAAACACTTTTACATGTCAATCATATTTTTTTAACCCTTAAATGCATAATGAGGTCGGCGTTTCCTATCTGACTACTCTGAGAAGAAAGGCCGAAACAAACTCAGAGGTCACAGTCTCTTTTAAAGTCCAGACATAATCTTGGTCAGATAATGTGAAGACCATATGGATTGGTGTCTGAAATGGTCTTTTGAGTAAAGAACCACACAGATTGAGCGGACCTGTCCAGTCAGTGCACGCATTTGTCAAAAATCGTGCAGCTCAACTCATAACTTGAGGATTTGAGCCTTGAGTCCAGTAAGGTTTTCTTCCTCTCAGGGACAAGCTGGTACATATTTGTACAAATATGTACCGCTTGTGGTACACAGCTCGAACTAATGAAGGTAATCGCAAATGAATTGTGGTGCTAGCGTAACGTAAATTAGTATGATTTTAAAATTGAAAATGCTTTTTTCGCACAGGGTAGTTATTTACTTCGAAGACTTTATTTATACATATGGAACCCGCTAGTAATTGTGATTGCATCGCAAAGAATTGAACTAAAATAGTAGTTATATTTACGATTCAAAAATCGCTCGAATTTACGTTACGTTTACGTCCCGCGATAAGGTCTCTGAAGCGTTTTTAATTTTACCAACGATTCCTCCTAATATGCCAGGCGGGCCGCGTATCGACGGCAGCTTACCAAAGCATGTGGCAAACGATGGGTGTCCGTCCACGAAGAGTCTTGCTGAACATACTACTGGCTAACAAACGACCAGTCATCGTGAAAGCTGGTCGGTTTCTGCCCATTGATCTGCATACTTTTGTTGTTGTACGTATTTTTTTGTGTGGCAACACTGGTAATTGTTGCCATGATTTGCAACTTTTATTCTACCAGAAGTTGGTTATGGTAAGATTGTAACTGGTTAAACTGATTTTGTTTATATTTCAGATTATAAAGACTTCGTTCTCTTATTATACGCTGCTTGTCAACGTCAATGAAAAGTAGGAAAAAATTAAAAGGTTGTTCTAAATGCACTTCAGTAGAAACATATTTTTTGTAGTATTCTGATAAGTGTAGATTGTAGATGGACACCTTAAATAAAACATTAAATTTTTCAGAAGTATTTTATTTAAGAAATTAATATACAATTTTTTTCATACATTGATCAATGATTCAATTTGATCGACAGTCAGCCGCGGGTATCAGTCTAACACATTCAATAGCAATTAAATAAAAGAAAATCTTCAGTTATTTCTACCCTTTACTCTTATGCGACCTTTTTATTTTTTCCGTATGGTAACTATCGGTGGAGTTTGGCAACACTGGTGAAATTAACCGTTGAATTCAAGATTCGAATATCAAGTTTATTTTAACAATTTCATGTTACAGTAAACAATTCAATTAGAAAAATTATAATTTCATTTCCAGCATAGTCTTGTGAGAAAATGGCCGCGGATGGGGCGGTCATTTTGTCTGACGGTTAAAGTCATCGGTTGGTATTCTAAACATATGTAAGCGACCAGGTCAATCGCGCGAAGCATAGTGCGAACTACGATCGCATAAGAAGTAGGGTGACAAAGCAATGCTACACATAGTCCTATTGACCGACCTGAGGGGACGGTGTAACGTTTACATCTAATAACACCCACATATTGACCACTTGGCTCCTGCTTAAATGCTTATCAACCGGTTTCAATTATACAACGGATCGTTTTACTTTCCTTACCAATACATTTTGAATTTAACGGGTCCTCTGAAAAGATTTTGTAGACAAAGGTCCCATAAAATAAGCTATGAAACTATGCTTCTTACATTTTAACCAATCGGTTAGGAATACTAGGAATTGGTTACAGATAATTAATTCCTCATTTCTATAGCAATGTAGTCACTACAACTAGGTACTGTATACGCATGGTAAGGAAGTTCTTTCACGTACTAGTTACAGGGATAAAACACTTGCTACTTGAAAATGAATGTATTACTTAAAAGTAGCATAAACTTAAAAAAAACTATGTTTTAAATACAGATCATTCCTTTTAACAAGATGTGTGTATTTCTTGTGACGCAATGTACGTATTGCCGTTTATTAGGGACATACGTAAGTACATAGTTGTATCAAAGAGTTCTAGCATCGTACTTGGCTAATTTCAACCAAAGGGTACAATACTGTGGGCGTTTTGTTCATTATATTATCAACAAACTACGGCGTCGATATTTATGCTTACTACTTATCATACTTCCAATATTTCCATCATTAAATTTGACTGCGACACAACTTCCACATGAATCATATCGTGTCACTTTGCGGTCAATGATGAAATAATCTCAATAAAAACATATCCCTCTCTTTGCTGTCGCGTAATCAGGTAAAAAAGGGGGGTACGACAAAAATGTCGAGGGAGTGGGGGGAGGGATAAGTCGATATTGCAGCCGCGGGCGTACCCTTACATTAATTGTTGAATATTGAATACGACACAAGCATTCTGGGGGCAGTCATACATACATACACGCATTTGCACAGACATTATCATTACGCGCATACGAGTGCATCCGTCCACATGTGTATCGCCCACGGGAAGCCCCAGAGCCGAATGCTAGACCGCCGTTTTGTTTATGAATTAAAAAAATAACATAGGACTTCGTTAATCGAAATGTGGCTGGCTGGTATTACCGTAAATCAAATATGACCATTGAGTTCGACAACCTTTTGAGAGTATAAGCCCGTCACAAAAATGGCTTTCAGATGATATTTAGGGCGGATATTATCAACGAAACTGAACGCGATCAGCACATCTAAACCGCTGTCAGTGGAATATTGACACTGACAGTTCTTAAACGCAGTTTAGAATTGATAATCGTGTTCATTGGTGAAATTGGCACTTACTTGGTCACTTTTTCAACTTAAGGCAAAGCTTCAACAGTGTTAGTCCTAACGCACTCGTCCGAGGGACAATTGTCCAGGAATTGATCAATAGTAGACGTACGTTACCGACTTACAATTAACATAATTATGCGCTAAAGAGAAAGAAGCGAAATTTCCGGAGGAAGGAAAACAGGAAGACTTGAATTCCTTACAGTCATTTTATATTTAAAGTCTAGTTGTTAAGAGACTTAGTAATATTATGTTACTTTATAACAAAGTAAACTATCAATCTTGTAAATCTCACTTCGCCCTCTTTATAACATTTTTACATAATCTGTGAACAATTTAACTTCAGAGAACTTTAAAAATACTTGACAGTCACAAGATTTCATAGACAGTAAAAAAAACGTACAAAATGTGTTCTATTTTATGAAATAGAAGAGCGACAAGGAACAATATGACATATCTGTTTTGCTTAACCAGTTGAAGTTGCCGTAATTAAAGACAATTAAAAAAACATTGTGTCTCGCGTGGATCTACGTTGTACGATGTACGTACGAAGGGTTAATAGCCATTTCAGTAGACAAAGAATGAATATCTGAATGCTAAGCTGAAATAGTTTGACCCTTTACTTAACATAAGACTAAGATGGCCCTGGACCGACCATTTTATTCAAATAGGACTGGACAAGCAACCCATTTGACAGTGAATTATCATTATTTAAAATGACATTTTTTTTACATCGCAGTGAGTAAATAAGCCAGCCCGCTTACTACAAAACTACACCTTATAAATATGATACAAAATCTTTTTTATCATCCATTGCGCGATTTTCAACCGTGGGTACACAGACAAGGTCAAAACGCGCAATGGAAGGTAAGATTAGCAAACTGTCGTATTATTATAGTCCCTTATCGCTGTCTAAGATACCAATATTTGTAAGGTAGGTAATAAGTAGGTACGTGGGAGTCCATGCGAGTCGGCGACGGGGCGACGCAGGCGCAGGGTGGGGCGATTAACTGGCGATCGGGAACAAACACAAAATAATACGTGAGATGATGTCATACATTGCAATTTGATACATGAATCTTGTATTGTGTCTCCTACTTTTAATGATACAAATTCATTTAGATATTGAGAACGGTTCTTTTTAATACAATTTTACATTTAAAAAGATACTGCTATTGGCGATAAACAGTTATGAAATAAAAAATAATAAAAACAATGATAATGATACAAGATTTAGGACAGACAAACACTGGACTGGCGGCGCGAGTACTTATAAAATACTACAGTGACACGAGAAGTGTCACACTCGCTTCTTACAAAATCTGCGAGGCATCATCTGGGGGGATGATATTTACACTATCTTCTTTCCTATATGAAATAGCAGAAATATAATTACATACAGGGTAGTAGAGACATCGACGAACAACCCGTTATCAAGGATCCTTGGTCAATAGGGTGCCGACAGCATGCGTCTATGACAGCAAGCAGGCGTAATTGCGCGTTTGTCAACCACTGCTGCAAGGTTTCGCCTGGGCCTGTCACTTTGCGATGTCACAATATATTTTCTATTTCTGGTTTTTTGTCTATGTAAGTGTATTACTAACATAGTTTGTAAATATATTGTTACTAACACTATGAGTCTTGGTGCTCGAAATAAATGATTATTATTATTAATACATAATTCTGAAACCTCCCCTCTCAGTATGTATATCGTAAATAATAAAATAAAAAAAAGTTGACCGTGAAGGTATTAATTACACTTTTCACTTTTTAATAACCGACGAAAAATTTCTACGCTAGGGGGAAAAATTTCAACGCTAGGGGGTAAATAATGTGTTGGTTGGTGTTTGGTTTGCCATGGTTACAGTTTGCCCGTCGAGGTCTCTCCCATAACTTATACCGAAGCTCACAATGAATGATTCATATCTTTATGTTACATTGTTAAAGACCTATCATCATAGATCTCTATGTTTATAAAATATTATGATAGTGTGCCCCAAGCGTTTGTTAGACCTAATAGTGTCTCCAGATGTTCACTCTTTCAGAAAATAATTAAAAAGTTCACCGTATCTAATCCAGGGGTGGTGAAACGGGCCAAAGTTCCTACTAACATAACACCTACGCCTCGCGCCGTCATAAGAAATCATGCACTTCATATGACCTTTAAAACGTCATACTACAAATGCTGGTTTTATTGTAACAAAACTTAATTTTAAATTATTTTACTCTCTGCACACAATTCTTACCAAAACCAAAGATTTAAATTGTTAGATTTGCCCTCACCTTGCTTAGGTCGTGCTATTCAAGTCATTATTAACGAAAGAGAAACGTGACCATCTTTTGACGCCGTCGGGCGAATCTGACGATTCAAATTTTTGCACCAAAACAGTTATTTTTATCTTCAAGTTTCAATACCTTTAAAACTCTAATGACAGATGGAGTTTCATGTGTGTCGAAACATTTTAATGTATCATAAAATCATACTTCCAAGTATTCGTTTTTCGTAGATTATTAGTTGTGCGAGTATGCAACCCCAGTGAATGTTACCAGTGCAAAAAAATGTTGCTTGTTAATTTATGGTAAGATGCATTTCAAACGTCACACATCGTTTGGTACCTTTGGTGTAGCGGCTTCATATAATGTCTCTGCGATTATAAAATATAAGTTTTAATTTTTTAGTAACAAAATTATTAACAGGTAGGTAGACAGACCGCACCTTCACAAATGGCGCAATCTGAAGTAATATTATAAAGAGGTAAAATTGTTTGTACTGCTTGTAATCTCTGAAAGTGCTGAACCGATTATAAAAAATATTTTACTGATAGAAAGCTCTACACTAATGTCGAATATGTTTTATAGTACAGTTGACTTTCAAGAGGGTGGATGTTGTGGACAAAGGCTAGTGAAATATAAAAGAGCGCTTTCGTATCGTAAAGGGCTCTTTTTACATTTTAATAACGGGATATTGTTTGTGACGTGGTCACGTACAATAATCACTGTAAAATAATCTATTTTGTAAGCAAAATAGATACTTTGTACTTTTTCTATTCAGCACGATGTTAAAGAAAAAAGTCTCAACTCATAGTTAAGAACATTAAATACCCATCACCTGATAGTTTAAAGATTCTAGTTCAGTGAGAAACATGTTTCCGCTACCGTCGGGTTTAATCCCCTCTTCCTGCTATAATAGATGTGTGCATATTGTATGTCTGTGTATGTGGATTTGAATATGTGTAGATATCTGAGACTGTATTGCCATATGACAAAATCCGCTCTTTAAACCAATGATTTTAAAAAAAACATACTACGATTGTGTCTGGGGTGTGTCAGTTCCTAAGGTATTATTTACGAAATTCAAACTACCGAATTAAATGGGGAATGCTTTATTTTTTACATGTCACTTAAATAGTACACTTACATTTTGAAAGCCCCAGCTGTTAGCATTACATTACTTAAATAACTATAATTCGCATACAATTTCACATTATTATAACCAATTCAATTCATACCTACTCAATATAACTAAATTTGGCATAGTCTGGCAATATAGCAATGATAAGAACTTATATTTTACCCTTCTGATTTTGGCAAATAATTTTATTCCCTGGCAACACTGAGCTGTAAACCAGTCAATTTGGCAATACTGAAGTAGCGTACGAAAAAAGTGAAGCACGTTATTTAAAATTACTTTGTGCTCATCACTATCTTTATTTGACGAGTAGTATTTGAATCATCACCTAAATAAAAGGGGTCGTCCTAGTTGGCAGACAGCGAACTATTCATGCAATCAAATATAATGTTGAACTGCATCGGGTGTCTATCGACACGACAAAATAATATGGATTCGACATAAAAAAACCCACTGAACGACATTCAATTACGGAGATTAGTAACATTACTGGCCACTCGTAGTCCTTAGCGAGTTACGACCCCTCGCCATATTACGTAGCCATTATCATGCCCTATTACCAAACTCACACCCATCTTTTCCCTATAATTTCCATCGTATTTTGTCTACACTGAGTAGTAAGTATGGCGTGATCGAACGGGAAGCGCCCATTAGCGTAGACAGAGTATAGCAATAGACACGTCACGAAATAATAATTTTTAGACAAGCACACACATATTAGAGCCAGTAGTAAAAGTAAAGGAGACAGAAGTATATTTTCTCTATCTCCTTCGCGTATGCTAACTTTTTGTTTGACCCCAACAACTGGAGCCCAACCAAAGGGCTGTCACGGTACGATTTTTTTTTTTAAAGTATTTCCCGACATTATTTAGTACCAGTCTTGCAAGTATCCGTCAAAGACTATTGCTATCATCTATCATCGCATAAGTATATCTTACGCTGAATACAATACTCTATCTACGCTCATTGGAGGAACGGAGGTGTCGCGTCATAAGGCTGACTTCTGATTGGTCCATGAGCACAGCATTCTTACTACTCCGCGTACGTGTACAATGTTAGTGCAACAGTTGTGTATGTGTGTGTGGACTCACTTCTTTTTGTTCTTGGGCTGCGCGCGTGGCGGCGTGTTGGGTCGGCCCATGTTGAGGCCGGAATAGAGCTTGCGCTTGTCGGCCGGCTTTAGGATCTGGAACGAGCACATAAGTGTCTCGTCCACTGACATGAGGGCTCCTGGAATTAGAAAAATGAAGTTTAGATAGGTATTTGAAGTTATGGAAGTATTTCCATTAATTTTGCCTTTGTGAGTCATCTATCAAGGCTCTGACGATCTACAAATGGTCAGCTGTCAAAACTATCAGTCTGAACCTTCGTTTTTCTTTCTTGAGGCCCAAAATTATATCGGACAGCTAGACCGAAACAAGCAGTGGCTGCTTTCAGTGCTTACATATCTTTTATGAAGAGTTGCCACCAATTAGCGTTGCTGTGTTTATGGGTGACAGTGCAATAACAGGTACATGAGTCACTTCAGCTTTGGATCTCAGATGGCAACGTATCTGCGAAGCCGAGGACAATGCAGATGTACATAGGCCGCTGCCTGTGCCTGACCTTCGCACTCAGGTGTGCCGTCGTTATCTTTACCATAATTTTGTTCATTTTAAGTACTGACCTGCGTTATCAAACTCGCCGCAGTAGTTGGGCGCGGAGAAGAGCGTGACGAGCTGCCGCTTGGCAAAGAACTCGTAGCCGTCCTCCACGACCTGGTGGGCGCGGCAGATCAGGTCGAACTCGTGCTTCGACAAAAACTTGCCTACCACCTGCAAATTGAAACAAAGTGTTGAAAAAACGAGTCTTGCGATTTATTATTATGATGGTGGAGCCATTAAAATGTGCCCTGGCCTGATCTAAAGCAACTGACAAACTTTTAACTTTTATTTATTAAATACGAGGTTTTTGTCAACTTTGTATTAATTTTACTTCTAGTTTTTATGCACTTTCTGTACAATGTCGTTTTTCTTTCAATGTGTATAAATTAGCAGTAATATACCGCACAATAACTGTATATTTATTCGACAGCTATTGGGGGTTTTCGCAGTGCGGAAGCTTGTTCTTAGAAGCGTCTGTTCAGAAGTAGACTTCAGCTATAACCATTAAGTTGATGATACCGTAGTCATAATTCGCACCATTAAACGCTATCTACAAACCTACAGACGCGAATTTCGTGGCGTGCCATCACGACATTTAACAATACACATTTTTTTTATTGGTCTTTGCATCCTAAAGTACCTGCCAACCCGCAGGTAATAGCACGTGAACATAGACGAGTGCTGCACAATCTAACACAAACAGAGTAATCAGTGACAGACTGTGATACTGCGTAGAGGTCAGTTATGCAGACGCGTTGTATGAAGCAGTGCACGCGCAGATAACAATGTACCAAGAGATCACATTTTGAGCTTGTTTGTCTAAGATATGGTTTATTTATTTATTTTTCGATGAATGTTACGTGATAATTGAAATATACCAATCTTTTGGACTGTAAAAATAATGTTGATTATTGGCAATAGCTGTAGAGATCCACTGCTGGATTAGGCCTCCCCAAGCGTCGCCACATCGACTGGCATTGCATTTAGTATTCTCTATTTTTCACTTGCATATCATAAAACAGGTAACTGTTTTGAATTTTAGCTTTTTTATTGATTTATAGAATTTTAATTTTTGCCTTCAAAGCAAGAGTGAACAGGCATCTTCTGGGCACGCTCGTTCCATCACAAACCTCATCCATCGCTTTCTATCAGGCAGGATCGAGGTCAGGAACAGGCCCATTTAGTAATAAAAAATATACAACGTGTAACGTTAAATGCGCAAAACCTGAAAATAGTTTGATCAGAATCACGAGCAGAATTAATTGCACCACTTTTTTTTTGCCGTTTTTTTTTATTCTTTGTGCATGAGGTGTTAACCTTTAATTAATTGTTGCACTTGTAAATGTTACCCTAGTAATTAAGTTAGAAATGAATGTGTAAACAATTGTTGGTTAACCTAAATAAATAAATAAATAAATAATAGGTCACATTTTTCAAAAAATCTTCATTAAAAACGTTGCCGTATCTATTTATTAATCGGTCAAGCAACCCAATGTCAGCGCGGCGCAGCGGCCCGGTGACGACTCCTCCCTCGATAAAGCGTCGTCGCAGACGCAAGAAACGATCAGAATGGCCAGTAAAACTAAAACAGCACATAAAACCTTTACAATTTATTTAATGACTTATTTTCTCTCTGAAATAGGTCAATTGAATTAAAAATCAGTTGGGTGTCTGAGGTTTTGCACATTTAACGTTACACGTTGTATAATCATAAAAATTATCAACACATCCCTAAGTTCATATTACCCTATTGAATGACTATTTCATGAAGTCATGACATTTGAGGCCAAGTCAAACTTGGAGATGTATTGCTGAGTTTAATGATTATAATTCTGTAAATCCGTATTTGTTACGATCGCGACTCATATTTTGATCAAAATAGAACCTAATACTGACCTGCAAATTACAAAAAAACGTAAGTAAATTTAATTCTCGCGGGCTAACTTATCGCACCACCCTTAAATGCAACTTTCTAAAACTTTACTTCCTTGCCAAACACAAACACTTAGAACAGTGAGTCGGTTCAAGCCATTCTAATTTGGCAAACAGTCTATCTACTGCAGCATCTCGCACCGCAGCGACATAAAGCAAGCTTTCATTTGGCACGTGGAAGACTATGTGAGGCAGGGAAGTTTCAACGCTGAAATATCCTTCTCTCGTGCTCGAGAACAATTTAGATGTTGTATTATTACCTAGCTTCGTAGGCTTTAACGACATTATTTTAAACTTGTCGTCCACGTGATATAAATGTTTATCTAGAAATTGCTCTCTTAGTGTAGTCAACCTCACGCACAAAGCTACAAGACCCCTCTTTAAACATAAGTCCATTCCAGCAGATATTTGAGTCAATGCAAAAAGTTTCCCGCGTTCTTTACACTTCTGGGGCCGTAGCTTTGTTCCAGTGCTAGAGAGATAAAGAGCTAAGCTAATTTGTTTGACTTAAGTTTTATATATACTATTCAATTAGTACTGTCATCGTCTTTGCTACACTGAAAATACAGCAGCAGTAGCGTGTACTTTTCAGCTAACGTAAAAATCGTACCTACAGCACGTCTTCAAAACCTTTTGAACGCCAATCACTTGTATACAAGTTCGTATTACACAAGTGATTGGCGTTCAAAAGGTTAAAGAATCTCTGGATAGAAGTTTACTCACCTCAGTTCCGAATGTAAAGCTGACACCGCGGTCGTTCTCGCCCCATCCGGCGGTGTCCTTGTCTGGGTCGGACCACAGCAGGTCACAGAGCAGGCCCTGGTCGGGCACGTCGGTAGGCCGCATGATCCGCCGGATCTGTTCCATCGCCTGCAGGTCTGGAGATAAGCCGCCGTGGCAGCAGAATATCTTCTCGTCAACTGGAACAAGAGAAAGGAACGTTTAGGTTTTGAAATTATAGGATCATAACAGCATGTTTGTTTTCCCCGGCGGGTTAGAGGCACAGGTGTACATTTTGCTAGTTATATTTAAGTTCCATGTAATAGGCAGCGACCCCATTGCCATCAAACGGGCAGAAATCTAAACTCCGGGCTGCAGGAGAAGAACCCTTGATCTAATTAGGTCATAGTTTCTCAACGTGGGCGATAACGCCCCCTCGTGGGAGTTTGAGAGGCAGTAGAAGATTATATATCCTAACTTACGACTATGTAATATTACACGTTTGAATATAATCGTGGCAATATCTGTTTCAGATTCGCGACAGATGGTAAGTATACAAATTGGGGACTCTAAAAAAAAATATCTTCTCAAAGTGGGCGGTGGACAAAATAATGTTGAGAGCCTATGAATTAGGTGATGAGCGCCCGTATAGCGCAAGAAAGAACATAACTAAGGTCCGCAGTCTCAACTCAACCGCCCAGAAACGTAGTCCCATGTTGATAATATTCAGTTTCTTCTCAGCCAGTGATATAAAAAGTTTTTTTAAAAGAGAACATAATATTTTTGCACAGCTTCAGCAGTCGCATCGCAAGTAAGGATCCATTATGATAATATTATGATTCATGAGATACGAACAGAGGGCGTTGACACCGTCTTCGAAGGTACCTCTGTAAATAAATAAATATCTCGAGGGATAGTTACCGTACTGGGAGGTACTGATGTACGAATTGATAGAATGTTTGATCTTTAACTTACGAGGGCCGTTCAATTTATTCTCGGTATCAGGGTGATTTACTGAAGATGTGGGTAATACTCTCTGTATTGAAAACGACACTTGCTCGGGCGGCCCGGTTAATTATAAAATTTGAAAAAAGACCCTTGTGGGAAACGATTTTCCAACGATGGCGGCAATAAATGCACATTTCTCAGAGAAACAGGAAAGTTTTTTTTTATTGGGTATTGAAAAGTTAATTTCGAGATGTAATAAATGCATTGGGGTAATGGGGGAGATTACATTGAAAAATAAAATTATTATAATTGAACTTACGTCTTTTTTATGCCGATACCGAGAACACATTGATCGCCCCTCGTATGTATGAACCACAAGGATCCACTAAAATATTTGAGGAGGTAACATGCAAACAGGCTTAAGTCACAATAGTGTAAATTATTAGTGTAGATTTTTTTTTGTATTCTGAAAATTTACATTATTGTGACTTAAGCCTGTTTGCATGTTACCTCCTCATTTACTTTAAAGTTTTGAGCTAAGATTGATCTCTTATTAAAGGTGTATTCGTGATATCAAAGATACCAGTGACCAGTTGATAGTTTTATAAGAGTTCCCACTAAAACTAAAATTAAGATAAATTATTTTGCAGTCCAAGGTGGGCCCTAGTAACTTTTCAGTGTGCATGTACACAAGCGATAAGCATCGACGGCAGATGCAACACCAGACGAGTGTCGACAGCTGCAGTTGCCTCTCATGATGCGTGTCATGATTCGTGTGCATGAGCACTTAAATTGATGTAAGAGAGATTTTGATAGTACCGCAAAGTTATCTGACTATAAGTGACGAGTAGTAAACAGTACATAAAGGGTTATCTGCCTCAGCCGTCCGGCGCCAAACATCAACATGATCATGCAACGATGTTTAATGAATTGCATTATACAACTGAGCTTCTGGAAAGATCTAACAATCTAAGCACGAATCCTAGATACCGCTTAAGTGCTCGCCTGCTGTCTGCATACATAACAACCTTTCATTTTTACCTTTTCTAAGACTTTCTGATCAGTTGAAAGAGAATTTGTTTTTTGTTTACCTTTTTTGCTAGTCTTATAATGGACCGAGACTTTATCTGTGCAATTTAAAGTCAAGAGCAACTGAAGGACGTTGCAAATTCGAAACAGTCTCAGGTCACCTCAAGGTTTTAGATATAACCAATTAGTTTTAGAATAGAGCACCATTATTGTCCTTTTGAGATTTACAAAGGACGGTTTTCGCTTGAGTAAGCACCCAACCTCTTTTGATACCTTTCAAAGTTATTATAACAATAGATAGACCCTATCAGATTGCCGAATTTCACAAAACAGAGATTGATAAGTAGGATTATAAATACAAAATTGAATTCGTAATGGAAAAACTGCAGAGAATGTAATAAATGAAAATAAATTTCCAATTTGTGTCCAAAATTGAAAATCGATGTACAATTTGTGTTCGCGTGCTCCTAGTAGCTGTTTGTATCAAATAATTCAAGACCGAAGCTTGGAGAGGCTTTTCGCGGGAAATTGGAGCGGATGATTTTTGATTAGGTACTTCCCTTTCCTAAATAAATATTCCAAGAACTCTCGATCTAACAAGAAAACAGGAAACGACAACCTACAAAGGAATTCCTAGTTTATTAAAGCAACACAAGTGCTGGAGCAAAAATGTTGAAACACTTTTACACAGTTATAAGAAATATCTAGCCGTTAAGCAAGTAATGTAAAACCTCCTACTTTAACGCCGTAGGGGGAAGACTACATCGGACGGTAAGCCATTTATCACCTCCCCCCCAGCTTTCATTGCCACGGCCTTTTAAGCATAATGCACACATGAATCACTGGGGGAATACTTGCTAACTTCGATATTTTGGCATCAAAAATAGTATACGTTTCGGAGACAGACGACGGAGGACAAATGTATAATCATGTTGTATTGAAATACGGTTTAAGTCCTAGATTCAATTTTTGATGTGGTGGTCGCAGGCGCTACTAATGTGTATGAGGGCCTTGGTTCGATTGCCAGGTCGCGCAGTGTTATTGGGTTCTTCCATCAGGAATTTCTCAGTTGCAGCCCGGAGTCTGTAAATTTTAGTTGGTGACAATAGGCTCGCCCCCTATTACATGGTAACATGCCTGGCAAATTGTAGCTGTACTTGAAGATACACCTCTGTTTAACCCTTTGGGGAATACGAGATGTTATGCACAATCTAGGACGTAAATCGAGTTCGAAACCAGGTAGTCAGGCAATCAAGAAACATGCTGAGTAAAAGCGTACCTCATCTGCCTAGCCTTTTCCCAACTATGTTTGGGTCGGCTTATTTTATATGGAGCGACTGCCCATCTGACCTCCACAACCCAGTTACTGGGTAATACGATACCCCTTGGTAAGACTGGTTGTCAGACTTTCGGGCTACTGACGACCCGTAACGACTGTCAAAGATCCACGAATGACAGCCGGGACCTACGTTAACGGAGGGGTCTTGGTATGTGAAGATGGTCACTCATCCACGACCCAACCGCGGCAATCGTAGCTTAACCTGATCGATCGACCCGTGCGGCTGTTAATATTTAGCCACAAGCCCAAGCAAGCGTACCTACATAATCATAAACATGAACGACACTCATGGAACTTACGGAGGACTTAGGTATATTCCTACAGAAGTGCTAAATTCATTAAGTTGAGATTGAGACCTGGGAGCCGTAATAAGAAGCTTTGCTTTGAATATAGAAACCATTTTGCGAATGAGGTCGTAGTTTAAATAAATTACTGACGATACAGCTGGAAAGATACGCCTATGTTCTGAGGTTTGAAATATAAATGCTTTGTTTATAGACAATACCACTTTAGGGAACCCTAAACTATAGTTTTGGGGTACGTAATCCTTTAGGTCTGAGGCTCATACGTGTTATCCGGGACAGAAAAGAGCAGACATCTACATAATGCAGTGTTTTCGTGAATAATACGGCCGAAATTATTCATCTCACAAAATTGATGGCCTCGAAAATTTACTTGAAGATGATTAAAAACGCGTATTTCTTCGAACAAGGTTTTCGGGAGGAGATAAGAAAGACGTTTTAAATGAAAAGGGGATTGAAGCATTTTTCAAAACGTTATCGAAGCGATCAAGAGGCTTAAGAAAGTTATGCTGGAATTTTCGGATTATTCACTTGAATTTTATAGAAAATGACAATGTTAGAGTATGACATCGTGGTAAAAAGCTAATTAGCATGTGGATACTCGTACGCGACGTATACACGGTACACCTACGCAAAAGATCAATAGTGTCTCCTAAAATCGCGTGACATTGACGTTAGAATACTGCGCGAAAGTTGGACGGGGGTTTATAAAAAGTACGAAATACATATGCTTTTAGAAAAACAATTCTGGTGGAAACTGTTGGAGAAAGATTCTGGCGAATCCTTCAAGTATAGGCCTTAGAAATTGCTCGACGAAGCACGCATGTAGTCTGTTTTTAAAGGATTTGGTGCAAAACTATGCTACGCCTGTAAGGTTCAAGCTTCAAATACGCTATCGTATTTATCTGAATACGTGCCAAATCTCCTCCATCGCAGCCCACGCGAAATTAATTTCATAAAAATGTGTTTACGTGTGTCAAAAGTTATTTTATATATTCATATAAATAAACAAATTTATAAGTTAAGGGTTACTGTAAGACAAGGATGGTCTGGTTAGTCTGCTAATTAATATTTATCGAAGATAAACCATGTCAATGTCGTTGTTGTTGCCGAAAACTGGCTGGAAATTATAGTTGGACAGTTTTGAAGTTTTGGAGCAACATTAATTGCTACTTT
This sequence comes from Eremobia ochroleuca, assembly GCA_949629135.1. Taxonomy (NCBI): domain Eukaryota; kingdom Metazoa; phylum Arthropoda; class Insecta; order Lepidoptera; family Noctuidae; genus Eremobia; species Eremobia ochroleuca. The sequence continues at coordinate 2,803,946 of OX451404.1, read as the reverse complement.
TGAGTAGTTGTGGATATTAATTAATCTACCTAAATTTGGTGGGTATTACCTAGAAATAAATTAGAAACCTGACCCTTCCTAAACGGTTTTCATAGGTTGTCCTTTCAAATATGTATATCATCATTACCATACCCTTATATCAATTTATTTGGGGTCGGCGTGACTTTTTCTTCCATACTTCTTTATTACTTTTCTACCCCCATTCTAGCCACATAATCTTTCACAAATTCCATGAATCGCTTCTTTGCTCAAAACTTATAAAGTCAGTAATATTGCATTGGACATGTCACAAATTATGGATTGCCTAAGCAGAAATTTTATAGCAGTTAGCATTTATTTTTATGAGGTGCTCATCCGCAGGACTAAAACCTTTCATTATTCTTTTACAGTAAATGTGCTGTCGCAGCCATTATGTTAATTTACGTGAAAGCCACTCAACCTGCGCATGCTTTTAAGGGCTCTATAACTGTTGACAGCACTTAAGTAGAATATTACGCTCATAAAGCTCATGTGGAGTGACCGTAAAGGAGACCAAAGACAAGGCAGTCTGACCTCTAAATTGTTATTATCTATGTCATAGATGAATCATCCGTTTGCATATCACGTGCGAGCGAAACGTGAAGTAACTTCATAGATCAATAGAAGTAAATAATTGCTATATTTACGTCTTAAAACTAAATGGGATCATGTTTAAACTGAGCGACGTATTAATAACTCTTTAGAAACAATTAGCAACGACAAGGTTGTCCTGGGAATTTATCTTCAGTTAATGTTCTGTATTTCGGTTTAGAATTTGTTCATCCTCATTGAAGGTAAGGTCATAAAATCGATTTTTAACCTGTTCTTTCTCTACTAATGAAATTAGCAGTATGTAAGTAAGTACCCAGTAGTTTATCTTCTTGAGTTAATTTTGTGATCTTTCAACTGTTACCCATATAATGCTTTCATCAACGGCTGATCTATATTATTTTAACATTATTTTTAGCATTTCAATATTATTTTAAGTCCTACTGCAAAGCAAACATACCGTCCCTTATCAATAATAATTTAAATTGAGCGTCAGTTGATGCGTTTCAATTGAGAAGGGAGTGTCTGCTAATAATGCGTAGTCGCCGCCGCCGGTTCGAATGTCTGATCGACCACGTGTATGTGCATGCGAGTACGATCGATCTGCGTGCGCGCTTCTGGCTAGAGGTTTGCACCGGAGCAGTGAGTACCGGAGAATAACCGGTGATTTACCGGTAAAAGTACTCGATTGAAATAATCGGTAATTAACCGATTGATCTCCGGTGATCGAAGCATCTTATTTTTTTTTATATCATAAATTTACACAATTAAAAGACACATTCAACAATCATTTTGAAAAACTGTATGAATGATAGCTTATTGGAATACGAATCTGCAACTGTTTGTCGAATTTCTACTATACTGCAACCCGTTTTTAGAAACAGCTTTAGACTATTGCAAAATAAATTGGCTGCTAAAGATGCTATAAAGGCAGAAATAAATAATATTTTCCGGATCCGAAAAATATCTCAAAGCGCAGAAGAAATAGCCACGTCAAGTGAAAATAGTACAAGAGAAACTGGTCGCCCGGATTTGCTTGGATTCCTAAAAAGAAACACCAGTAATCTGCAGATAAGCAAATAAGCAGATATGACATCCGCTACGGCAATGAATTTATTCAAAATGTATACGGAAACACAGTATCCTGAAAAAAGCCACAATTGGGATGAAGTTGTGCAATTCTGGAAATTTAATAAACATTTAAAGCCTTTAGACGAAATAGCCTTTAAATACCTAGCTGTGCCTGCTACTTCTGTAAGGTCAGAGAGAGTATTTTCGGCGACAGGACAAATACTAAATTATAGAAGAAACATGTCAAGCTATGACGCTGTTGAAATGTGGTATTTCTTAAATCAAAATAAGCATTAATTGTTGTTTTTATAAAACTTTTTTTTAATAAATGATTATTTATAAAGTATATCAATTGATTATTCTTATTTCTTCATTTTTAATGTATAAATTACAAAAAAGAAACAAAATTTCTTCAATCTCCGGTGACCTCCGGTTTTTCACCGGAGATTGCCCAATCACCGGTGAATTCAATCGGTTGTTAAAATCTCGCTCCGGTGCAAACCTCTACTTCTGGCGTAGTTTTACGATACGTCGAATGTGTCATTGTTTTTTAACTATAACGGAGCGACTGGTTTAACATTTCGTCCGTTATTTGGCATTTGATCTCTAAATGTCTAATTCCGCGGTGTTCTTTATTTGATGGCTGCCTAAGGAAACCGGTGATTTTAAAGCAGACATTTAAGGATGTCTAACTTTTGGACTACTATTGCAGTCGTAATTGTCAGAGTTTTTCCCATAACTTCAGACAGTAATTAACGACACCTCTGCTTGATCAGTTGGTAATCGACGGTAGTAACTAAACTTTACGTACATACATTTACAATTCATTTCCACCTGCTCGCAACGTGCTGAACGTACAATGTAAGCTAATTATAGCCTCCACATTCCAAACAAGCCCTTGATGAATCTGCACAGACGCCCAAAACAAACCGCCCAAAGGCACAGCCCCACGTTTGCAACCTCCGCTTTCATATTCACAAGCTTATTTCGGGAAAATAAGTCACAGTTAGTAAAGGTTACCCTGTATTACGGGGATGTTTGCTATGGCTCACGACCTAATTAGGGAAGTTTATTGTTAAGCCGAATTTGGTCCTTTGAGCTCGGAGCATATTTATGGAATAATGACGTTTCATGGTATATATTTAAGTGATCTTATTTGTTGGTAAATTCTGATCCTGCTTTTGCTTAGTTCCATGGTAAAAAATTTGATTTCTGCAAGTAGGTTTGTACAAACACTTGTATACGTCAAAAACCAAATATGTTTTAAAACTAGATGAAATCAGTGTTTCCTAATAGACTACATTTATGGTGTTTTTAGCCTTAATAAAGATGCAAAATCCCACTGAAATATTTCCGTTATCACTAATTGCGAACTCACGCAAGCCACAGGAACCAAATTTGACATTCCCGACTCGTAAGCCCGATGTACGGTGACGTCAGAGGCAGTAACAAGAAAGTGGTGTGGCGGGACGGGTGCAGTACTTCAAACGGGAGCCCTACGTCATTCTGGGACGCGTTTTATTTATGCAACGGGCCAGTGTTTTTGATTTGGTTAAAATTTTCCTCTGTTTATGGTTTAAATGTAAAAATATTGATCGTTCCTGAACATTTCCACTACAGCGGAAAAAAGATGTCTTATTGTGTATCGGGACCACTTTAGCAACAATATTGGAAAGATATTGAGATGAACTTACAATCCACTACTAATGTTGTGCACGACGCACTTTCGACTTACTAACTCACGGACATACCTTCGTTTCAACCATTAATCTTCTATTCCTGCTAACATCAAGTCGATGAACTGGAGAACATAATGGAGATCACTGGCTGTCAATCAATTACTACGAATAGAACTTCGAAACCGAATGACGTCCGAGCTTCAAGATATACCATCTACATACTTCACTGTCACGCATTAGGACTGGAGACTTAAAATAGCTTTGATTTTGTCAGTCGGAACTTGGAACCGTTTCCAAAACATCCAGAGAGATAAGATGTCTTTTAGAATATTTGTTTCGTACGACAAATTACGAAAAAGATATCATGAAACTCATCAGTAATATTATCGACGTTTTCGAAGAATGTTTGATACGTTCAAGCATAAGTGGCCTAGAGCAGAGCCCGTACAATAATGAAACATAATAAGAACAGACATTGTCTACAGCAACAAGAAGCCGAAGATGATACAGATCAATCAATTGACATCACACACAACCGATGACGTAATCAACACAATGTACGGTCATCCACACTTGCTCAGTAGTAACACTTGGATTACGAAAACAACCACTAGTGCTACGAAATAAAGGAAGCATTCAATGTCAAATTGTACCATAGACGCGCGGTTGACTGTATAATCCAAACGTACTTTGCTTGTAAGACACTGTCATTTGTTTCTTTCCGGCTCAGTAAGCACATGTAGGAAGTGGGACTCCATTCCACATGGTTTGAGGCATCCCGCATCCTCTCCCCATCCCGTCGGCACTTTAGACAATAGCACTCGAGAGATAGCAGAGTAACAAGCGACTGTTGTTGTGTTACGAGCCTCGTATGTTTTGTTTCATAAGAGTTGTAAATATTTTTTGTTGTTATTTTGTCGGGTACTGTGTCGTAGTAGTACGTGCGCTTAGAGTAAATTAAGGCGGACATCCTAAAATGGTCATGAGTCTCGATGGCTTACTGTAAGTACGCAACTTATAATCCAATGAAGGCATCAACGGCAATATTAATGATAATTGAAAAAAGGAATCAAATTTTTAAAGTAACGTTACAAATTGCTGCAGCGATCGGACTTAATTCTAGGCATCCAGACTTCGAAATAAATTTCCAGTTAGAACTGCAGAAGACAAAACGTACCAGTTTCCATAGAAAAACAAAAAGTCAAGGCAGAGCATACATAAGTCACACCGCATTGCGACGTATTCGTACTAACTGACAAAATTGTCTGAAGTTTTTCGGGATATGAGTAACGAAACCACAAATATCCAATGTTCAAATGTGGCCCAAGGCCACCGGTGTAACCCTGACATTCATAGGGAACTCCAGGGAATGGATGTTTACCCACCAACCCCGGCAGGAAGGGGTGACGAAATTATCAATACAGTGCGGGAAGTCAACACAGCTATTGTGGAGACTGACGTTTGTCAAGTTTAATACACTTTCCAGTTTATAACAAAAACAATATTTACTATGGGTAAATTGAATAAACAAGTCTAAATGAATTTATACAACAAAATATCAAATGTTAAAGACATAGATGAGACGATGATTATATAATATTGTTAATTTTCCTGAAAATTCCTTTGTGGAATAGGACCTAACATTTCAGTTTCAGGTTTCGTAGTAAATGGTTGAATTCATGAAATTACGGAGTCGGTTTAAACTGTTGTTATTAGAAATATTTATCAGGATATTCTATGAGCTGTAAAATTTCCTTTAAATCCAATATCGGATGCTGAAAGTGACCCTGCTACTTTAGATAGGGTTAAAATAAAAACTATTGGGACGGAAACCGGAAAATCCCAGGAACACGTGTTGTTGGCCATTAAACAACTAAATAGAAAAGAAGAGAAACTTAATTTACGGCACCCAAACGTGCACTATCAAAAGGCAATAAGATTTCGCGCCAAGTTTTATGAACACTAAAGTTGATTTACGTACAAACTTATAACTTGACAATGTAACATCCATTCCGATTAGGACAGTAGTTATAGTCAATCAGGATCTCGATTCTCTATGACAGAATAAACGAACCGCGCGAAATGAACGCGAAGGTGGCGTGATTAACTAAGGAATTGACGTGGGTTCGAAGTAAGGAATCATTAAGTGGTCATACTGTATAGTGAATTAGGGCCCAGCCGGTATAGCTACCAAATTAATGAGGACGACCTTTTTACAAAGCACACATTTGTTTAGTAAAGAACAAGGCTCATGCAGCGCTAACAATACAAATTATGTAGAGCATGCGAAAACACAAATTTCAAGGTTTAGCGAACCAAAGAATTCTTTAACAAAGAAATAGATAAGTGAACCGTTTAAAAGAAAACATGATGAACTAATAATATTTAATGATTAAGTAAATAGCCTTCAGAGTTCAGACATTATTTTATATAGTTGTAGGTTCAAAGAGAATTTGATTATTTGTGTTTGAAACTGTTGATCAAATTGTGGCAGCCACAGACGATTTTAAATAAGTTCTGACTTTTAAACTTATACACATCTGGAATCTATATATAACTATGGATGAAATCACCTTGTATAATCACAGTACTTTTAAAAAATACCTTGTAATAGATCTCAATTCGTCTGTTTACAGCTCATTACAGAGAAAAGATTGATGATAAACAGTAAACGCCTCACCATTGGTTGAATCGGCATCAACGTCAGTATTTTAAGCCATGTGCTCACCGATACGTGACAAATGGACGATCAAAATCCCATAAAATCAGCGAAACTACGTAATGAATAAGCTATTTCTTCTAGGGTTATTGTTCAGAGGAAAAGTTTAAAAATCAACTCTAAAGTTGTATGATTTACGTGCAGCAGGAGATGAATCATAAGATTATAAAAAGTTCGTGCACGTTCTGGAAACGTTGTGCAATACATGTTTAGATTTATTGAGATGTTAGATCAAAACTGTGGATTCAGCACGATTCGCAGAAATATTAATGTTTAGTTAACCACAAAATCAGGTTACGATTGCTTTTAAATCTAGAATTTAGGCTATGTTATTGGATTTGATGACGAGTCAACATGAGGCGTGATTGACAACCCACTTTGTTCGGGATCCGACGCTGTTTTCCATTGGTTCTAGACTCAAAAAATCGCTATCGACATTAAATTTTGACTTACTGCATATTCAAAACATTGTTTTTTCTAAAAGGGGCTTCAACACTGATATGGTAAAGGCAGCAATATAAAGGCCTATAACATCAGAAAGCGAATTTATTGTTCCATACAAGATAACATAAACAGAGAAGGATAGGTATGAAACCGCCGTTTCTCTAATAACAATGTCTATATTTATCACATAACTGCGTTTGTAGAACGAAGAGAAAAGCCATTTCCTTCGAATGTTTGCTGACTGGTATACCAAACATGAGTAACGTTTGTTTTCTCATGCCTTAATGGAAGTCTCTCTTAGTAATTAGTTATATTTATACTAGCGGCCCGCCCCAGCTTCGCGCGATTGCAATGTTTTTTTTCGCATTTCCGAAATTTTCTTTCATACAAACCTTGTCCTAGCAATATCGCACACAACAAAAAAAGAATTATCCAATTTGGTGCATTCATTCGGAAGTTATGCGCGTACAGACATTTCGACGAATTTGTTTTATACTATGTAAGGATTAGATATATCAATCTTGGCTAGTGAAAGTTGATGTTGCTGAGGAAGTTATTGATAGTGTTGATGCTATAGACATTTACTGTCAACGAGACTGTTAATGAGCATTATGTAGCTTCTTGAGTGGCTTTGGCTTGAAAGAATAAAGCAATGTAGTCACGGTACTTATTGATTCGTCTTGTGCTGATGTGATTGGGTTCCGAGACAGCAAGGCAGACAGTTACAAATGGCATTTATACTAGGGGTAAAGATTACATTCTCTTTGATCTCGTGTCCTATGCTCCTAGCGATGTACTCGTTTGTCTTCATTATTCGATACAGACTTATTTTTGCTCAGCAACGATATCCACGAGAGAATTATATTACAACATAAGATTCTGCCATTATTTTACTACCGGTACCTTTTCTCTAATCTTGGAATTAATTTCATATATTTCCCAAAAGGGACAAGAAGTCTCCAAAAGAAATTATGGCAAGATCTCGCACATAAAAACAATTTGTGAAATGAATACGACACGCTTATCTGTCATATTTAATAATCTAAAGCAGAGACTTGGCTCAATTAGTGTACCGGCCAAGTAAAAATAGCTCGGTGGCTTAAGCAAACATCCTTTTACGTCACCGTTCCAGGGACAACTTTGCAATGGAAACGCTTTCAAGTAATTGATTACCTACTTTCTTTAGTCTTCCGTTTACGTTTACGTTTAACAATAGAGGACCCTGTTTTTAATTATTGTGATTAATTTATTCTTTTTTGGGACCCAAAAAAGAATAAATTAATCACAATAATTGGTTCTGTGTTCAAAATTACATTTTGTTCTCATATATTTTTACTTGATGTAGTTTGTGTTTTCACCAGTAAAAGCATGTTTTCATGAGTAAGTACTATTAAATACAGCAGCAACAAAGTTTTCAGACAGAGTTTTGCCAAGAGTTCTTTATATAGGGTGACTGGTAATTAGTGATCGATACTTAAACACATGATTCTACTCATGACAACAAACAACTTCTACTATGGGACCAAACCTGAAATCGCGAAAAAAAATCAGCTGTTCCCTACATTTATGTTCGTACGAGTCGTCAAAATGTAGGGAACAGCAGATTTTTTTTTTTCGTCATTTCATTTTTTGTCCCATTATAAAACTTGTTTGTTGTCATGAGTAGAATCATGTGTTTAAGTATCGATCACTAATTACCAGTCACCCTATATGTATTTTGCTTTCAAGCAGAATCTCTGAAATTCTCGAGAGCACTTGCTTCACAGGTGTTTCAAAAGTTTTTATATGGTCTTCTCCACATTACACAACGCTGCGATAAATTCCTTGTGTTTTATTCAAAGTACAAACAGTACGTTTTGGCATCTGCGTAATACCAACGTATAATGCTAAAAATATACAAAATAAAATTAAATGAAATCCAGGTAAACATCAATCAACCAGAGTCAATAATATCTTCGATTCTCGAATCTCGAATCGGAGCAAAAATTGTGATATATTCACTGTTATATTCCAGCGCAACATTCATATAGGTACGTCTAGGTCAGACTTTTTGTCGCTAATATTACGTGGTGGGTATTATAGTATACCTGTCATGGTGCAGATACGTAATTTATATTCGTATATAAATATATATTCGTATCCACAGTATGGCCAGAAAATAAAGTAACAATAGAAAGCCTGATTCTTATACACATTATACGAGCAACTAGCAGATTTGATGCGTCTGAGTGGGCTTGTTATAACGCATTGTGTGCAGTAAACAAGCGGGGAGGTAATATGTTTGTGTACGTGCGCAGCGACGTGTATCAGCAGTTAGCCATATATGTCTACATCAGAGGTGCCCCTTTTTTTCTCATCACCACCACTTTAAAAATTTTAATGGTTCCGGTGGACCCCTGCAGCAACATTTCTACCATATTCCCAAAACTCAACCAAAAATGTGAAGATTAGATCTAACGTAGACCCCCGTCGAGTCTCCCGTGGACCCGTGGGGGTCCAGCTGGAACACTTTGGGAATCAATGGTCTAGATAATGTCAATCTGTACCTATTACGCCGTATGATAGGACAGGAGAGAACGTCATACTTATCATTTCACTCACTGATAAAATTATAGTTTCAGGGTGCTATTATTTCATGGAGTACAACTTCTGTGTCTTCTGCTTTTATGTCATGGAACCCTTTCGTGAGGAGTGGGTATCTCTACCCCGTTCCTTCCGATGTTTTGCAGTAGCCGACTCGTTTTCAAGACATGTGACCCAGATACTGAACATCGTATGAAGACGTTCTTCCATTCTAGCGACTAAACTCTTTGTGTCAATTAGAACTGGGCTTGGAATTGTGTTGAATGCTTGGGTAAGATGTTAAGTCTACATTTTCGCATTCGTTTTATCTCCCCATAACGTAATTTTTGGATGTACTGACACTTAGTATGACAGCAAAGTTAAATACATTAGGTTGTTTGGTGTTTTAATTGTATGTAATTGCAATAAACATTTTTGACTTTAGATTTTTTGATTTTTGGTAACCACTATCTTCATCACAGCGTCGCTTTGAACAATCCCAATAGATTTGATATGTCTACTTAATAGATACCAAAATCTAGTGGCATAGAGATGTTATTAACCTTTTGACCGCCACGGACGGCTATAGCCGACAAACGAAAACGTGCCAAACACGCCACCGACGTCTACAGCCGTCAAGAAAACGACATTTTTTAAGTACAAAATAAATATACTAAATTAGAAAAGATTTATTTTGTACTTAAAAAATGTCTACAGCCGTCAAGAAAACGACATTTTTTAAGTACAAAATAAATATACTAAATTAGAAAAGATTTATTTTGTACTTAAAAAATGTCTACAGCCGTCAAGAAAACGACATTTTTTAAGTACAAAATAAATATACTAAATTAGAAAAGATTTATTTTGTACTTAAAAAATGTCGTTTTCTTGACGGCTGTAGACGTCGGTGGCGTGTTTGGCACGTTTTCGTTTGTCGGCTATAGCCGTCCGTGGCGGTCAAAAGGTTAATATCTCGTTAACCATGTGGTCTTTGTATGACACTTAACTTCACCCAAGGGCAGAAATAGGGTGGAAACTTCTTAGAACAGGACACGTACCACTTCCTGAAAGGTCACCCTAAATTTTCTTCAATACACGTCATGAAATGAACCTATTAAAGAATGTAAGATGCGTAAAATCATTATCTAATATAATATGAAAATATTTCCGTATACTCATCCATCCGTTTGTTTAAAATTTGCAGTTCATTTCATATTTCTTTATGGGTGGATATTTTTAGAAATGTTTCTTGTAAAACTTCTTTATTTATGCAGTACGGTCGCTGTTTGTTTTGTTTTAAAGAAGGTTAACATTGTTTAGTGCCCAAGGGAAAATTCGTACGTATGTGTACGTCTACATGGGCCTATTCTATTAATATTTAACCGATTTAACCAAATGTTGTTTCCTATTGATATGAAAGAACACGCATTTTCAATGTTGTCATCTAAAAGTGTTTTTCAGTTTTGTAATCCATCGTAATCTTTAATTTCTTCAGTATATCCAAGTCACTTAAGTTGGATTTATTTTGGGCCCCTTTTCCTATTGGGATCCCCGGTTTTAGATGGATGCCTTTTTAGCGATTCTACATAAGACGGATAAGATATTTTCCGACCCTTCCGTAAATTGTCTTCCCGATCATTTATAGAGCAATCCATACAACATTTTGTATTAATAATGCGACTCTTTAGTTTATTAAGTAAAACCTTTTATACACTTGAGAACGAAGAGGTTACGTCGGTCTTCTTTATAACCTTGGTAGTTTATGTGTTTAACCTTGATTGATAAGAGTCCTGCCGAATTAGTTGCTTATCGACTTTATCAGTATGAAAATGTGCGAAAAATGCCTCGCCTACCTGCGTTATGTAAACCTAACGTCAAAATCTACGCACTCAATTTATTAATCTCTTCAATTTTTTACCATGGTTGTTGTTTTAATTCAAAACAATGTCTTAATAAATTTGCTGTAGGCGTACGAAGCAACAAAAAAAGGGTCTAGAAATGGCGTATGGACATAAATTCTCGTGTGTATAGTAATCAGAGCAAAGGCCGTGTCCACAAAAGAAAGGAGGGATAACTCAAATATCTCAGAGGATACTAGAGCGTTTGAGTAAATATTTCACCTGTTGATGATATCGACCTCGTTAAACAATGGCGGGCTCTCGAGGCCCAAGTGTCTACGCGATGTTACGCTCAACAATATTATGTACTCCATTTAGGCCTTTGCGATTATGGATCCATGGAGACCACACTCAAGTAACCAAGGGAATCGCGGATACGAAAAAGCAAATGATAACATTTAAGTAAAAGCGAGGGGGATAATTGGAGAGGATAGGCCTCTCAACAGTGGCTGGTGACAAGAACATGGTTTTTGTGAAAGTTAACAGAAGATCAAGAGGTTGAAATCAAATTGTATGGTCAATTTCAAACCGGAATCGAGACGTGTTTCAACTGGAGGATCCCATAGTCCCATACATAAAATTCAGCTCCGGATGTGAGATTCCGGTTGATACTGTAATACGGGGACTTTTATCTAACATGCCTATACAAAAAGTTAAATCAACTAGGTTTTGTACAGCATACAAGATCTTTTTTACAGATGCTGGTTATCAATTCTATTCTGGTAGTAAATCCTGCAAATTAGGCCGCGTCTTTAGGTGTAAATACCATATTTAAAAACAGTAGCAATGTTTTTTAGGCATCAATCTCAATCTGAGGCTGTTGTCAGGGGCAGTCGATATTAGATACGCTTGAAGGTTGTTGTGTTAAAGTACATTTTCTAAGAATTTTCAACTCCTAACTTTTTCCATCATAGTTTTGATATTTTGAGAACTTGATAAGTTTATAACAGAATTCGTTCTTGGAGTAATAAGTTTAATTTGAAGATTCGATATTTTGAAGGACCAATCAGAGCCTTAATACATATTTCTCTAGCGAGAGAGTCTAAGAGATTTATAAGAGCCGTCGAAATTGAAAGGTGGTCGATATTATAATATTTCTCATTAAATCTCTAAGGTTTGCAGCCTCGCGGCAAATTGAGGCTATTCCATTTTTATTGGTTTTCGTTTTGCACATAGACTCTGCGATATTATATAAAATTTTTACAAGCCTTGCGACCTTTTTATGAGATGACCTTTTTCGGAGATGGCCATATTTTCAGGCTTGGATTACCAAATGTATACTTTAACGTTTCTTTGGTATTTGGCGCACTGGAACAAGTGGAGTAATGAAAAGCTTTGGATAACCTGTTTGTAAACGTACAGCTAAGATTCTGTGAAGTTCATCAAGTCATTCAATTGTACATAACTTAGTTTTTACTGCACGACCTTCTACCAAACCCACTCGCCTGTCAACAAACTAATTCAAATCATGTCAATACCGAATCCCACACTGTTGCAGTTCATTATTCTAATGTCAAAAATTTGATTACGTTACGAGTGCTGATAGTTCGATGGCACGTCCGCACGTGAGTCGATGGAAGCGTGGGTCGATAATTACAGACTTGATCGAAACATTTCGGAGCAGTTACGCATTGATACGGCTAAGCCGCAAACCCGCATTGTTTTGATTTTACGAGCGTATCGAGTCAGACGAATTTGAATCGATATGAGGCTGATAACGCACCATGTTGGGCTGAAGTTTGACTTTCGAATAAAAATTTCAATCGATACTTGAGGGTAGAAAGATAATTTCAGTCAACGTTGGAATAAAATAAGATCATTACAAATAGGCGATCTTCACATGTTATGGAACGTTGTGGTTATTTTTATCTTCGTGTTGTCGGGATGAAGAGAAATGTTGACATTCAATTTCCTGTTGCAGATAGGATCTGAGCGAAAGGTCATGTAGTAAGTACTTGATTCTCTTTGATATCAAGTTAAATACATCAGTGTTGTAATAGGTTTCCGTTAGCTTAGCAGATGGATAAAAATAGCAGGTAAGTAGTGCATTATCCTTTGACAAAAATAAAAGATTTTGACTTCCTTGTAGGATTTTCACACCCAATTCCTTTTAACAAATTAGCTCAAAGATATACATCAACATTGTTAACATTTATCTGTTTATAAAGCGTATAAACAATAAAAGGAATGTTTTCATTGCTTTTTGCCGCTATCTTTCTATGCCAAGGTAACCTCCCTTCACAAGCGCTTTTTCCCCTAGTCCTCGTTCGTCATAGCCTAAGTAAACCCAGTTTTTGTTGCAAGCGTGGCGAGCTGCCTAACCTAGTTTTTGCTCCAAGTGTGGTTTGAAAGAGTGTGTCTGTGTCCATTTCTATCCAGTGTCATAATCAGATTGTCGAGTTGAACAGTTGGACTCTTTGTGGTTGTCCACTCGACTGTGAACAGTTTGTAGTAAACGATTGACATAGATAAAGTAGACTGCTAGTCGTGTGATTGCGTAATGTCCTTTGGTTTTAAATATTGTTGCCATATTAATTGCAGATACAGACGTCGGGTTGCAGAAGACTTTGGGAAGGGGCCAAAGTTGTCCTGATTCTAGTTTAATTGAAACGTCAGTCGAGTTGTATACGAAACTCTTTTAGCACGCGCTGGAAACAATTCAACTGTGTAGACTATTTTTAGAGAAAGTTTGTTAGTTAATTAATCCAATGTATAGGGCAAAACAGAGAAATATCAAGGCAAGGTAGCGTCAGGCATCTATGATATTAACAAGAAATGAATGCTAATTTAAATTTCAATACCAATATGACAAAAAAAAACCTGTATCATTTAACAGATGCATGTAAGCAATATTGTCTGCAACACCTGGGAGTCGTGAAAATAAACTATCTACGAGTAGGACCACCTGCTTACAGTGGGCACAGGGTCAGTGTATGAACATTATTCATTGAATTCTTTAAAGGTTTTTTTGATCAGTTGTGATGAAAAAAATGGATTTAGTATTTTACCGTATTTTCTGGAGAACAGTGAGAGATCTAGTTTATCATTAGACAAATCTGCTAAATGACAAATACTGAAGAAATAATCGTACCTTTTCTCGATTAGAAAAATGACACCTAACGACTTTTAATCGGTTTGAAAGCGTTCAATTCGGGTCCGCATTGTTCTAAGACCACATAGGTATAGGTAATAATTTGTGAGGAGTCAGAACGATTAATGTTATAAACAGTCCCCACGAAGCAGATAATGTTAGCAAAGCACATGACAAAGTTAAAATTAAAGGACCAGAATGTAAAATGACTAAAGTTTCGGGTCCACCCACGGGTCCAGTCATGTCACCCTTAGCCACTGCAGCTGACACAATAATTTGTTTAATTTTCACATTTATATTCTAAACAGAAAATGCAATAAATCCTGAATATGGGGAGGGAGATGACGTAGCTTGGTGGAGACAAGAAGGCACTTTCTATTCTATTGATCTTATCGCTTATCTTAGCGTTGGTAAAGACCTTTCTAATGACTGGAATATATTACTTAGGCCTGACTGAGATATGGACACGATATTGAATAGCATTATCTTGTATTGTACGGATGTAGTTGTAAAAGATATACGTATGGAATGTGATTTTGACATATCTAGATGTATTTTTGTGATGAGTCTTATTGTTGATATTACAAGGACAAAGGACTTGCCTGTTACATAAAATGATAGGTGGATGAGGAAGTATTATTTTTAAAATGTACATTTTTGCAAACACATGGATAAGAAAATTGTGAGTACTTAACTCATAACATGATACAAAAATAAACGTGAATAATGTATTTTGTTTGAAAACATCCGTATTCTATTTTTCTCGCCCACAGCGGTTTGTGTCAAGTTGTTTTGGTATGATACGAATGAAAATATTACAATGGCACCGTAAAAATAAATTACAACAGTGGTTCTTGGAAAATCAATCCCTACCAGGTAAGAAATAGTACGAATCAAAATAAACGTTTTTTCCCTCGCAATATCACAATCATTTGAAAGGATTCCTCCCCGAAAGTTAAACATTGCTCAACCTTTTAACAGATTTTAGCTCAATTCAAAATGGCCAGAAACATCTTCAAACAAAGAAACCCTACTAAAACCATGTTCTTTATTTTTCCTAAGGCAACGTGACCCACTACCCAGTTCTGTCCGTGGAAAAGAAGTCGTTTGTTGGACGAACAACTGAGCAGGCAAAACTTGGGCATGGCAACAGTTGCCTGCTCGCTCTTTTGTTTTTTCAATGCGAACCGTAAACAAGGTTGTTTGCGAAATTAAAAATGTATATTTTTCCATAACAAGGTTTTATAGCTGAAGCCTTAGGGGAAAGGAAAATAGGATCTGACAATGCGTAAAATGGTATAAATTGTGCCGAATTTCGTAAGGAAAGCAGGCGTAATATTCTCCTACATAAACTAATGAAATTCTCCTGTATGCGACACACACACGCTTTGACTAAGAAACTCTCTCTTTCAAAGCTGTAATACTTCTGACTCAGTTCGTTCACGAAACAACAACTGGGTAATCTTCCTCATGGGAACACTTTTCGTAGACGATTTCAATAAAAATAGCGCATTGCAAGTGATGTAGCCTTGCTGATCACGTGTCTCTGGCGTCACATCTGCCTCTCAGCCACGCGCTAGACCGAAATAGCCCAGGCTAGCCTTAAGAGGCCTTGAACCTGTCCAAGAACAGATGCGTTCAATTAATACAGACTATATGCATTGCTATATTGCAATCAACACAATACTCCAATGTTAATTAACTTACGAATAACATTCCAATGTTATTATTATATTTCCAACATAAATGTTATGTATGGGTAGGTACTCGTACACATTTTGGAGGAACTTCAGTGATTTAATATTAATTAATGTTTCCACAATTAGGAACCGTGGGGATGTCGAATAACACTCTTCTACTGATCATAAAGCGAGCAGTTCTAAGCAATATCTTAAAATGGTTGGCAGGTTATAAAACGAGGAGCCAAATGCATACAAATAGCACAAAATTTCGTGGGCAATTCGCACATGTGCTTCATGAGTGTGCTTTCTGCGCGCTTTGGCGTTTACTGTAAGTGCAGCAAGTAATTGCTATATAAATAAATTAAATAAGTAAGTAAATAAGTAAATGTAGAGCAATTTTCTTGACTATTCAGACTATTTAAACTGATACGAGAGATGAAGGATAGAAGGATTTTTGGCCTTTTCAAATATTGCTCATAAAAAATACAAAAATATTTGATCTCAAACATTGTCATGCATAAATTGAGGCAGCCCCTAGTAAGTTACAAGAGTACTTGTGTCGGAGCTGTCTCACTTTCCAACACTACTTTTCAAATAAGGCGACGAATGAATTAGGCAGAAGAGGTACTTCTAAAAACTATGTCTAATCAAAACTAGTCAAACTACAAACTTTCAGTTCTATCTAATTCTCTCTCTCTCTCTACTTTTCTATCTGATCAATTCTATTATCATCTGGTGGACTGGGTCGGATTATCTGATACTCCGAGGGGTGATGGAAGGGTTCGATAAGATGGTATCAAAGTCAATTAATGCTCGAATTTGAAACTTTTGCTAATTTTGATAGACGTATTTGATTAAACAATATTTTGGACGCGCAAATCAAACCAGTTTGGGCAGTTTTCAATGACGAGACGACGCGAGATCAAAGGAATTAGTGAATTGAATCAATTTGCTTAAAAGTATAGTTTTTTTTTAACTTACTTCAGAATATTTGTCCACAATCAGAAAGAACTTGTTTTAAGTGATACTTTATGTTTACATATTAATTTATCAATTTGTTTCTAAATGTTTCGTGATGATTGGCTCTTAAGGAAAACATTGAATCCCTATTTATAACACACACCGCTTACCTATTCTGAATAGTTTCAGGAGCAATTATTTGAAATTGATACTTCGTCATTTCATGTTTGGTACATATAATAAAATAATTATATACAATGTAATAATATGATTATCAGCCGGTTGATTCTGTTAGAATATCACCGTGAGAAGTTAAGTGAAGTGAGCTGTCATTCCATCTGATGTTAGGGATTGACACTAATGACTGCTCACTTTAAGCTCACTTCACCCAATTAATCACGGTGAGATTTTTACGGAATAGCACTACAGATATATAAACTTTTCACAATCCCTCTTCTATCTTCGTAAACGTCTACGTAAAACAGACTGCTAGTGTCAAATCAGAGCAAGTGTTGAAAACCAATGATGATCCTTTAGATTTGGAACTCTCCCAAAAAACCCCCGACACACAAATAAACAAGCACTTTCATTAATATCCCTTCACACCTAGCGTTAAAAACCTCCCCCAATAAAAAAGCGTTGATCGTCATCATAGATAGGCGTCGCCATGTAGCACAGTCCCTCTACAACCTACTACTCTAGCGAGTGACAAGAGGCCTTGAACTACGTTCGTAAACAAGCCAGCAATGTCAACCTACACTTACATTTTATATCTGCTACCCATTACCTAGATTATGTGGTAAAAGCCGACTGGTCTTTACACGGCGTTTTTTATAAGCGTGTCGTGTGCGCGTTTTATGCTTTGAAAAAGAAGCTAGTTGCGTTTGCAGCACGTAAATGCATGCGCGCGAGCATAGGCCTATATGTTGTTGATATAATGGCAAATGATAGTCTGTAGTCTGTGGTTCTGCTATTATATAATCTCACTAGCTGCGCCCCGCGGTTTCACCCGGAGAAGTCTCGATCCCGTAGGAATATCGGGATGAAAAGTATTCTACATATGTGTTAATGTTGTTTATAAAATTTCATCTAAATTGGTCCCGCCGTTTGAGCGTGAAGAAGTAACAAACAAACAAACAAATATTAGTGTGTTATTAGTGTGATTTCGTTTGTTGTGATTAGGTGATGGAACAAAAAAAAAACAGCCAATGAAACAACTTGATATAATATTGAAATGCACCAACCAGTTTCTGAAAGCTGAAAGCCTACTTAATCTGCTGTCAAAGTCAAAGGCAACTTTTCATGATTTTTGCAATTGGCAGGGCAGTATCCGGTTTTATACAGCATGCTTTTTTTACCGGCTCCAAATTTTTACAGGGTGTTCCACCCATGAATATGAATAACTTTCACTATGGAACCAACTCAGAGATCACAAAAAAAAAAACAGCTGTTTCATACATTTTGGTCAAGTAGGTATTATATTATATTTAAATACTGGTATTCAGCTGCATCCGGTTAGACTGGAAGCCGACCTCGACATAGTTGGAAAAAGGCTAGGCAGACGATGATGAGGTATTGAACTTTTGTATTAAACAGCTGATTTTGTTTTCGTGATTTCAGAGTTGGTCCCATAGTGAAAGTTGTTCATATTCATGAGTAAGAACATCGTGTAAAATATCGGAGCCTGAAAAAAAATCATCCAGTATTTATTAAAATATGATTTGCGACAGTAACAAATATGTATTTATAGAATTATAGTCATTAAACAGTCAATCAACATAATACATGAAAACTTCCGTAATCAGGATTTTGGCTGTGTCTAAGTTAATTTCTGTGTTGATCAGGCTTATATGTAGACACCGCTCCGTCTGTAGGTATGTCAGTCGTAAAGCCCAAGCTATTTATATTCATTTATCATAATATGACGTAAATCAAAGGTTACCTGCTTGCTGAACTATGCTCGTAAATCCGTCTGGCAGGTTAACCTGTTCTGCATTATACCTTTGCTTGCTATTATCTAGATTACTATGCTTATAGGGTAAAAGCCCGCTTGCATTGCACAACAAATCAAGTCTCTGCTTATAAACTGTCTAGGTTCCAGGGAAGTTTTTTTTTTTTCGATTTCGGGGTTTTCTATTCCCTTAACCTCAATTGGCCTTCAAGTCTTTAAATCCTTTTATAGGGAATATATCTAAAATAAATCTTGAGAACTGGCGCTTTTCTAGCTATTTTTTTGTCCAAAATCTATGAGTGCAGCTATAGCTACAATGGTTCAGATGCCTGAAAAAATCTAACCTGTATAAAAAGCGACCTGAACAAACCTTGAAAAGTTTCGTCGAATGTCAAATAATATAAGCTGCCCTCGAAAAGTTCAGGGTAGACAGGCATGTCACTCAGGTGCAAATAATATCTGTCGTTTACAAGTTTTCACTTTCACACGATATTAATATTTAAAGTAACTTCTGCCCGCGACTTCGTAGGCATGGAAGTAGTTATACAGTGTGTCCGGACATGGACTAGCGATATTCTAAATACTTAAATATAAGCTATTTTAAAGTACTATTACACTATAGGCTTGGGTCCAATACACTTCCCCGCTATGTGGCAGCCATTTTGTTTTTTTTGTTGAAATATGCTCTATGCGAGTACAAAAAAAATCATATATCTCAAAGTTTTAGTCATACTGAGATAAAAATAGGCTTATTCGGAAGGCAATAATATTGTCTACCGTCTGCATTACAAAGCAATGTGTTCACAATTCCATAACTTTTGAAAAAAAATGTGAAAGTCGAAAAAAAAATCAAAAAATTATGCAATTCAACCAATAATGGTTAATTACTACAAAAACAACCCCGAGAACTTTTTTATTTTTTATACTAGATCGACAGTTTTTGAGCTACGCTACAATGCAACATAAAATTCACAACTGTATGTTTAATACTTTAAGAGTTATTGTTGTTTGAACATAGCGTATGCGCAAGCACAAAACGTCTTTGTTAACCGCCAGAGTGTCATTTATGGCATTCACTGTATTCCATCTGAGAGCAGGCGAGAAATACTGTTCGTTACTACCGTGAGTAAGCGAGATAGAACGTATTAGTCCACTACCTGAAACAAAATCAGTTTTAAGGACAAATTATTAGTTGGGTTAGTTTAGTTGTCCCTCGCCCTGCGTTGTGATCGCTATCGCTACTTTCACTTACCGTCCGTGCTGTTTACGTGCTGCGTTAGTGTTTTGTATTTAAAAGTGTGATAAAGTATGGCACAGCGTCAATATTCATCGCAACATATTGCTGACATACACTTTGTGTATGGCTTTTGCAATGGAAGTGCAAATTTGGCTGTACAAGAATATCGACGAAGGTACCCTAACAGGCCTACACCGAGTCGCCAAACTTTTATCGACGTGCATTCAAGATTAGCGGAAAGAGGTATTCAAAGAGCTGTTAATGAACGCAATCGCTTGGTATCGCCCGAAGATGAAGAAGAAGTGCTTAGACTAATAACCAATGATCCTAGACTAAGCGTTAGACGGATTTCAGTGCAACTTCGAATGTCTAAGTGGCATGTATGGAGAATTTTGAAAAGAGAAGGGTTACACCCTTATCATTTTCGACGGGTTCAAGACGTGATCGAACCAGATTTTGCTGCGAGATCTGTGTTTTGTTCGTGGATAAATAGAAATTTGAGACAGAACCGTAATTTTTTACAAAGAATACTGTGGACTGATGAAGCCAAATTTACAAGAGCTGGGATTACAAACCACAGAAACGACCATCTCTGGTGCTCCGCAAATCCAAGGGCGGTGCGCCCAAGCTCATTTCAACATGAATTCTCAGTAAATGTGTGGGCATAATCAACGATAGGCTGATAGGGCCATTGGAATTGCCACCTACATTAAACGGCGCTAGATTTTTAGAATTCTTACAGACACAGTTTGCGGACAGCCTCATGGACCTACCTCTATCATACCGTCGGCGTATGTGGTTCCAGCTCGATGGTGCACCCGCGCATTTTTCTCGAGCAGTGAGAGAATATTTAAATAATAATCTACAGCCGTGGATCGGTCGTGGTGGTGTAGTAGCGTGGCCGCCTCGCTCACCCGATTTGACACCCTTGGATTATTTTTTGTGGGGTCATATGAAACAAAAAGTATACGCTACAGTTCCAAATACCAGGGAAGAACTCGTCGCAAAAATTATGGCAGCCGCCGAAGAAATTAGATCCGATTTGGATTTAATTAGGCGCTCATCAACCCAGGTGGCACAGAGAGCCGTAGTGTGTCTACAAGCTGGAGGTGGCCACTTTGAGCAACTGCTTTAGATATTTTAATCTTCATTTAATATTGGAAAAAACATTAAATAAAATTCAATATGAATGTTATGTTTTTTTAATGATTTCCTGTTTAGGGTTCCGACAAAGGCCTTCTGTGCTTGCGCATACGCTATGTTCATACAACAATAACTCTTAAAGTATTAGACATACAGTTGTGAATTTTATGTTGTATTGTAGCTTAGCTCAAAAACTGTCGATCTAGTATAAAAAATAAAAAAGCTCTCGGGGTTGTTTTTGTAGTAATTAACAATTATTGGTTGAATTGCATAATTTTTTGTTTTTTTTTTCGACTTTCACATTTTTTTTCAAAAGTTATGGAATTGTGAACATATTGCTTTGTAGTGCAGACGGTAGACAATATTATTGCCTTTCGAATAAGCCTATTTTTATCTCAGTATGACTAAAACTTTGAGATATATGATTTTTTTTGTACTCGCATAGAGCATACTTCAACAAAAAAAACAAAATGGCTGCCACATAGCGGGGAAGTATATTGGACCTAAGCCTATAGTGTAATTGTACTTTAAAATAGCTTATATTTAAGTATTTAGAATATCGCTAGTCCATGTCCGGACACACTGTATACTACAATTTATCTACTAAAATAGCAGCCGCATTTTTATAAAATAATCCTTTTAATTGGTGAAGACGTATCGTACAGCTCGCCCGCGTTATTACCTTTGTTTTCCCTTAACGTCCTTTCTGTTTTTTTATTTCTAGCATCTAATGGTCGTAGCGTGACGTTAAATAGCCTGTAAACCTTCCTCAAGAATTGGGCTGTCAAACGCAAAAATATTTTTTTCAAATACGACTGCCAGTTCCAGAGTTCCAGAATGCGTTATACTTACTAAAAAAAAAAAAAAAAAAAACTTCAGTGTTATTATATTAGGATTGTATTTCGAACCTATCTGAAAAGTACATGAGGTTATTTTAGTCATACTCGGGTTATGTGGCCATTACGGATCCCTCAGGAACGTTCATTGTGGCAGTCCGTGGAGGCCTATATTCTGTAATGGATATTACTGGCAGAAATTGCTGTATATTAGATTCTATAAATTGTTACTGCGCTGAAAACAGTAAATTTACTTTAGCTCATATAGGTTCTTAGAGAACTAATCTTGTAAATTGGCAGTCAACCTTGTGCCTGGACTAGAAGCATTATTTTAGGTAAGTAACAGAAAATAGCAATATGTTTAATTGTTTACGTAATACCACAGCCTAGCTGGATACAGTTGATTAAGAGGAAGTAATGTTTCGATCTGTCGTTAAATGCAATGCCTTTTGGAGCTTTCAATGTCAAAAGTATTGGAGTACCTACTGTGTAAAGAAGGTTCCTACGCTGTGGTTCCGCGATTATAACTTAGCCTATCGCGATGTTTCATGATCTCTTAAGTTATAGTTTTGCGACAGTTTTGTTTGATATTATGGACTTCTGGGTCAAATCGTTTCAAGTACAGACGCCAGCACATCAAGCTACTACAATCTGTCAGATTTCATTAATAGATTTTCAACTTTATCGCTATAGCATAAGGTTCAAAGTTGATTGGGAAAATCTGAAGTTTCGGGTAGCTTGATGTGCTGGCGTCTGTACGTTTCTTGATCTTTATATTAGGTGCTATTAGTTTATATTATTTCCTTAAAAGTCAACATCGTGACGTGTTAAAACCAATGGTATGCAGATCTGCATTTAGAATGGAAACTTCCATCCTAATACTACATAGATTATTTTTTATTACTTTTAAAGTCAGCGTTAGATCTGAGTAAATGTTGTAAGCGCTAACTCCAATATCATAGAAAGTCCTTAGGAGTCAGCGTACCCGCTTAATAATAATATTAGTTAACAAAGTAGATCACAATCTCAAATCTTGAGCTTAAATGTTAATTTTATGAATTTCAAGTAAAATATCGTTTATTTTACGAAAAGTTAAACCATCAGCTTAATTTAGTCACGTCCATTAAATCTTAATTTCAGTTTTCTTATTCATACAATTACTTGGCAATTAAAATTCTCCGAGTTCTTTTATTCCTTTGTTGTGTTAATCCGGCTTTGCAGCTCTTAGGTATAGTTATGATAGCTAGCGTGTCTGTTCGTTTGTGTTCTAATTGAAGGCTGAAGGTTCTTCCTTATCAGTCAAGCTAGTGTATTTGTCACGACCTGTCGATGTGTGTAGCTCTACGACACTTTTCTTATACACATATAGGTACATAACGGTCACAGGGGCGTGCCGTGCCTCGTGATCTAAAAGGGTATCATCATCTTAGGTAAGTATCTTCAATATAATAATCGAGAAAAACAAAGAATACCAGAGAGTTCCTTGCTTTTTGTTAAGAGCAACAATGACAAAGCATTAAACATTATATCTTATCCAGAGAAGAAATAAACTCACCACTCGAAACTACCCAGTAAAGCTTAACCTAAAATGGCCGTTTACGACCATTTCCACCAATAAGGGCTGCCCAACGTCCGATTCGGGGCTATTCGCCGTCGAACGCACGGGCGATTTTTTTATAGCGCACTCTATTTTCAATGCATTACGTAGCGCCGAGAGTTGAAAATCCAGTGAGCGAAGAAAATCGCCCGTGTCCATGCCCGTTCGTTAGATAACGTTTCGTATGCTCACCACGGGGAGGAAATCGAAAGGAAAAACGTGACTAGCCCTAGTGAAAGTGCGGTATATTTTTGGGTATAAGTGTTCCGGAAACTGCAGGGGGAACGTAAGTAGTAAAGGAAGCTTGAGTTGTTTTCATGATTCCAAGTCGAAACCAAAAGTGGAGGAAGCATTAAAATATTGTCAAATTAAAACGTAAGATATACCAATTTAATTCCATTTAAAAAAGAATTTGAAATAGGGTAGGAGTTACCGTGGACGACTTGGGAATCTCTAAATAGACTTCGAACCCAAGTCGGCCGGAGCAAAGACAATCTCCACAGATGGGGGTTCACTGAAGGCTCTGATCTCGAGTGCGTATGCGGCACCTCCCCACAGACAATGGCCCACCTTCCATCCTTCGCCGCATACTGTCACCTGTGCGCTTGATGATCTTATGACTACGTCAATGAGCGGAGATCGCGCAGCTGAATTTTGCGCCAAAAATATTTAAACTTTTTGCCATCGATAACGCTAGAAGGGTAAGGAGCATTCAAAGTATGAACATATTACACCAAAATAACAATAGATTGGTACATTCATGGCGATTATTTCCGCAAGCATCGTGACATGACTGTCTGTATATGTAAGCAATCGATTCTGAGTAATCAAATATATCCTGTTTTTGTAAGACGTCTCGGTCGATCGACTCGAAACAAAAACACTACATAAAAGAAAATAGCAGTAATCGATACTCAGTTATCAAACTCAATCAGAAATAGAATTGCTAGGACTTTACTTAAGCAAAATTAAGAAAACTTCTTACGAAAGTGTTAATTCAGTAGAGAACAGTCGTTTAAATAAAGCAATAAATATAAGTTAGCAATTCACAAAGTTTTACAATAAATCTTAGCAATTCTGTAACAAAACTCGTGAGTTGGATACGATACGAGTAGGTAGGTATGAGGTGAAACGAGAAATACCAATATACCAGCTAAAGGACTCTTCTCTGAAGGAAACCCAATAGCGAAGGTCTATTGCTTAACGTTTTAAGAATCATTTATTTCTATTTCGGCATAAGCAGTATTGATCTCTCATTTACTTTCGAAATTAGGTCATGTTGGTAAAGGGAAGAGCAAGTTCAATAGGAAACTTCACAGTTCAGTAGGTTCAACAAACTCGCGTGACAGCAGCAAGCCTAGCTTGCAAAACAACTTTTGTTTACCGAGATTAAGCCCGGCTTTTACCAGAATCCGCCTATACAGGCCGATAATATATTTAATTGCGTCGCCGTATTAATGGTCCCAGAAAGCCTGACACACTTTTGCCATGACAGACTACAAATTAATCATATCCTTTGGTCCTGGCTGGGATGAGGCGAAAGTTCGCTACAATTGGAGCGTGACAGTGTAAAGGTAGCTACTGACCGGCGTTATGAGGCGTAATGCAACATTCGCAGTGAGCATGTCGTTACGCCGTGTGCTAAAATCCGTGTGAATATGCTTGCCCATGCTCCAGATTCGTTGCCACTCGCACTCAAGACGACGCTGGTACTCGTTGCAGCGTACTGCGACGCAACGAGCGACTCGTTGCTCGCTTGTTTCCCCGTACTGACAGTAAGAATGCTCGCTTTGTAACATGTTACATTGCACACCGTGACGCTGGTCAGTACCCACCTTTAAATGTTTCAATAGTACCTACATCTGCGACACGTTTTTAAGAAAGACATTAAAAAGTAATTATTTAAATGGGTTTAAAACGTGCTTGCGTGCTGAACATTTTAGGATGGCAGTAGAAAGTAGCATCTGCTCAAAAATGAGTTATGAAATTACGCTCAGGGATTTTTGAATGTATTAAAAAAGCATGTCGTTGTAAAATTTAATGAAAGAGAAGATTCACCGTAGATGGATGTTCTCTTTTGTTTGGAGAAACATATAGAGTATTATTGTAAAATATGCAACACACTTTCTGCGTTTCAAGATAAGTTTTACAAGTAGCAGACATAAGCGAGAAAGTTTCAAAGATATCGCTGAAATATGACTGTTGTTTACCAGAAAAATCTTAACTCCTGAAGGAGGGCGGTAAACAGGTAACATTGCCGGACGATATTCTAAAAATTCATACTAATATTATAAATTCGAAAGTAACTCTCTGTATATTTACCTTTTCACATCAATCAATTTGCCAAGGAGATCGGAGATCCTGGGGAAGGACATAGGTTTCTTTTGTCCCGGTAGCACGTTCTCGAGGGATAATTTCCGCAACCCACGCGGAGAAGCCGCGGACAGAAGCTAGTATTATATTAATCTCAAAAATTACCGTCACCGCTTCCGCAATAATAGTCGAAATCTTCGCTTCACATGATTGAATAGTTGTCGAAACACAAAAGCGAAGGAGAAGTATAGAAGAATAAAAGCTTTGGGGTCATACGATCAACAGGAGTGCCATTCAACTTTTATTTCGAATAAACCCGATACGCCTACATGATGTACACGAAACGACGACAAACCCATCGGCAATCGTCCTGCAATCAAATTACGACTTCGGCGTAAGATCCTGGATTCGGAATACAGTTTTTACTTGTATAATATTTTCGTTCTTGATTGGAAAAAGTTGGAAAAACCGTTTCAGCATCGAAATTCATTTAAAAATCGTTCAATTTGAAACCTTTCTATCACTTCAACGCTAACACGTCCAGAATTATGCGAACAAAATTAAATTTTCGTCCACCTAAAAATAACCTCTCGAATTTCATATTCTCATCCAATTAACCCGAATAAATTTTTGAACGTGTCTCATTTTCCAAGTCACCATTACATTCTTAACGTCACCCAGTTTTGAGGTCGGCTTGGGGTCAACAACCGCGAGTAATACGGTTCATAATTTGCACTGCAGTGGTTTTGCATACGTCTGTCGCCATGGCAACTGTGCCGTTGTGCATTGTCAGTAAATTACTACCTTTGTTAGGATAATAGAACGCATGGAACAGAGGGACTGTAGAGAACTGGCAACTCCAAAGCGACAAAATGCAGCCTAAAGCACAGGTTCAACCTAGTTCAAGTTCAGGCAAACTAGCAACTGTGTGCTATTGAAATTGTTAAGGAATTCATTGTAAATGTATCCCTTTTTTATAAATAAACGATGTATTACTTATTAGTTGATTTTAGCCATTTTGGCGCTGATAGCCACGTGAGCGTCCGTGGAACTAATATTTTTAATAGCGAGTTTTACAAAATGCGCCTCTCATGATAAAAAATATTCTAAATATCTCGTATTAAACACAAAATACACAAAAAAGTCTTATTCCACGATTTAGACCCAAATCATCAGAGACGTACCAAAACAACACGACGACTATTTGCAACGACCTGTCAATTTTAATTCCTGTTCGGGAGCTTTTTGAATCGGTACAAAAAACAGCTGTCATTTCTTATAGTATAATTATTTTAGTCCAGCGTATTTGTTTGTAAAAGGTCAGTGAAATACTTTATCAGATAATCCGTGAAGGTACTATCATTATTTGTGCAATATGTTGTTTAATGATTGAATCAAAACATCTGTCAACTGCAGAAGATTGACCGATACCAGTATTAAATATTGCAACTATAATATTTGGAGGCAAGTTCATTGATCCCATCCATTTCATTTGACACTTGCAAGAGGCTGCATCACCGTTAATCGTTGACCAAATAGGAATTTAACGGTTCTGTATATGCAGCTCCCTTGTGTACCACATTGCCTCATTGCAATGCAAAATGCATAGAAAACTGTTTAATATTCATTCTATCAGTCTCGTATCACATGTGCTCCGATTAATATCTAGATTTCTTTGAGTTGAACTGTTTTCTAGCCTTTTTGCTTTTTATATGGAAATTGAGGAATATGTTGGAATAATGCGTGAGTTGGCGTCGATTGAAAGATGGAATGTAATGTTTCAGTTGCATCCTGTTTGGGGAAGTCTTTTTCAACTTCCATACGTTTTTGGATTTGAAGAGAAAAAGAATGAAGGAAAAGAATTGGCCTATCAAACGCGAAAAGCTTTTTTTTATTCCGACTGGTAGTTCTAGATATTAGAACGTTCAAACAAAAAAAAAAAACAGAATAGATATTCTATAACGTTCGTTTCGTTGTTCTTGTGTGCATTACAATTTCCTGTCAAGAATGATCGAATCTAAATTCCTGAAACCCTCTATTTCGGGCTAAAAACGCCGACAGCATTCTAAAATTTTTAATCAAGCAGGTATCCACAATATTAAATTGAGAGTAATTCTCTGCGTCTCATTAATTTGTAACAAATTCATCGCAAATTTAAAAAGTCTGAGAGCGCATTCAAAGTTGCCATTGGTTTTATGTTTCCAGACCAACAACTTCAGGTAAATTGCCAAGCTGGGCTGAATATTGCGAAGTCGGAATTAAGGCCAATGTTGAGATAATTTATACTGGGGTTGAAAAGAGGCTGCAATTTGCTCTCAGAATCTGTTTGCATTTCCTATAAAAGAAGCTTCTGTAGAATGTGCTCTATTGGATTTTAACATCAGCTCTTCAGCTTCAACCATTTTAATACATACATGCATAAACTCACGCCTTCTTCCCACGGGGGTAGGTAGAAACTTCAGAGCACCACCTGCTACGATCCTTTGCCTCTTTTACGTTCATCTGGTCATACCTTTTTGATATTCTCAGCAAAACCACGGATCATTACCATCACCTGCCTAGCCTCTCCCCAACTAAGTTAGGGTCGGCTTCCAGTCTAACCGGATGCAGCTGAATACACGTATATTTTACATGAAACGACGGCTTATCTGACCTCCACAACCCAATTATCGGAAACATATACCTCTTGGTAAGACTGGTTGTCAGACTTTCGGGATTCTAACTACCAGTAACGTGTGGAAGATCTACGAATGACCACCGGGAACAACTGTTTAACGATATTGTACAATAAGCTTCTAATATTCAAGTCTAATATCGACTAGAACCTTCTAATCCGTCACCAATATACCTCAGAAGGCTCTTCTCCATTAACGCAGTACCCATTAAACAAACATTCGCTCATATTTTATGCTCATAAATATTAATCCACATTTGGTTACATAAATCTTTCCGTATTTATTGCAAGTTCCGGCGTGGGGTCGCCGATTTATTCACTTTTACTCGTCAGCGACCGTGAGACGTTCGTACGCATCTTGAAAACATTATCTTTTGGCAGATTTGATTTATACCATTGTTCAGGTTTCCCTTTCCTTATTATTGTGACTTCCGACATGTATTTCTTTTATTAACAGAATTTTCTTGTTCAACAGCAAAACTTGGAAGTTCCGATTGAGAACACGCCATTCAGATCCCATGATAATATGCCTTAGTTTCACTATCTAGACAATCAAATATAAATCCGTCCTTCGATAAGCCCGTAATATCACGTTTAGGAATGAAATCTGTTATATTCAAAATAGGTCGAGTCTATTCTACGCGACTAAAGCCTCTAGGCAGACCTACAAAGGCTTGGTTTTATTTACAATTCAAACAATACTGTCTTAATGAATAAGATCAACGATGTTTGCGCCAATTGTTCCCTCGACACCGGAATCTGTTCAAGTAATAGACACTTGACACGTCTCATGATAGTCGTTATTGACTTGAACAGCTCAGCATTTTAGCATTACTACGCTTTACAATTTTATTACTATAGTTTGCGTGTTACTCGCAGTTATATTGATTAATTTGCATGTGATTGTTAAGAAGTTAACATATTTTTTTATGTAAATATTATTCATAATCTTTTGGTCATGGATTCGCTATCAAAAACGAATTCAAGGAAGCACCAGAAAATGTCGAAGCGTATTTGAAATCGATCGCTGGCATTGGTATACATTATCATGTCGCCTATTGATAAGATCGGACTCGTTGCATGATTTCTGGATGAAATTAGTCTGAAACCGATCACTTTAGACACTCAAGTAGAGATGGGAGGTAATCCTGAAATTGTATACTGTTTCTAAACGAGAGATTCCTGGGCTATGCAGTAGTAGACATATGTGGGGCTCATTAATGGTAAGAAATGACATTCCAATATGCATTCAGTGACATCAGATTACCAGTGAAATAATTCTCCGTTATGATAAAGCAAACTGATTTCTATTTCAACGATCTTTCGTTTTGAGTAAATCACAACTGTAAAATTTTGGCACGCCTGTTTCACAAAGTATACCTTTCAAAACGTTAACACTACGCTTTTCAATCAAGCAACAAAGTTCGTCAATAATACTAAACACCTTTCAAGAGACAGGTGTCTCAAAAACAACATTATACAATGTCCATATGATTACTGTCTATAAATACTATAGCATCAAAAGTGTGTAGCGTGATCCGATAAATATAGCTCCGGCGTATATTCGACCTTCGCGTTGCGGTGAGCGAGTCAACCGATCTACGCATGTATACAATATAGGGTAGAGAATTCAGGAGTAACAAGGTTAGGGCGAAATTATATAGACACGCGAGTGCGGTGAATATCGGATATTTCGAGTTTCGAGGTCAATCTTCGGTTTGGTTACTATTTTATGTGGTGACACACACACCTTTTTGGGGATGATGTGCTTCGTCGCAGCCGGGGGTTAAACCGAAAACATATTTTGCCGCCCGGCTGTGCATAATCTTGCCGAAAACGTGGGCGCGCCTTCAGTACATTTTTGGTGTGTTATTGTTGTCTTAATTATGATTGCGTGCCCTTCTAAATGAAAGAAAAATTACTTAGTTCCTACTTAGCAATAAGTACAAGCAAGAAAACCCCCAAAAAATCATACAAAATAAACTTCGCAAACTGTCGAATGACGCAAGACTGGGTTAATTATGCCCCTTATACATTATACACATGGTCACCGCAAAAACAGTTCAGAAGTTCTGAGTGGTTTTCACAGCAAAATGCGCCACCAACACCACTTAGAGCTGGCTTTCTAAAAAGATTTGTCTGTTTAGGATCTTTAGGCTTGTTAAACAACCCAAAATCTATAAAAAAAAGCTGCTCCAACTTTACCGAAATCATAAAAAAAAATATATTTTCAACAAAGTCCACGAACTAACAATTTTAAGCTGGATTCAGTGCCTATCTGTTGAGCGGGTTCACAGTCGGCTGAGCGACTAATTAGATCAATCACCGAACTGAACCCGGCATGCAAATACGGGACAGACTTAAAAAAATATCCACTGTAACAGGGATGATGGCTCTGTGACGTAATTACAAAAGGCCCGTATTTATTTCGGTTCTGTGCTTGAGAGGAGTCTCAGAGGTGCGGAATAGCAACTATAAACGTGTTCATCATCGTCATGAGCATTTAAAGCATGACGTCTACTGCTGATGTTCAGCAGAAGACGTCTTTCGGCCATAGGCCTCCCCCAAACATCGCACTCCGCCCGACGGGGGGGGGGGGGGGGGGGGGTGTCATTGCGTAACACACTAATAGTAGGAATCGCTTTCATTTTGACAGTTCAACAACATTAATTGCGTTATTTACGTAGATGAGCGGACAAATTTTGTCGAACATCAAACATACAGCGCATTTAACGTTACATTAAATGCGCAAAACCTCAGACACCCTAACTGATTTTTAATTCAATTGACCTATTTCAGAGAGAAAATAAGTCATTAAAAAAATTGTAAATGTTTTATGTGTTGTTTTCGTTTTACTGGCCATTCTGATCGTTTCTTGTGTCTGCGACGACGCTTTACCGAGGGAGGAGTCGTCACCGGGCCGCTGCGCCGCGCTGACATTGACTTGCTGGACCTATTAATAAATAGACACGGCAACATTTTTAATGAAGGTTTTTTTGAAAAATGTGTCCTATATTAAAAAGTGGTCCAATTAATTCTGCTCGTTATTCTGATCAAACTATTTTCAGGTTTCGCGCATTTAACGTTACACGTTGTATAAAGTAATGGATTAGCAATATCATTAAAAATGATTCAGATTGTGATAGATAGCGTGTTACGCAATTAGGGAACTGTTCATTTAGTTCTAGTTTCAGAAACAGAAGTTATTTAGGACAAGCCAAACGTCATAGCGTCCAAGCGTCTTCAACTGTTTCTTAGAATAATAGTTTTTGTTCAAAATATTGTTTCTATTTATTACCACATCTCGTTTATTCAGCCCGCGAGATACGTTACAAATCTAGAGGCGTAGCTCGCGTAGGTTTTCCATCAAGAATTAATATGATTTAAAAACCAAATCAAATACTACAATATTAATTTAATCTAGCAGAGGGTACACTAAAAGCGGCGTGCGACTTGCGAGCTTAATGAAAAAGTGACGTAAATGTGCGAAAATGTCAGACAGGGACCGACCTTGTCTGACAATTTCGCAGTTACATGTACGGTACGAAATAATGTCATAAAATTCATGAGACTAATAACGAACGTCTTCAATTTCTAAAGCCTTAAGGACCTTCAATTATATTAATGTTCCATTTAGAGCTGTTTCAGATACATTAATCTAGACATCGCAGAGCTGTCTACTTAAAACAGACTCAAGTAAAGTTCTGACGCAATAACTTTCCCTACTTTTTCCTGTACTTTTGTTGGCGTGTTGTCAAATTCCGGTTTTCGACGCAGCAACTGCGGACAGGACTGGTTGCAAAGTTTTTTGGCATTCTTTTTAAGAGTTGTGTTGTAATGTGAAAAGAATGTGGAAGCAGCAACTTTTGGGTTTTGAGAAGCCTTGTTTTTTTGGCACTCAAAGAGCAATGCAGACAATGCTGAACTTGTATAATACTGTTTAAGGGACGGGTAATAGAGTATTTTGTTCTTAGGGCAAATTTTTCGAATGTCAGGTATCTTTTATGTATAGTCATTCGTTCTCGGATGGAGTTTTCAGACAGAAACTTAGGTCCATAATAATTGTAAAGGCTCTCAGAACGTTACTTAGCCTAAGCAGACAGCGTATTAAGACAAGTAGGTACCTACAATATTCCAATCCAAGAAGTGTTTACAAAGCTTTCCCCATCTTTGCCCTACTGCACGAACATGGCGGTCCGACCAGATATTTTTATGGCTAGGTAGCTCTCCTATAGGCAGAAACCGCACTCTGATACTTGGAAACTATGGAGTCTAATGGGTGTAGGTAATAAGCGAGCTAAGCGATTAATCACACGCGATCTTTTTGTTCAAAACCAATCAATGCAGCGATTTTCTTTACACGTTTTTCTGTTTTCTGATAATCTAAAATCGTAAGCTGAAGAATGTCCTGCAAGAAGTATTTTCCGACATATTTTTATAGTGAATATAAGTTAGTTTATAGACTCACCTATCGCAGCAACCGGTAAGCAGTTGAAGCAGTCTGTGAATGTTTTCCATAACTTGATGTTATACCTCCGTTTGCATTCATCGTAGAATCTGTTGGAAAAAAGAGACCTTCGTGAAAATTAAATTTCAAATAAGTAGGTATAATATAGTAACTTAGTTAAAGTGCTGCACTGCTCTCAAAACAATGAAAGAAAATATCGTGAGGAAACCGACATGGGGTGAAAAATTACATGTGTCATCCACCAACCCGCACTGCACCCGCGTGGTGCGGGTTACACGGTAAATAATGAAATATATAAATAACACGGTAAATAAGTAAATTAATAAAAAATAATTAATATAATAATATTAAATACTGCTCATAATGATTCAATTTATCAAGTTTTTATTCATTTTCCTGGTTGATTTTTCTATTTATGGCTATTTACAACAAGATTGATGACCGGGGACAATAATTGCGTATGCAATAAAACCATAATAATGTTGGCTCGTAAAGTTGGATTAGGGATTTTCTGTGGCAGATACAGAAATATGTATCTTTCTACGTATAGCTCGTCTAATATGATGTAGTCCTCCAGACAGTATTTCGGCCATGCCGGCCAATCTCAACGGAGTCTAGCCTTCGGCGCGGGAGATATTATAATTAGTACAAAAACGTGTGCGCAGACACAGGTGCATTCTCTCTTCCCTCTCTTTCATAGTCCGATGAGACGGCACGCAATATGACTCGACCGGAGACAGACCATGGGTAGGACCAACGGCTTAACGTGCTTTCCGAGGCACGAGGATATCGCACCAGTAACGCGCATCGAATATTACATAAGTTATGAGTACGTACATCCAACCACAAGACCCCTCAGTCGCCATGACACTGACTTTCTACCTCTTGTCACGTAATCCATTAGCTAGATTGTTCAATGATTATGTTAATACTTTAGCAGTCATCATTCCTCGCTCACAGGTTGGCAAGAGTTCAAACATACGTCATAGTAGTACGTCACATTCGATGTTTTAGTGGCGTAATACTGCCGCAGTAATGAATGCTGGAAATGGAGAATTAAGTCCATTATTGCTAATGCTTTCTTTGCTTGACGTTTCTCTTTATGAGATGATATCAATGTTAAAGGCCAGCCTGCCGCCATTCAACCTGATAAAATCTGACCTTCCTTTATTGTAATTGCAGCCGTGGCCACTAAAGGTGACTAAAGATTAATCATATCAATGGAAATAAGAATGGGAAACTACCATTTTTCTTTGGTCTGAAGACTGTGAAGTCAAAATACAAGGTGGCAGGTATATCCAGGTGTAACCATGAATTCAGCGCCCTAGCGTAGATTTTCGTCGGTTATAAAAAAAATTGTTGTTTCATAGGAAAGTGCCATACTTACGCGGTCATAATGTATGGAATAGTAATTCTTTTTTTTACTAAACTCTACTGCTCATTTATTTTAGAATCATGTACTGAATAAAAACATGGTTGCGCGTGTCCCTGCCACACTGCATTTTCATAACAACCACAAAATTCTATTGAATCTTCCAGCAAACTGGAGTTTCATAAATGTATCATTAAATCGTTAAAAGGTAATAAACCTCATTGGCTCTCTAGCTGCATACATTACATAATACATACAGACACAAATACTGACTCATCCATTCGTTAGTTATGCACGTTTGACACATCGCACCTACGGTGCAACAACGTCACTTATGCAATTTGGGAGGGTTGTAAATTCTAAAGTTTACATTATTTTATTACAAAATTGTGAAATGTTCGCTTTAACTGTAATATGAAGTTCAAAGTTGTAGTTTATTACCAGTTAATTTCTTTAGTCAAGAAGAGGAAGAAGAACATTATAATAGGATGGCGAATTTTTAAACGCTTCTCCTGAAATATTACATCATTTGCATAAGTGACGTTATTGCACCGTAGGTGCGACATGTTTACGAGATAACATTTAACCGCATTTTCCTGTAAGGGCTGACACAGATCAGCGACTTAGGACTACCAACCGTCGCGAAAAGTTGGAAAAACATTAACTGTGAAAATAAATGACTAAGGGCGAATTTTGCGATCAGCAAACCTAAACCGCGTTCAAGAGCTACCAGTATCAATATTCCACAACAATGATGACACTGACAGCTCTTGAACGCGGTTTAGATGTACGAGTCGCGTTCAGTTTCATTTGTGAAATTCGCTCTAAGAAAATAAGTGACTTATCTTGATGATGGATTTTGAGAAAAATGCCCTAAGAGGTAAGTTATGTAGTCAAAATCAAAATCAAAAGTCATTTATTCTCAAACTAGGCTTAGAATCAGCACTTTTCGAACGTCAAAATTACAAGACAGTCCCCCAAAACGCCCGCCCTTCACCTACCTAAATAGCAGGTATCCCAAGAATTGTTTAAAAGGATAGTATATAACAATGGCTTTTGACCGTATAGCCAACAAAAATCCACCTGTCAGACAAGAATATATGGTAATACCCCTGAGGACCATTGTTGTCGTACCTACCAAGTACCTATTACAATTATAATCAACTAGCGACCCGCCCCGGCTTCGCACGGGTGCCATGGAGAAACACTGATAATTTTAGAGCCATTATTTCTCGTAAAAAGTATAGGATAAAAAATGGTTATTGTGGGTTATCCCTAAGAGATAGACATATACCATCGCGGACTTTTTTGTAGACCTTTTTAAAGTGTACAATACTGTAGTACATTATTTTGATCTATCTCTGCGGATTCAGCCAGCGTTTACAATGTAAGCGCAAAAAAAATGTGTTTATTTACGACATTACATTAGAAACCTCTAAAATTATCAGTGTTTCTCTACTATAATATGCATGTATTATACATATAAACCTTCCTCTTGAATCACTCTATCTATTAAAAAAAATCGCATCCAAATCCGTTGCGTAGTTTTACAGATCTAAGCATATATAGGGACAGACAGACAGGGACCCGACTTTGTTTTATACCAGGGGCGTTCCTTTCATTAAAGCCGAAAAGCCCGGCTTTCAGTCAAACGTGAGCCTAACAATAAAAAATTAAAAAAAAATAAAACTACACAAGTAAACTTGTAAATTAACCAACTCAATCATGTCGCAAGAATTGATAAGAATAATAAAAACTGCGCGCCCCGGCCGGCGGCCGCCTGCTATACGTTCGATGCAAGGTTGCCAGGTTTACATACTCGAAGAATAATATTTAAATCCCGCACAGTTTTCATCACGCGCACCGTTGCCAAACCTCTCCAATACCGCTATTGCGAGAACGCAACAATAAACATCGTCCCGTCTCGCTCGCACCAGCTGGCTTCTTATGAGGCTTCTGGACCTGTCACTAGTTGTATACAAATGTTCACGTTGTTGATTACATCAGTATGTACTTATTTTCCAAATTGTACTGATTTTTAAGCCTGGCTTCTGATTTTTTATGAATGGAACGTAAAACGAAGCGTGTGTGTGTGTAAATAGTATGAATGAGCGCGTCGCTGTCCAAAGCTCGATCTATGGAATGGAATGATACAATTTCAAATTAGTTCAAGTTCGTTTCGAGCGGTTACTGGTGCATTTTTTGCTTGGACATTTTCTGTGAAATGAAGTGTTGTGATTAGTTTTGCGGTGATTATCTTTGTTTTGAAGTGATTAAAAAGTTTCTTGACATTAAAATGAATTCGGAAACGCTTGCAAATGTGCCTTGTGATGGATTAAAGTATGTGCAATCTTTATTCGGAAAGGTAAATACTTTCAAGTTTTACAGACGAATATAATAATCTCATTACTTCACCTAAACCTACTTTTTGAGTACCTATTTCTCAGAAATCTAAATTACGTAATAGGCATTTTAGTCGAAAATTGCCTTCAGGGTGCCTTTCCGGAACTTTTAAAGATACCTAGCTCATTTAATTGTGATCATTCCTGCGACAAGTTGTTTCGCGGAACGTGTTAAATAAGTATTCACACATATTTAATTAAGAAATAAGTACTCAAGAACAAGAACGGCTTTCCGAATTATCGAAAATTGCAATAGAAAAACAGCTGTTGGTAGAAATAAAACGTTCACCAAATTTTGACGCCGACTGATTACGCCGTTTTGAGTTAGAATATATAATTTTTATATTTTGTAAAGGCCGCTTAATTAATTGTAAAAATTAAAGCAGGCGCCAGGATCATGTTCTCTAAATGAATTGACAAAAAACGGCTTTTATCAAAGCTACTGAAGGTAAAGTAAATATGTCTAGTAATTTTTACCATGCCTTCCGTGTGCGTGTGTGTGGTGTTTGTCATCTGTCTGTGATAAAGAAACGAAAATTGAAGAGTTATGGCTGTTCACATTGTGAGTAATTATAATTATAAATATTATCAACATCGTAAACAATGTGTAGTTAGAAATCAATCAATAACTTGTACGCCATCTAGTGGCCAGATTGTAATATTTTGCCTATAGCGACTGTTGCGAGCGAGTGAAATATGAACTAACTCTGAGCTCTGTTGTGCCAATAATGTTAATAGATGGCTCTTATACGTCTTATCATATTTTACACGAAACTGATAATATGAAAATGAAAAAGTTGCGATTTTGTAAAGGATTACCAATACTTTGAGTATATAATTTATAATATAAGAAAAAAATGGTGCTATTAAAAAACATTTCATTTTAATTGCTAATAGCAAAAACTTACAATTATGAAATAAGAATATTAGTAAGAACTAAAACGAATCAGTCGGTAGGCACAACTTGTGACAGGCGATACGGTAGGTAGGTACTTAGTTTTTTTTTTAAGTATGTTGGCTTGCCCTAAGTTTAACCACTAGGCACGCCACTGAATTTATACTATGTAGTGATGCCCCGTTCCGTAAATGATTCTTAATCACAATGAGGACAACTTACCTTACCGACTAATTATGTTGATTAAACAAATAGTCGACGTAAGAAATTAAAAATGTAGTTTATCGTCTGACTTTACTAGACCTTACTTGATAGTTTAGATAAGCGTTGTGCTAGTTCAGATAAACGCAACGTTTACGAGTAAGCATTAAAACTGTAGGAAAACGTGAATTTTAATAAACGTGCTCTGTAATATCAAAATTTTCCCTATAGACTATAGAGAATATAATTGTAGTATTATCGAGAGGCCTTTAGGGAGATAAGCTGATGGGTCATGTTTAGAATTCGAATGGCCGCATTTAAAATTCTACAAAGTAAAATCAAAATTCTCTTTCTTAAAACAATAAATTATATGATACTAAGTCCAGCAAGTACTTCATCGGACAAGACTAGAATTTTATCTCAGTTTTATTTACATACCTACGTACAAAAACTCACGGCTTCTTCCTATTGGGTAGGCAGAAACTACAGAACGCCACCTACTACGATCCTTATATACTTCTTTTGCCTCGTCATAAGGTAACTATATGCCTTCCTAGGGCGTCCCCTCCCGGCGTTTCCACTCACTTTCTTAGTCATCTTTCATCCTATCACCTTGACCAAACCATTTAAGCGTGAGCATATCATTTGATTTAATATATTAATAATAATAATATATATTTTTTTAATAATTTATGTACAGACGCCAACACATCAAGCTACCACAATCTGTCAAATTTCTTTAATAGATTTTCAACTTTATCTGTAAAGTATAAGACAATAATAATAATAATAATAATCGTTTATTTGCATGAAATATGGTGCTTACAGATGTCATAATACAATTCATAGTACTTCATATTCCGCCTACTAAATTCAGCATGCAAATTTTTTATGTGCCATGATTCATGGTTATTAATAATATAAAATTATTTAGAAAATATCAATAAAAAAAAATATATATACAAATGTCAAAATAAAAATATAGGCAAGTCAAAATTAATAAAATTACAAGAATGTCAAAATGTATTAAATTACAGAAATGTCAAAACTTATTAAATTACAGAAATGTCAAAATTAATCGAATTACACTATTCATGTCTGTGCAATATTCCTCTTCACATTACAATTCAAAAATTCATTAATAGTATAGAAGCAATTTTCAATAAGCCATGTTTTGAGTCTTTTTTGAAATATATTCGTAGGCAGTTCTCTAAATACCTTTGGTATCTTATTAACCCGTGAGAAGGCGCGCCTAATTTTCTTACACGAGTAGGCGCGTGCGAGCAAATTGCTCACACTATCATAAATGTTTATATTTTTAGTGTTTCTATATTTATTGGCTTATAATGTATTTAAATAAATAACACAAGGTTTAGTAAGTAAGAAAACAAGTATTTTAATCAAAACTATTAAACATAATAGCAACTTCTAACGCAAATAACAAAACAACCTAGTATTAATTAATTTTTTGGCACGTTTCATAAAAATCACAATAAAAACTGTTCCATAACAAAAACTAAAAAGTGTTATTCATCCATTAAATCTACACTAATGTGCCTCTCGAAACACACTTAACACATGTATTTTACATGTTCGGTGCAAAGTAATTGCTGGGCGCGTGATGAGCAAATTGCCGCATGTTGGTACACGGCCTCCACAAACGCCTTGCTGCGCGGTCGCAACGCCACTGAGCGGATCGAGAATTGCGTCAGGGGAGAGGGGGTGAATATTTAGGAAGGTACTTAAGTGCTTGAATTGGTGTGGCACGGGAAAGACAAAAAAATTTTGAATTAGATTTTTGTGTGAGCAAATTGCTCATAGCGCGCCTTCTCACGGGTTAAATACCTTTATTGCCATTCGACTGGTGTTTTTATGGCAAAATGCTGTTCTACACCTAGGCATAGCTAATCTGGTTGGATCCCTTGAGTGTTTACCTATTTTATACATATTTTCACTATCGGATTTACTAAATAGGTTAGGGTGTTTTTTTACGAACACTCCCATATCCAGTATATATAAGCATGCCAGTGATAACAATTTATGCTCTTTTAATATGGGCCTGCACGATTCTAATGGCCCTACACCAAACACAGCTCGTAAGCACTTTTTTTGCACAATAAAAGCCCATAATATTAAGCCGTATCTTAGCACGGATGAGACGTAACCATGATAAGCCAGTAGAGCGGCATTTATTCCAACAGTTTTCCGAAGGTTTCTCAGTGCAAATGCAAAGCTGTTTAGCCTGTTGCATATATTATCTATGTGTTTCTTCCAATTGCAATTTTTATCAATTAGTATGCCTAAAAATTTTCTATAGTCAACTTCTTCAATATCATTACCACGCCCAATAATTTTCATTGTTTTATTTGTCATTTTGTAATTACAGAAATTAATATATTTTGTTTTGGAGATGTTTACACATAAATTATTTTGTTCAAAAGATTCAAAGTTGATTGGGAAAATTTGACAGTTTCGGGTATCTTGATGTGCTGGCGTCTGTACACAGAGACAATAGGTACTACATGATTAAATAATACAACAGTAAATAAAATACAAAGGTGAAGCTTATAAAAACAGATCTGTTAAAATATAATCTAGTCTAAAGATAAAAATATATTAAAAACAACAGCAGATTTGGGCATTCCACCCTAGTGATCAAACGCCCACGTCCACAACTTTTTCAAAAGAGCTAGAGATGAGAGAATAACAGCATATTTTATTATTCCATACTCAACATTTTACGTCAAATAAATATCACAGACAAAAAGTGAAAGGTCGTTGAGCTGGGAGATTAATCTCCATCGTGAATTTATTAGAATATTCAACATATTAGGTAGGTTTCATTCACACCTTCATTAATTTCGTCCACCGGCAGTAATTTTTTGTTTGCACAAACTTTACCTCAGTGTTCATTATTAATGTTTTTTTTTACAATGGCATACGATTGCAGACTACAGTCACTGACACAATTATTTACGTGCTAACGTACGGAAAACAGTTGTAAACGATTTTGTTATTGCTCATTGTAATTAAACTGGTGAAGTTGCTTTTTGAATGTTAATGTGGTTGAAATTCTTCTTCCGTGTTTACTAATGTTCGTTATTGTTTGTGTTAAGTTAGGCAATAATCTAGGATTATGAAGCAAGTGCAGCATTGTGCTAGTGACCCGGAAATGAGGTTCGGTATTAGTCAAGCAATCCCAACATTGCGTCTGAATCTGAAAGCAAGATCTCAAAAAAGAGCCGTTGAAATGTGTTCCATTTTTTTTTCATTGCCTTCTTCTTTCCAGACTTCTGTGATCAAGAAGCATTCACTTTTCAGAAGATTTCTGTGTTCAAGAAGGTTTCACAGAGGGTCGTTAAGTTATATCAAAATAGCGTGTCTCAGTTCAGGACATGTTTGTTTTACAATCGGACAAGTTGATCCCTACAGTTTTATGCAGGGCACAGACTAATAACGAACATGCAGTAGCCGGTCGAATCAAGTTTGTTGTCCTTCACTGGCCATACAGTACGAGGCTATCAAAAGTTATTTATTCAACAGCGTACGTTGACCCCACCTGGACCCAACTTAACCCTTTACCGCATAGGAAACCATATATGGTTTTACATGTTTACAGTTTATTTTACTCTAAAAAAATAAAAAAAAACTAGCGTATAAATCCTAATGGGGTTTGTTTTTCATATCATTAGCAATAATAAAACACAACTATTTTGTCTATCATCACATACCAATTGGACATAAAAAAAAACACTATATTTAATTCTGAAGCTTTAATAAGAACATTAACTTAAAAAAAAAAATGTCACTTATTTCATATATCATGCAGTAAAGGGTTAATTCTGTTTTAAGTTAGACTGTGGATATGACCTGCATTTGTATTGGCAACTTCGTCGCAGAGTGAATCCGAGTTTAAGTCATCTATCGTTTCAGTTACTTTGTATTTATTGAAGTACTCAATATAAATTGCTGTATCGCTATCGACAATTTACGCGGTCTAACAAAAGCTCGATCAATTTTTCCGGTAGTCAGATTGAACATCCCATTAGTCAACCTCTTTTATCCGGTCGTTCGCATGATTCAATTAATATTGGGTAGATCCACTGGTATTTGGAGCACATCAAATTGTTGCTCTCTCTAAAAAAAATTAAAATACTTTTGATATATGTATTTTGGGATATTTTTCAGCATAATATAATTTAGCTGTGTTGATTGCAAATAAAATATATAATTCAGAAAGGTTGTTGAATCTCATCTGAAATTTTACTCGGTAATTGGATCATTCGTAAATGTTGAACATTTTGTTGGCATTTCTATTGCTAGAATATAAATTTAAGTCCGTAAGTATGATTTATTACTCGCCTATTTATTTCTGACGAGAACCGAATGGTGCTTAGTGATAAATGGGGTCTTTAGCCATGAGCACAATAAAATAATAATAATAATACTTTCATGATGCCAAAGCCGTTTAGAAAAAGAATAGGTTGATAGAGGAAATTATTGTAGAAAAATTGTTTGATTGGCAAGGACTGGTCGCCAGCTCATCATCCATCACCAACTTTTTTCCTCAATAGAGCTTACAACATGACCAGAATAATAAGTAGCATACACATACGTTTTCCTTGCGCGGAAGTCTGCGACAGAAATGGATAGGTATCAACATTTTAAATTGCACATCCAAACCGAAAAGGTAAAAATATTGCTTTTTCATTTGAAACCTGAATCAGTCGTTCTCTGTTAGTTTGTTTCCCCGGCTTTTTTACTCCCGGAATCCAGGAAAACTACAATTTCATTCCCTGCATGGAACGTTGGGAAGCTGTTAGCATTTTCTAATTTTTGCAATTAAAATACAATTCATAAAACACCCGCCACCTGCCAATCAGTTCGGATGCTTCGTTTACTAACGAATCCGGAAACTGACATTTTTGAAAACCTAATTTCCCTTTTTTTAGTTAGATAATCCTTATGGATACCCTCCGTCTGGGTAGAATGGAGTGTTATCTCACTCCTACACACCAAACCCCACTGTTCCTTCTATTATCATGAGTCGGGGGCCCGGGAGATCCAATATTTCCTATATTTGACAGTTCTTAAAATAATTGCACAATAAAATATGACATCATTACGTTGTTTGAGTCCGTATAAGATTATCCCTATCAATCAATGGAGTTATCATGTTTAGCCAGCCTTATCAGGTGGATTGCTTAAGATAAGAGTATGGCGTCATTAGAAGTATAACACAGCGTAAGTAGGTATTACCTACGCCTGAATGTTGGATGATGACAGATTAAAATTATATGACGACCTTCTTGAATCAAAACTGCGAACTGTTATGAGTATGATAGTCAAATAGGCGGAAGAACGGAGTTCCTTCCGCCTATTTGGCTCGTTACGAGTTTCTATTATCATTTTAGATCACTAACCATTGAACCACCGGCACTTGCACTGTGAGGAATTTAAACACACGGACTGCGGTGTAAATCAATATGATTATGATGACAAAATGCGAGCAATACGATTGTGAGTAGATTAAGAGTACATGTGCATTATACGTATTAAGGTTCCCGCAAACAGTCACGACGCGGTTCTGGTATAGCAATTTCCATGAAGTTTTCACAGAAATTGTTCTGCTAGACTAGTAAAACAATTTCAAGTCGCGCTGTCGTGTCGAGACTGTCGGTTGGAGCGTTTATAACAGAAGATGGCCTTTACTAATCACTCCAGAAAAAAAAA
Organism: Eremobia ochroleuca; assembly: GCA_949629135.1. Taxonomy (NCBI): domain Eukaryota; kingdom Metazoa; phylum Arthropoda; class Insecta; order Lepidoptera; family Noctuidae; genus Eremobia; species Eremobia ochroleuca. Next base: position 2,760,451 of record OX451404.1, on the reverse strand, counting down.
AAAAAAACTTTTTCAAGACTACAATTTTTATGGATAGCTGCAGTTACTATGAACATTCTTTTTCTTTGCTCTTTTAATACATTTTTATTCTTATCTGGACCAGGTGCTTCTTAGACTACGATCTACAAAACAGCTTCATCGATCAAATATGAAAATATCTCGTACTAGATCTTTACCAGACAAATGGATGCATTTATAATCAAAATGCATGGGACGGTGTTGTTCCATCAGATGGAACATGACATTCTGCGCATTTGATCTGTTTTCCGGAGATAAAAAAAAAATGTTATGACAAGAGGAGTATTTTACGTCCGATAAGCTTTTTTTTAATAAAGCTAAATCTTTAAAGAGATGTCTCAGTAAAGATTATAGTAATTTGGTTATTTAACTCAGAAACTCAAGTAGCGGATGACGACTAATAGACAAGTATGGAAGAAAAAGACATGTTCCAGGCTGAAGGACTGACTAACACTAGAACTAATCCAACCCGACAGCCAAGATTGTTTGTCAACCACTGTCACAGACGGCTGCCTGGAGGATTAGTCAACTACGGTGACGTGACGACATAATGTGGACCATTTTGCAGAACAGACGCGGCCAGAAATTGCACAATATACAGATTTCGATGGACAAATAACCAAGATTCCAACAAAAACAAAACCTCCTCATAAAACTGTTTTCTTTAAGGGACAATGCCTTAGAATTTTTAGTCACTCGTAAAGTTTTGTTGTCAGTTATCGAAACTTTAAGTGATCGAACGTCGCCAAATGCCTCGAACTTGACTGTTTACTGCTTATCGGTCTAGCACTGGATGATTCAGAGCTCTGACTCATTGGTGTTTACCGCATACATTCAGAGTAGCAGGGTGTATGATTACGATCGGTTGGGGGAACTTGGCGTTTGATTCATTGATTTCAAGTGTACAATTGTGTGTAGTACAATTAGCAGTACCGTACAGTAGGTTGTATTCCGGTGTACATATCGTGAATAAGCCCACTGTCGGCGCTAAGCAGCGTTGAAAATACAGTGCGCGAAAAAAAAATCGGCGCGGTAAAAACCCGTCCGAACCTGGGCTAATGTCGAAGTTTGGTCTTTACAGGTAAGTAAAGTAGAAGAGTTAAAATGACAAAAAAAAACCAGTGATAAGGACTTCCTGTAGTTTGCTACAAAATCATGTTACTCATTAAGATAGTTAATACAATTATACATACACGCCTGTAGATTAACAGATATGCGTATTTTCATAAAGAACACATTTGCAAAAAATAAACTGAAGTTCAACGGACCTTGAACAAAAAAAGCCTCAAGCTTGACCCGAGGCGTTAAGTTCGACAACAACAAGTATTTTGTTTAAAAAAAAAGCTTTGAATTAGACGAACCTACCTACTACGATCTATTTGACTTCATTAGATTGTAACTATTGATAGGCATTATAGTACAGATAGGCATATATCACGAATTAGGAGATCCAACAAAATCTTTAAAACATCTCTTGCTTGCCGTCGTGCGTGCCAAGACGCCGCCAGTATTGGCCACAGCCTGCCAAAACAGGTATGAGTACATCCAGTTGTATAAGATGATCTCATCCCTCAGGCTTGCTAATACGCATCAACTTTTGACAGCAGCCTTATAAGCATTTTAAAAAGTGCGTCACTTTTACAAAGTGATTATTATTTAATAAAGAGTCGAGACAATGCTTTTGAGGAACTATTTCTGGGTGTGTAAAAGCTATCATCGTTCCTATGTCCATTGCCTATTTATTTGGGGTCGTTGGCGCAAGACGTCCGTTTATTCCATAAATCCCTATAGAAATAATCGAATAAAATTGCCCTCTTATTATGCACACACTTCGATAAGCCTACAATAATTGGAGTATCAGTCTCATTTCTAAAAGTCCTTCAAACGTATACTGAGGCACGTAAGAGTACTGTGCAGACAGACGACTGTCTACTGGTTTTGTTTGGGAACCGTCGGTGCATGACGGATGCGTGGATGCGTGCTTACTTCCCATGACTCGTACTAAACATATGCGAGCAATTTCTTTGCCTTGTGTAGGGGAGTTTCATGGATAAGATTATTTTCGGACCGATGGGGTTTACGAATTCGTTTTGGGAGTATCGATTCAAGACGAGGGAAGGAAGTTGATTTTTCCTTAGAAATATAAATGGAATCGCTTTCGAAACGAAAGTGAATAATATAGGTACCGAAGAGGGAGAGAGTAAAAACTTAATTAGGGTGACGGAAACCTAACAAAAGCCGGAAATACAAGCCATTAGAAGAATGTAGCATAAGAAATGTACGTCCACTCATTACAATAAAGAAGTAGACATGAAAGTAACGTTTAGCCATGTACGGAGACAACTCACTAGATTAACTAGTCAATCGACCAACACATTAGGACATTTCTCCTCATTAGGCTTGCACACGACTCTAGGCGCAGAGCCGCTTATGATTTGATAGTGCAATGGAGAATTGGAAAGAGGCTCATGAAAGTAAGATTAGACAAAACACAACACATGATAATAAATAGATCGATGATAAGATTGGCTTGTTTGTTATTGTATTGCCTTTACCGAAGGGGTTTAATGCCTCGCCATATTTGGTGCCATTAAGCAGGAAAAAAAAAACTCCTTTGTCGGTATGTCCTCGTAGGGGGGCTCCACTACGAGGACATACCGACAAAGGAATTCAAAAGAGTGTCCATGGAGTTCCTTATCCGATCTTCTCTATAGGGACCTACTACGCTTTGAATTGGAATGGGCCACTAGCTTCATCTTTATGAATGACCAGTGCCAAATCAAAAGTGTCTGTAAGTGGTTTAAATGAAATAAATGCTGTTTGAGAGTGTATTGACCACTAATTATACATATGATGTCTTTGGTAACATCGAAGACTGCTTTGTGCCTCGTCACTAGAATCCCTGACATTCAGACTTATCTAAACTAGTCATCAAATAAAATCTTTAGAAACATGCGATTAGAGTTGTTTCTTTTTAAAGTTTACCGAAATAACACGTTTTGTCACGAGTCAATTCACCAGTTACGTCGACTACCGAAATATTTGCACAACAACGTACGTTTCATTACTCTTTTTGGTAACTGAATCTTGTTATGCACAAACTCTTTATGTAATTTTACTTACTTTGCAACTTTGTTTTTGTGGCAATTTCGTAAGTACATTTTTTATGTACTCTGTAATTATATGTGAACTTAAAGTACCTACCTACTTTTTAGAAAATTGATCTTAGCGTGTCGATGGCACTCTAAATAGAGTAAATAATTTTATTTCATAGTGGCTCTTGCTTTGAAGACAGACGGGTTAAATGTGGAAGGTAACACAGGCGCTGACAGAGAAATCCACATTTGGCTGTGCGCAAAAAAAATGTTTGGCACCTGTAGTAGCGTTCAAGAGCTCCTGCAACGTGCAGGCTACAGGACAGGCTGGACACGGTTTTTACATGGACAATGTTTTTTTTAGGTACGGACTATTTTAAGGACACAAATAATTATTACCAAGTGTATGAACGTAAACGAGGTAAAAGACTCCTTCTTTTACCTTTTTTTTATTTAGAAACTACACCTGATACGATCCTTATATACTCATGTAAGGATCGTATCAGGTGTAGTTTCTGCCTAACCTCATCGCAAGAAGGCGTGAGTTTATGCATGTATGTAAATCATTATTAAAAGTGGTTATTTTAGTACCTACGTAGTTCCATTTAACAAAATTTATTTTATGTGGTTAAATGGATTAAAAATAAGTGTCGTTTCGTTCTTCAAAACTGACCTTTGCATTTGTCCTTAAAGGACAACAAGGCTTATAAGTTAATTACAGTAAAACGGGGTGAATAGGAATGCAGGGGTGAATCGGGACAAAACTTTAAAATGGACTTTTACATTTAAATAATATATATTTTTGACAAAAAGGTCTTTAATGTGTTTGCTATATTATAATTAACGATTAAGTGTCCTTTTTGGAAACAAACTATATTACATCAACGTTAAAATCCATTTAAAAGTTTCATCCCGATTCACCCCTCGGTTCCTATTCACCCCATTTGACGGTACAGACTATTAAATCAACTTTAACGATTAATTTAATTAACACGACACACGGTTAAGAGTTAAAGACGAAGAAGAGTACTAATTAATCCTAATCCGTTTTAACAAGCTTCTCTTGGGCCTAATTAAAAACATTCGTCCATACCCCTCAAAGGGTGCGCTAAATATAAGAGCTGACATTCGGAGATAGCGATTCACTATCATCTACCCAGCCTCCAGATGCAGCTGAATGCCAGTATTTTACATGGAGCGACTGTCTGTCTGACCTACATATAACCCAGTTACTGGGTAAAACGACACTCCTTGGTAAGGCTGCTTGTCAGATTTTCGGGCTTCTGACTACTCGTAGTAGAGATGGCGGTTGTGTGCTGTAATGCCTGATCTTTATTTTCATTTCACGAAAGATGAAGCCACTAGTATGTCCTTGGTACGTCGATATAACATAAAGGCTATGAATCTTCTATACATATTATGAATTAGTCGCTTTTCGTGTCTCTATGTGTGACCGCGTTGTCTTTCTAAATTACGCAACGGATTATAATGCGGTTTGCACCATCATTTGAAGATTTTTTCCGGAAGTTTTATGTGTATAATACATCATATGATGAAATCTCGACTTTCCGCGGTTGGTCTGTGGATGGGTTCCATCTTTACATACCTACAGAGACCCCTCCGTGTCTCGGAAAGCACGTTAAGCCGTTGGTCCCGGCTGTCATTCGCGGATCTTTTGACAGTCGTTACGAGTATTCAGAAGCCCGAAAGTCTGGCAACCAGTCTTACCAGGGGGTATCGTATTACCCTGTAACTCGGTTGTGGATGTCAGGTAGGCAGTTGGTATTCAGCTGCATCCGATTAGACTGGAAACCGACCCCAACATAGTTGGGAAAAGGCTACACGGATTGATGATGATGAAATCTCGTCTGTTTTTCAAGTCGTGAAAACCGTGCTAAGCAGTGGCGGATCGGAAATGTTTAACCCTTTACTGCATGATATATTAAATAAGCGAAAAAAATTTTTTTATTTTTATTTTAATGTCTTTATTAAAGCTTCAGAATTAATTTTAGTGTTTTTTTTTTTTTTAATTTCCAAGTGGTATGTGATGATAGACAAAATAGTTGTGTTTTATTATTGCTAATGATATGAAAAACAAACCCCATTAGGATTTATACGCTAGTTTTTTATTTTTTTTTAGTAAAATAAACTGTAAACATGTCAAACCATATATGGTTTCCTATGCGGTAAAGGGTTAATATTCTATGCGATTTGGAGTTCCACGAGACATGACATGATAATATCATATAAATAATCAATATACATTATAAAAGAAAGTGTACAATGTGCGTGCCGCTAAAACTCAGAAATGAGTACCAGCACGATCAAGGGAGTTATATGGAGTGGTAGCCCTCTATTTCCTGTCAATGAAGAAGGTTCCCATTTTTACCTGAAAGGCATGCTTTTGAAGATATAAGGGCTGGTATTTACGCCCTCTAGAAATTTCTAGAACAGTCCAGAACATTCGAGAGCATTCCACAACATTCCAGAATGTTCCTGACCGAAGCCGGTTACCCCAGCTAGTAAATAATATAACAATAATATCGGCATAACATCCAAATATTTGAATATGTAAACTATTTCAACCTTAATTTACATAAAAACGTGAATTCATGACAAAACTAAAGACAGCTGTTGAAGACGTTATGCGATCCAAACTTTTGTATCCATAGCTAGAAAAGTAATAGAAAAAAAGTAGTCATGGTTTCTTTTGTCTATGATGTTGTATCATGCAAGAGTTCAATTAACTAGAATACGTTATTTTGCACACTTTAAATTGTTTTTAGCGTATATTTTTGACGTGTCTTTGACGATAAATAATATCAGTATTGATTCAGTGCTACGATAAGTAGATAAAAGTTGTTCTTAATCAACACATTTTATTTAACAACACTACACTAAACACTTTCTGTAGCAACACTAGGCGACACGTAAATGATTGCCTAAATAATCTGTTGGATTTTCAATTTTTGGAGCTGAGCCTAGCGTCGAAAATCCCACAGCACGCTTTTATTTAGGCATTCATTTAGGTGTGGCCTAGTGTTAGTGGAAACTGGCATAAATGTTACATTTTAGATTAAGGATTTATATCATTATTTTATTTCTGAAAATGTATATTACGGATAAGGATCGTCCATTTTGGATAATGTTTGGGCTTTTATAAGTATGGTTCGGGTTTTTCCAGACCACAATAGGTAGGCGATGATCGCGAATTCGCGATCCCCGAAATTTTGCAGGTAGTGAAATTGAGGGATCCCTTTGTGTAGTAATTGCGACACCCAGGATCCGGGATCCGACACACGCATATTCTCATCCACCAAAATATTAGAGAAAAAATTTGCACATATGCTCCGATAGAACGAACGACAACAATGTTTATCATAATAATATTTTATTTTCGTTAAGTTTCTCATATTTGTGTGAACTATGTATGTTCTTTTTTGAGAAATAAAACTTCTTTAAACCGATATATTCAAAATCTACAGCGTATTTCGAATACATGTACCTATTCGATTTTGAAATAACCATACTTATAACGTTTTTCAGCAAATAGTAGCATCTTATCCGAAATTCTACATTGAAAAGGAAAACATAAGTTGAAATACACTTAGCACAAGTGCTAAGAGCCTAAATTAACATCTGGAAAGGTGTAACAAACTTCATTTCAGTAAAATCTGGAGCGGTTAATTGGTTATTCTTTTACCAACAGTTACAATATCATCTTTTGCCCAGGATTGGGTGTTTGCTAATGCATGGAAGATGACCTTTTCACGATATTTGCTGTTCAGTGGAGTGCTAGGATTTTCTTAACTTTGCATTGATAGTTTTTCAGTGCTAAATAAATAATTATTATGGACAGATAAAAAATAAAGGTTATAATTTTTCGCTTACCCATAAATCCTATTAATGCTAGCGCACTCATGGTTGCCACGTAAGAGGAAGAAGTTCTCGGGGTACTTGATCTTGTAAGCGAGGAGTAAACATATGGTCTCCAGCGACTGCTTCCCGCGGTCCACGTAATCTCCGAGAAACAGATAATTCGACTCAGGAGGGAAGCCTCCATATTCAAACAACCTGAGGAGGTCGTAGTATTGTCCGTGAATGTCACCTGTGGGAGAAAAAAGGTGGTTTAGAATTTGTTATAAACTTATACATAAAGCATGCATGGATATTGGTTCAATGCCATTACGGGTAGTCAGGAGGTCAAAAGTCTAGCAAGCTGACTTACCATGGGGTATTGTGTCAGATAGGCAATTGCTTCATGTAAAATACTGATATTGAGCTACATCTGGTTAGACTGGACGCCGACAATACTGACCGACCAACAGTTGGGAAAAGGTTAGGTATATTGATTGATTAAGGATGAGACCAGTTTTTATCTTACATTTTATTTCTGAGGAAACAAACATTTACTGCCAATGGCAATAGTTGTGACAAATAAACAATGTAATGAAAATTTCATGGGTGTCTAGTTACTTGATACTAAAATAATAAAAATAAACAGAATCTCTCTTGCAATAACATTTTCATTAAAATATGATTTAACTTCCATAAATTTATTTCTCATAATAATGTTTTTATTCTGACTCCAGATGTCAAAAACTGATGCATACCATATTGTAATGCTACCTTTGAGTACCGACGATTGAACGAAGAACTTAACTACAAAAAAATTAAATTTAAATCACTAACATCAGAACAATCATATCTGAGGAATGCGCTTCAAAATTATTATACTTTTTCAACTTTCACTCTTTGTCATTTACAAAGTCATTGTATAGATCTATGATAGGGACTACTACTTTCTATTCAGAATACAATTATAAATCCCATACATTCATAATTGTATTCTGTAGTTTAACATGTTCACTGTCCAGCCAAAAATTCGAAATTAGTTCTCACATCCAATTTAATTTTTCATTCCTATGTACTGAGGTAATTGCCTTTATACCACTTCGGATCCATAATGCCCATAAAAGTAGGGGGAGAACCCTTTAAACCCCATTTTCAGAATGACCCACATGTATGGCAGGGACGTCTTGTTCCAACCCAAAATGACCCACATGTGGGTCATGAAGAGTGAATTTGTTAACTTATAAACAATTCCCTTTTCATTCGGAACTTGAAAATTTGTTACCATTAAATTATACTAGCAAACATGAATGAAACACTTGCTTCTTTACATATTTAGTTTTGAAATAGATTTTCTGATCTCTGATGGGTGACCATCTTTTCATACCGAGACCACTCCGTGCCTAGCAAAGCATGTTAAGCCGTTGGTCCTGGCTGTCATTTGTAGATCTTTGACAGTTGTTATGGGTATAGTCAGAAGCCCGAAAGTCTGACAACAAGTTTTACCGATGGGTATCGTATTACCCAGTAACTGGGTTGTGGAGGTCAGATAGGCAGTCGCTCCATGTAAAATACTGGTATTCAGCTGCATCCAGTTAGACTGGAAGCTGACACCAACATAGTTGGGAAAAGGCTAGGCAGATATTCTGATCTCTGGCAAGGTTTACAACTACTTTAGTTCATGCACAGAGAACTGCCGACATATCTCCATATCATTTAACAATACCTCTTGACAAGACCTGGTTATCTGATTTTTGGCCTCCTAACTTCCCCATAACAACTGTCATAGATCTGCAAATAGGTTTGCTTATCTATTATCAATAATTACTATACAACAATGAGGACACCTGTCCAGTAGTAATTGTGTAATGATTAATCTACCATTGAACTTATGAAAAGTCAACATTATTTGCAAAAAATCAGTTTCATTACACCAAATATGAGTAACTCATAAGGAAATACTGGTTTCATTCAAATAATCATTTTGGATAAGATACCTGCAAAACATTACTGATAACTGCACCTTTGTTTCATAAGCTAAGAGGAATTTGTCTAATGATTATCTGATTTTTAGGCATTTCCAATGTCAATGATATTAGTTTTAAATGTTAGGAATATGTCCATAACAAGGCATGTTCCACAGTGTCAAAGTTGGGACTTACAATTAGATGTTAGAAATGCCCAGAAAGCAAGATAAGTCCAACTGAACTTAATGTCAGAGGCATTCTCTACCTGTCATTCGCAATGTACCTCAAGTTTCGAACGTTCAATGAACAAAATGTCGAAGTGGTAACAGACACAAATTGAAATAAGTGGTCAGACACATTTTTATTTATTTTTTCTTTAACATAAATGCTCCATTAACTTATCTATTTCTTCATTTGACATTCAGGATTTTTGTCTGTTTTGGTGTTTTTTCTGTTTCCACTTTGACATTTTGTTTATTGAACATTCAAAACTTGAGGTACATCATTCGCAATGAGCATAAGTATGCAACGGAAAGCTTTGGGGGACACCTTTGCCAAGCACTGAGAGAATACAGGTTAAGTAAACAAAAATTATCAAATAGTGATGAAACTCCATATTTTCATTTTTAAGGCTTTGCTTGCTTGTGTATCAGATTAAGTATTGAATAAAGATAAAATTACTAATTCATGAAATGAATATGTTGTAAGATTAGACTGAGAACCATTGAACAACTTGATACAGCAACTAAAACCGTAAGATAAAGGTATTTTGAGATAAAATTATTATTATAAATCGTAGTTGCTTTTCATGTCTGTCTGTGTGACCGCACAGTTCTTCTAAACGATGCAACAAATTTTGATGTAGTTGTCACCATTATTTAGAGAGCTGATTATTATCCCTCTCACAATGAAGAGGCTTGTCCCAGCAGTGGGAACATTATAGGCTGAGTATATGATAAAGAAATCTAAAACTTTTATCAAGTCATAAACACTGTGTAAAGTAGGAGTAGGTCGCTAGTTAATTAAAATAGGTAAATTACAACTTTAATATTAATTCCCGTGGCCAACTCATACTTTTATAAACAAAACAAAACTTTATATATTTGGGTAAAGACAAATAACCCTGGCCTTATCAAGTGCCCCCAAATTTTGTCTCTAGAATCGCTCAAAGAAAGCAGAAAGACTACTACAAAAACGGCTACTCAAATAGTACGAAGTTAAAACTCACGAAAACGGTCAAATGGGGGTAATTATCAAGGTGTTCGACGAAGTACCTTACACTTAACAATGTGTTACAAAGACATTAACCATTTGTAAAGTTCAACAATGACATTAACGACTACAAATGCAGTTTCATCATTTCGAAAGTGGAAGGTAGCATTGGAAAGTAGTAGTATTGGATGGAAAATGGACAGACTTACCGCAAATTTTTAGCGGTGCTTCCAACTCAAGTAATATCGGTTGTGACAAGAATATTTCCCGCGATTTCAAGCATAGCCCTTTGATCTCTATTTCCGTTAACTGTACATTCATTCCAGGCTTTTCGCCCCGAACTGAAAACAAACGTAAACATATCACCAACACGTAAAAAACACAACTTATTCACACTTTAATCACTTTTCTACACCAATATTGTAAATATTTCACTGATACTAAAATGGAACACTTGTAACTTTGTTTATTTCAAACCGTATCAACATTTACCTTTTAACAATTTTTTTATTACATTATCGATGTTTAACTCATCTGTGTCTCTGTCAGCCATTTGATATAATTGTGGTGCACGGAATATAGCTAAATAGAACAGGCAAAGGAAGAAAGATTATGAAGATATTTGCCGATTTGTGAAAGGTACAACCTATTTCAATACTCGGCTAAAATGAATTTCAATGGCGGAGACATCACTCACACACACAAACAAGGGAAACACATCATCGGTGTTGCCAAGTCGAGACTTATGTTTCCCATAATTTCACAAAAAAAAAAAAAAAACAAATGTTTATAAAATGAAGTATAACATTTAGTCTAAATATGCATGGTTTGATTTCCATGAGTTAAAATTTAAGAATTATAAGAACCGCAGTAAGCACAGTTGGTGAAAAATATTCAAAAGATATGTTTTCTGTTAAAAATTAAATAATTATACCTAAATCCGATGCACACATGCAACGAAATGAGCTTGATTAAAGATAAGTTGAAGGTATAAATGGAGATAAATCTTAATAATTATTATTGTAAAAACAGTGAAATAAACTATATTTGCGAGATTAATGGCACTTTTTTTCTTACTGAAGGCACCATGATATTTCAGTGTTGTCAATTAATAACAAAAATCCAATGTTGCAATTTCACAAAAAGGTTAATATGTTGCCATCTAATAAATACAATTTCTACTATCTTTTAAATTAACGAACGTTTCACGTGCCCTAATCAAAATTTGTCACCTGTCACATATTATCCTGATGCCAAAGCCACACTTGTGTAGCTTTGGCTCACTGTAGTTTTAGCATGTTTTGAGGGTGGTTTAATGGTAATGACTTTATTAATAATAAAATAATATCAGAAAAACTTCACTATAATATTTATTTATCACTTTTTACAATACACACACACATCGACAAAAAAAAAACAATTATATTTGCCAAAAATGTATAATACAATAGCTTAGCTGTAATATTATGATAATTATTCACGTTGATTATAATACAAATAAAAAAATATAATATAGGTAGTACTTTCCCTTTCTTCTTATTTAGTCTTTCTTTCCTCGGAACGGGTGGCGTTTACTGAAAAGAAAAAAAAAAGAAACGATCATTTTAAGTAGAACCCTAACACACACTCTCAGACGGAATCTATATGTAATGCTGAAACCATTTTATTATTGTTCTTTATGCCACCGTTTGTCTTACTGGAATGGAGCTATGCGATAGTTAAATCAATGGACAACAGTAGAATATTATTATCGTGCGTACAAAACAATGAAATTGTTAGTACTTCAGCTCAACTATCCAATAAAGAGCTTTCGTTAATATGCGATTGCGTAGTTTTACAGGCCTTCATGCCCATAGTCTGTAGTTTGTGTTTACTTACGCAGGAATAGTGAGGGTATAAATTTCGAATTTGGTGTTAATATCCTCGAGGTGGAATATGTAATCGATGTATTCCTTGTCGGCTGGCACCGCTGGCGTCTCGAACACCAGGTTCATTATGTAGTCCTCCACGCAACTAAAACGAAAAAGAAAACATTGAATACAACGGTTAAAATCGGAACTAACGCCGCTTTCCTGTTTCTTCAATACAACATCGAACGAAAAATTCAGACACGACCACAGTTGCCAGTTGACATACTAAAGGTACTATAAGTAGTTAGGCTTTGGATTACGATGCACTCAACCATCAATGACTCAAAAAAAGGTTTCCTCAAGAATATAAGAATAAACGGAGCATTCACTGGACGGCTTCCGTAAATACAAACTCTATGTCTAACATATTGCTGAATATCTGAAATGATTGATTGAAATAAAATAAAAAAATATAGGTACAAAAAACCTTTCGGTGAACGGGGCTCTAGGCCCGGGCTCTCTGGACCCGGTGACATGAATGGAAATGTTATGCCGTTCACTTACACTACCAACGCTGTGTGCCACTAACCCCCTGGGTTCTGGTTCCGGCACTATTTTACAGCTCAGTATTACGCCATAGGTTTTCAAAAGTTCAATACCTACTCAATATAAAAGTCAAGTTCATCTATCAGTTCAAAAATATGCCTTGCCTTTTCTTAACTATTTTGCGATTGGCTTCCAGTCTAACCAGATGCAGCAGAATACTCTGTATTTTACATCAATCGTCTGTCTTTCTAACCTCCACAACCCAGTAACACGATACTCCTTCGTAAGACTGGTTTTCAGAATTTTACGCTTCTGACTACCCGTATCGTCTGTCAAAGATCTAGGTACAAACAACAGCCGGGACCAACGGCTTAACGTGCTTTCCGAGGCACGGAGGGAGTCTCCAAATTATACGATTGTAATGGATGGCCACGAGCCCCTTCCTCTATGCCCCTTCTATTAATTGTGATGTTAAACTTACTATGCACAAGGCTGGTAAGGGACGAGCTTCTCGATCCTGTTCGGTCTTATGATCTCTACGTACGGATCTGCTACAAGTCTTGCCGCTCCAACGGGACCTTTGCGGCCTTTAGGCGTTGGCGCTGGTGGCTGTCAGAGAAAAATAATATAACACTCATGATAAGAATAAAATTTAATAGAAATATGATTACAGCAAACAAAGTGTGATGGATTGACAATAGTCAACAAGACTGATGGTCTACAGTCATCTTTGTAAAGGGTTATGAAGATCCGTGGCATTCCTACTGTCACCATCTTGAAAAAGGAGGCCACGCATGAGACCTATTTAAATCGATAACTGACAATTGATGTCAGTTGCAAACAGAAAATAAAATAAGACCAAACCCTATAGTGTCATGTTTTCGAGATATTAACGTTCAAAGGGTGTTTTTAATATTGTACGTATTTCATCCCGCATGCGGGATTGCCCCGCATGCGTAAGCCCCGCAAATGTCCTTTTCATACAAGTATTTATTTTAATGCGTGGAATACGCACGCGGGACGCGGGGAGTGATCCTGGGCAGCAGCACCAGCATTTCTGCATGCGGGGCAATCCCGCACGCGTGATGAAATCCGCACGATATTAAAAACACCCAAAGTTAACGATTGAGTCACTTCAAACCCCTATGGAGGCGTTGTATTTGCAGTGCTGCGTCAAACTTTATGGCGGCTCTGGAATGCGCTATTCGCTGCGCAGTACCCCACCGCTCATCCCCGTTGACATATGAATTTGCTACTGCGCATCTCCTCGCCTCATATACCGAGACGCCATGGTGTTTGAAGCTGGCTGTTAAAGGATCTTTTGGTTCTTGAATGATATTGGCAGGGGAACAAAACAAAACAGACAGGCCTGTTGGTCTAGTGGTCAGTGGCCCTGACTGCTATGCCCAAGGCCGTGGGTTTGATTCCCACCTAGGACAAATGTTTGTGTGATGAGCACGATCATTTGTTCTTTGTCTGGGTGTAATTTATCTATAATATGTATGTATTTAGAAATATATATATGTATGTTTATCAGTTGTTTAGTACTCATAGCACCAGCTCTGCTTCGTTTGGGACTAGATGGCGTTGTGTGAAAGTTGTGGAATATTATTATTATTTAAACTAGACTTGGTAGATTTGTAGTTTGTAAACATTAGAAAATCAAGATGACGGTGTTAGTTCAGATTTATTTCATGCGCCAAATGATCCCTGTACATGTATAAAGAGATTGTGAAAACCTGTCAAAATAAATTTCATTCAAGTTTTTTCTCTATTCTGCTACGTTCATTATGATCCGTGTCACACTATAAACAAAATATCTAGGTAGTACATATCAGTAAAGAAGAACGCAGGTTGTATTATTATTAGAGTTAGCCATTTAAAAAGTCTAGAAAGTCATCACAAACCTTGATAGCGCCGTATACAACTTCAATGAGACTCTTGACTTCAGCCTCCAGGATCCTGAGAAATTTGGAGACGTTCCACTTGGTCACCTCCTTGTGGTTTCCGAGGAGAGACATCAGCGGGGTGCAGTCACATTTAGCTAATCTGCGAGAGATTACGTAACAACGTAGAATATTTTAAAGGAGATTGGACGAATCTGCCCTGAAGCCTAATCAATAGCGTAAGATATTGGGTGTACCGGAAAGTTCTGTCGGTTTGGTAGTACATAGAAATTTTTCGAATTTTTCTCTATACCAATACGTTAAAAGTATTGAATAATATTGCGTCATAATTTCTGGGTTACGGACTATAAATACACGTACAATAATTTGTCATTCACTTCTGAGTAGCCGCAGTGTCAAAATGAGTGCCAACGATAAAGTTCATTTGAGGCATTGTATACTTTATGAGTTCCAGAAGGGAAATAACGCTGCTACAGCCTGTAGAATAAAATTATATACAGTGTGTCCGGACATGGACTAGCGATATTCTAAATACTTAAATATAAGCTATTTTAAAGTACTATTACACTATAGGCTTGGGTCCAATACACTTCCCCGCTATGTGGCAGCCATTTTGTTTTTTTTGTTGAAATATGCTCTATGCGAGTACAAAAAAAATCATATATCTCAAAGTTTTAGTCATACTGAGATAAAAATAGGCTTATTCGGAAGGCAATAATATTGTCTACCGTCTGCATTACAAAGCAATGTGTTCACAATTCCATAACTTTTGAAAAAAAATGTGAAAGTCGAAAAAAAAATCAAAAAATTATGCAATTCAACCAATAATGGTTAATTACTACAAAAACAACCCCGAGAACTTTTTTATTTTTTATACTAGATCGACAGTTTTTGAGCTACGCTACAATGCAACATAAAATTCACAACTGTATGTTTAATACTTTAAGAGTTATTGTTGTTTGAACATAGCGTATGCGCAAGCACAAAACGTCTTTGTTAACCGCCAGAGTGTCATTTATGGCATTCACTGTATTCCATCTGAGAGCAGGCGAGAAATACTGTTCGTTACTACCGTGACTAAGCGAGATAGAACGTATTAGTCCACTACCTGAAACAAAATCAGTTTTAAGGACAAATTATTAGTTGGGTTAGTTTAGTTGTCCCTCGCCCTGCGTTGTGATCGCTATCGCTACTTTCACTTACCGTCCGTGCTGTTTACGTGCTGCGTTAGTGTTTTGTATTTAAAAGTGTGATAAAGTATGGCACAGCGTCAATATTCATCGCAACATATTGCTGACATACACTTTGTGTATGGCTTTTGCAATGGAAGTGCAAATTTGGCTGTACAAGAATATCGACGAAGGTACCCTAACAGGCCTACACCGAGTCGCCAAACTTTTATCGACGTGCATTCAAGATTAGCGGAAAGAGGTATTCAAAGAGCTGTTAATGAACGCAATCGCTTGGTATCGCCCGAAGATGAAGAAGAAGTGCTTAGACTAATAACCAATGATCCTAGACTAAGCGTTAGACGGATTTCAGTGCAACTTCGAATGTCTAAGTGGCATGTATGGAGAATTTTGAAAAGAGAAGGGTTACACCCTTATCATTTTCGACGGGTTCAAGACGTGATCGAACCAGATTTTGCTGCGAGATCTGTGTTTTGTTCGTGGATAAATAGAAATTTGAGACAGAACCGTAATTTTTTACAAAGAATACTGTGGACTGATGAAGCCAAATTTACAAGAGCTGGGATTACAAACCACAGAAACGACCATCTCTGGTGCTCCGCAAATCCAAGGGCGGTGCGCCCAAGCTCATTTCAACATGAATTCTCAGTAAATGTGTGGGCCGGCATAATCAACGATAGGCTGATAGGGCCATTGGAATTGCCACCTACATTAAACGGCGCTAGATTTTTAGAATTCTTACAGACACAGTTTGCGGACAGCCTCATGGACCTACCTCTATCATACCGTCGGCGTATGTGGTTCCAGCTCGATGGTGCACCCGCGCATTTTTCTCGAGCAGTGAGAGAATATTTAAATAATAATCTACAGCCGTGGATCGGTCGTGGTGGTGTAGTAGCGTGGCCGCCTCGCTCACCCGATTTGACACCCTTGGATTATTTTTTGTGGGGTCATATGAAACAAAAAGTATACGCTACAGTTCCAAATACCAGGGAAGAACTCGTCGCAAAAATTATGGCAGCCGCCGAAGAAATTAGATCCGATTTGGATTTAATTAGGCGCTCATCAACCCAGGTGGCACAGAGAGCCGTAGTGTGTCTACAAGCTGGAGGTGGCCACTTTGAGCAACTGCTTTAGATATTTTAATCTTCATTTAATATTGGAAAAAACATTAAATAAAATTCAATATGAATGTTATGTTTTTTTAATGATTTCCTGTTTAGGGTTCCGACAAAGGCCTTTTGTGCTTGCGCATACGCTATGTTCATACAACAATAACTCTTAAAGTATTAGACATACAGTTGTGAATTTTATGTTGTATTGTAGCTTAGCTCAAAAACTGTCGATCTAGTATAAAAAATAAAAAAGCTCTCGGGGTTGTTTTTGTAGTAATTAACAATTATTGGTTGAATTGCATAATTTTTTGTTTTTTTTTTCGACTTTCACATTTTTTTTCAAAAGTTATGGAATTGTGAACATATTGCTTTGTAGTGCAGACGGTAGACAATATTATTGCCTTTCGAATAAGCCTATTTTTATCTCAGTATGACTAAAACTTTGAGATATATGATTTTTTTTGTACTCGCATAGAGCATACTTCAACAAAAAAAACAAAATGGCTGCCACATAGCGGGGAAGTATATTGGACCTAAGCCTATAGTGTAATTGTACTTTAAAATAGCTTATATTTAAGTATTTAGAATATCGCTAGTCCATGTCCGGACACACTGTATAAAGGATGATGGGCAAAATGTATGGAATCTGGTACCCGCTCCAATAGAAACATGTTATACATCATTGAAAAGGTATTTTTGTGTAGAATAATGTAAACTTGAGCGCTTGTCTCAAACATGCGGGTGTGATTAGTCACTAAGAATAAAAATACACGTTTATTTTTTTAAATCAGGCACGTACGACAAAAACGCATGACTCAAAGTCATTTTAGGCTCAAGTTAGTTATTTATTTGAGTAAAAAAATACAAGTATAAATCAGAAACAACTTCATTTTTTATAGTTTTACAATTATAGACTGTTTTCGTTGTCTACAATGACATCATTGAGAAATGCTGCTGGAGCAAGGAACCCTTCGCGTCTGGCATATCCTAAGTACGATATAATAGAAATAATATGCGAGTATTGAGTCCAAAAGAAAAGCACGGGTCAATATGAAAGATAAAGTAGTAGACAGTAGCGTAACGTAGTCTCACGAACGGAACGAACGAGCGACTGACTGACTGATAGATGGAGATGTATCAGCCAATCACGCGCACTGCACCCCCCACTCCGCTCCCGATATATCCCGTGGTGCCTCCTAGGTTGGTTGGTATCAGTAAATCAAGTTTTCAGTTGTATCGCTTAAGTTTAATATGATACTTATATTGTTATGTTGAACAAAGAAACATATTCATATATCAATATCTCTGAAGATACTAACATTCAGGTTTCGTCGCCATACAATTTTTTTCTCCTATAGGTTAGACCAATTCAATAATACAATAATTATTGTTATTGGACCGGGTACCAAAATGTCTCATCATCCTTTGTGTAGTGTTTTTGGACTCGAGTGTGTATCTGAACGTGTAGTAGAAAATCAGGGAGAATATGTAATTGATTAAAATATAAATAATAGCTTTAAGAACTAATCACGAGTTTTATTTACAAAAACCGACAGAACTTTCCGGTACACCCAATACATACATATTACCAATGGAAAGACCTCATCAAGGAGAATATTCCTTATTAAGACGACTTCTCTTGATTGTTGGTACGCAATGTGCTCTAAATGTGAGTAATTATTATAATATTATATCCTAATGGTGCTCGCCTGTAGAGTAGTGGTGGCCCAGTGGTAACGGCTCCAACTTACGAGTTGGAGGTCGTGGGTTCCAACCCAGGCAGGGGGTTTACTTTGTGTAAATAATTTCACCACCACTGCTCTCAAAACGGTGAAGGAAAACATCGTGAGGAAACCATTATGTCTTAGAACCAAAAATTCGACCACATGCGAAATCTACCAACCCGTACTGGGCCTGCGTGGTAGATTACAGCCCACTCCCTCTCGAAGAGAGGAGGCCTGTGTCCCAGCAGTGGGAATATTATAGGCTGATTATGGTGCTCACCTTACAAGATCGTCAATGCCCCTCAGCACTTTTAACATAGTGGCATCGGCCATATTGTTTTCATCCTGCTTCCGCTGTGTACTCGCTCGTAGACCTTCCACTTCATGTGTCATGGCCGCTATTCTTTTTTCTTGCATCTCTTCCCGTGCCTCGTTTATATCGCGCTGGTCAACTGGAATATAGCTTTATAATTAAGAATCTTTTGGCACGTGGCCAAACTGGGAACTAATGCCGCCATCTTGTTTTTTAAAGATTATGACAATGAATGTTTCCCAAGGTCGCTCTCTTGTCAATATGATTCAAATGCCAAAACATTCTTGTAGCAAATTAGCTTTTGCCAGCGGCTGAGTGGCTTCGTCCGCGTACCTATAGGTCGGAAGTTTTCCTACGGAACCGTACAGGTACGTTCCCGTGGAAAATGTACAGACGCCAGCACATCAAGCTACCCGAAACTGTCAGATTTTCCCAATCAACTTTGAGCCTTATGCTTTAGCAATAAAGTTGAAAATCTATTAAAGAATCTGACAGATTGTAGTAGCTTGATGTGCTGGCGTCTGTACATAGGATACTTTATCCCGATAGTAGACCTACTATCCCCTACCCGTTTTTCTTTTTTTTTTTTTGTTTCGGGGTGGAAAATCCTCATGGATGTCCGCCGCCCTGGGGCGGGCGGCGGGGTCTGTCAGACTCTTACTGACTAAAAACCACCCCGGTGTTCCCTCTCTCACCTACGCCGGGGGTCGCGGGAACGAACGATACTTCCGCAACCCCCGGCTGACTATTCCCTACCCTACCCCAACTACCCTATGCACTAACTCAGGAAAGCTTTACAACTGTGTGCCTTTCATCATAATCTGTTCAGCTGATAAGGCGAATAAGTTAAATCTCACCCTTTGAGGAATACTGGCACGATGTTAGTTACTTGCTAATTAAGTGTCGCCTAGTGTAATTGAAAACCGGCTAATGCCTGTTTTCAATTACACTAGGCGACACTTAAATGAATGTCTTAATAAAAGCGCGCTGTTGGATCCTCAACTTCCAGCGCTGAGATTATAGCGTTGCAAATTTAGCAGCGCGCTTTTAATTCTAGTGTCTAGTGACAGTGAAAACAGGCATTCTTATTTATAAATTATGAAACGATAAGTGACAGATCGTGAGGAAACCGGCATGTCCTAGAACCAAAAAAATCGAAGACATGTGACATCTACCCACCCGCACTGGGCCCGCGTGGTGGATTACAGCCCAACCCCTCTGGAAGCGAACAGGTCTGTGTCCCAGCAATGGGAACATTATAGGCTGCTTATGACAGATAAGGTGTATCCGAACAAAAAAACGACGTGTTGCACTCCGGGAGTGCCGGGAGGAGTGAAAACTTGAATATTAACGTTGTGCATTTTTTGATATTTTGCCATCAGCACACACGAAAATTCGCACAAGCGCCCTGCGCCGCCTATACAAAACAGCAGGCGCAGGCATACATTTTCGCCGCCCCGTAGAAAGACAGGGGGATACTTCCTCTCCTACGCCGCGCCGGCTGTTTACTCTCCATCCGTCTTACGAATTTTTGATCAGGTCACGTGTCCTGACGCGAGTTCAACATTTTTTTATCCATAACAAAAAAGTGTACAACGCCGCTAAATAAGTTTTCACAAAAAAAAAAAAAACTCACAAATCCTTTGCCTTAACGTTTCCACTTCCCTCCTGACGAGAATAGCTTCCTGTAGAACTTCGCACAGCAGGATGAAGCAGGAGAAGTTCTCAATCTCATCCATTTGAAAGTGGTTAATGATCGTTGGCACTCTGTCGGAACCAGCGTAAGCCTAGAAAACCAGATTAATTTGAAAACTTGAAAGTGCGGAAGAAGCGGATTCATCTATATTTAAGTGTAAACATTAGGAGGACCTTACTTTCTAGGCAAAAAGCAGTGCAACGCATTCTAAAACAAAAGCAACATAATAGCCACTAGCCAGGTTTGACAAACAGTATAAAAGTGATGTAGGGCGTAAATTACTTGTAACAACACACATGCATGCATGTCACATTTATTTCAACTAATATACGCCCATTGCCATACATAAATATTACGACGATACAATGTAGATAGCAGAAAAAATATCAATTTTAAAAGAAAATCGAAAGCAAAGAGCTTTCAGTTTTCTTTTAAAATTCATATTTCTTACTTTATTATTTACAAATATTTCTATATATATATATGGGCTTGTGATACGGAGGAACGAGGAAAATGTCGTGAGGAAAGTTTTGAGTATGAATGTCGATGGCTATAAGAGTAGGGGAAGACCGAAGAAACGTTGAATGGACTGTGTGACGGATGATACGGATGCTACGGTTAGAAAGGGTACACGGTCAGTACTCACCGTACTGAGATGACGACTAATAGAGAAGTATGGAAGAAAAAGACACACCGACCCCAAATAAATTGCGATAAGGGGAGGAGATGACTTACAAATATTTCTTCAAGCAAAGCGTCGTGTCTGGCGATGTCTTTTTCGCAAGCCTGCATCTCTTCCAGCCGCTTCATCTCCTCAATCTCATCTGCCTCACAGATTCTCCGAGAACCTTTTACCCGCAGGAACTCTTCTAACTTTGCCAGGTGATTTAGCTCACCTTCAAAAGATTGCATCTCCTGCAAAAATGTTTTAGAACAGAATTTTTGTATAATTACTAGCTGCGCCCCACGGTTTTAAACGAATAAGTCTCGATGCCGTATGAATATCGAGATAAAAAGTATCCTATGTCTCAATCCAGCCATGGTGTACGCATTGACAAATTTCATCCAAATCATCTCAGCCATTTCATCGTCAAAGCGTAACAAAAAATATTTTCTCTTTATTTATATTAGTTTAGATGTTAACAGTTTCTTAATAAAAACGGACCCTGAGCGAAAACTAATAAAAAATTGCTCTGTTTTCGTCATCAAGCCACTAAATCGCTTTAAATTGCATTTCCTCACAAAAACTTTAAGTACATACAACAAAATAGCCCGTCAACCGCAAACACACGTTCAGTACGCTGCAGGCGAGTTTTTTTTAAAGCTACGGGGAAATATATTAATCGAGCAATTCTCGGCAAGTTCTAAACAATCTTCGAATTACCGGGGCTTGCTCGCTGTTGTCACGACGTCATAGTTAACAATTGGGTAGTTGCATGATATTGAATACTATATATTCTAGTAGATAATATATCCACACATGTAATACAATAATAGAATTCGAAATCAAATTTGAAATCGGTCGAAAAATAAAAAACTTAAATAACTTATATAAACTTTTTGTCTATCTGTTTCTCGCAAAACGAAGTTTTGCATGTAATTTATATGGCGATACTGAACTATGACGTCACAATTCAGTATTTCCCTCTCTGTCTAATTGAGAGTTTTGAACGCTCATATCTTTTCAATTTTTAAAAATATTAAAAATCTGTTTATACCAAGCTATTAGTGAGGTAAAAAAGCTTCAATTTAAATAATAAAAAAAAATTAGTCAACTCGCGGATTTTGATTGCGTTAAGCGCATACAGTAGAAAAAAATCCACTTTGGACCTAGAGCGTCTTCTCCAGAGCGTCATCCTCGTATACCTGTGAAGTCTCTTTCCAAAGTTCGGTTTGTCATAGTAAAGCTACGGTCTTCCAGAACAGCGGTGACCGCCGCATGCGGCCGTAATGTCTAAATACAGAGCGTTTTTTGATGCCTCAATTTTGAATACGTGACTAACATGACGGAAACGGTCTTCTAGGAGTCCGTAGCTTTACGCCTGGTAACGATGTAAAACCACATTCTAGCTCTCAATATACTTACAGCAATATCCCTATTCAGTTGGAATAGTCCTTTCCACTTCAGGGCTTCAAGTTTCCGACAGCACTCGTCCCTATTTGCGAACGCCATGGAAGCTATCTCGAATATATCCATGAGATACATCTTTCCTTTCACTAGCTTGCCTATGGTGCGATTCCACTGGATGTTGAAGCCGTTCCTGGGTCACCCGTAATTTTGAATTAGTATTTTTCATTTGAAATTAAACGTCTGAACACAAAATGTATCATCATCTGCCTAGCCTTTTCCCAACTATGTTGGGGTCGGCTTCAGTCTAACCGGATGCAGCTGAAAACCAGTAATTTACATGGAGCGACTTTCTATCTGACCTCCACAACCCAGTTACTGGGTAATACGATACCCCTTGGTAAGACTGGTTGTCAGACTTTCGGGCTCCTGACGACCCGTAATGACTGTCAAAGATCCATGAATAACAGCCGGGACCAACGGGTTAACGTGCTTTTCGAGGCACGGAGGGGTCTTGGTAGGTATGTGAAGATGCTGAGCTAAGTTCAAAGTTGATTGGGAAATTACGACATTTTCCAGTAGCTTGATGTGCTGGTGTCTGTATATGTAAATCTAACCTAACGGCGGACCAATACCGCTACCGAGCGCGACAGCAATATCGCTTATATCTGAATAGGCTTTAACAGTACTAACCTCTCAACCAGCAGTCTGTGTATCTCTTCTCTCACTCGTCGGTTATCAGTGTTGACCACACAGAACCTCTTGGTGGCCAGGTCTAGTCTGTTCTCCATACGTCTAAGACGGTTGTTGGCGTTCTCTATCATTCCCAGTTCCTGTATATTAACTTCTAGAAATTACGACTCTTTCAAAGGGACGAGTTTTAGAAAAAGTTCGGATCTTTGTCTCTGTCCTGACTGACTCATATATGAATGTATACAGGGTGGCACTTTTACCCTAATGTGTTGCATTTTTCATAGGTAATAAAAAAAAAGCTGTTTCCTAAACAAGTGCAACACCTACGCGGTCAAAATGTATAGAACAGCAATTTCCGATGAAAATTTCAACGCAGGGTGGTCCTCATCATGTATTGAATTCACAGTAACAGTCGATGCCCCTGCCATCTTAAGTACGCGTAGGTACTTGTTCTTGAGTAGGTACATCTTGTATACATCATACGGTATACCGGTGACCTGTGAGTCTATTTCTAAAGCTCGCCAATCCCGCAAATCCGCATGACACTTATACTCTGTTTTGGCATCACTAACAAAATCAAATTGATCTTTATCATATCATGATAGTTGTCATAAGATTTCTGCTGGGTTGCTGTCAAAGGTAAAATAACTGTAAAAATGTTCTAATTGGGATCTATTCACACAGATTAAGAAATCATTTTCGCCTTGCTTAGATACATGCCATTCCTGAGTAGACGAAGATATGAGTTGTTATTCAGCCAAAACATGCAAAATTGCTGCCCCTACATGCGGCCATTGCAGTGAAGAAGGGCACACCATCAAAGACTGCACAAAGAAAGCCAATCCGCCAAAATGTGCTACATGTTCGCGCTTTAAAAAACAAGCCAACCATAAGACGGGAGACACAGATTGCCCTGCTAAAAAAGCTGCCGAATACAGGTACATTAACTCCATAGACTATGAGGGCGCCTAAGAGCGCCACACACTAGTTTATATTTTAGACTTAATTTATTGTTGTAATTTTAGTTTAGTATGGATGATAATTTAATTACCGATATAGATAACACATTTTTAACAATTTCAAAGACATGTGACGTTGAGGACTGCAGACAATATCTTTCCGACTATCAAAATTCGCTAACCATACTGACCCAAAACATTCGTAGCATTTATAAGAACATAGATAGCTTTAATATTTTTCTTCATAGACTTAACATTGATTGTGATATAATGGTACTTACCGAGTGCTGGCTATCTAATCGCCACGATAACCTCCCAGTAATACCGGGGTACAACTTATTGCATACCACAATAAACCACAATCAAAACGATGGTGTGGTGGTCTTTGCTAAGGAATTGTTAAAGGTCACAGTCGAGGAACATACTCTACAAGACTGTATGAGTAATTGTTTAGTCATTAAAATTGGTACAACCACAGCGATAATCGCTATGTATAGATCCCCTTCCTCTAGAAACTTAGATCTTTTTAACAATTCCTTAAACCAGATTTTTCAATCACTTAGCCCATTTAAGAATGTTATACTAACAGGTGATTTAAATATCAATATTGGCTCCGAAAACTGCGATGCAGGGACCCAAGATTACCTTAATATCTGCTCATACCATGGTTTTCTCCCCGCTCACACATTGCCTACTCATCAAAGCGGTTCCTGCCTCGATCATATGATGATCAAAACCAGCTTATCATGCATTACGCTCGTTACTAACTCAACAATTACTGACCATCACGCAGTCTTACTAAACGTAAATTTAACGCTGCCTAAGCTAAATCGTCCTCAGACTACTAGTAAATTAAACACAAACAAACTCGAATATGATTTGTGCAACATTGATTTTAGCCTCATTTACAATACTGCTGACGCTAATTTGTCTTTATCGTACTTAATAAAACATGTTCAACAAGCAATATTACGTAACACGACAGTTTCTACAGTAAATAAGAAATTTAATAATATTAAACCATGGACTACTCCAGGACTAATTCGGTGTATAAGACACAGAGATAAACTTCATCAGAAAACTAAAAGATACCCTGATAATCTAATAATTCAAACCACCTATAAAAGATACAGGAATTTCTGTAACAATCTCCTAAAGAATTTAAAAATTAATTACGATAAAACTGAATTAAACAAAGCAGGTAAAAATACCAAGCAACTTTGGAAACATATTAAAAAGGTCACTAATATATCTAAACAGCGTGAATCAAATTCGAGTTTATTGCTGGCTAATCCATCACAACTCTTATCAGCTAACAATGTAAATAATTATTTTGTAAATGTTGGGAAAACTCTTGCCGAACAGATTCCAAAATACTGCGGCCAACCATATTGCCAAAAATCAAGCAATAGCTGTAACCCAAAATCTTTTGCTTTGTTAGATACTGATGAAGATGAAATAACCCGAATCATTTCTGGGCTAAAAGACGACTGTGCAGTTGGATGGGATAATATAAGCAATAAGATTCTTAAACTCTTTAAGCATATTTTGGTACCTCCCTTAACGCATATATTTCGAATCTGTCTTTCCGAAGGAATTTTCCCTAGCTGTCTAAAAAAGGCAGTTGTAATCCCTATCTTTAAATCTGGAAGTAAAGACGTAGTTAATAATTATAGGCCGATATCCTTACTCCCCTCGATTTCAAAAATACTAGAGAAAATTATAAACAGTAGACTAGTTCAGTACCTTGAAAAAAACAACATCTTATCCCCTGCGCAATTTGGTTTTAGAGCCAAACTTTCCACAGCTGATGCGGTGCATAGCCTGACTGATTATATTTCAGAAGAACTCGGCAAAGGAAACCAAACCCTGGGAGTCTTCCTCGATTTAGCCAAGGCCTTCGACACGGTGTCTGTTTCTGTTCTTCTGAAGAAATTAGAGATCATAGGAATAAGGGGAACGTCGCTGAAACTTTTTACAGACTATTTAGACCACCGGTACCAATGTGTTAGAATAGATAATATTACTAGCGATGAGCAGAAAAATACTGGTTTTGGTGTTCCCCAGGGGAGTATTCTGGGCCCCACCCTCTTCCTTATTTACATTAACGACTTGTGTAATCTAAATATTAAAGACGGAAAAATAATATCCTATGCCGACGACACGGCGTTAATATTTAGCGCAAAAACCAGTATCGATTTGTTCGAAATCGCTCAACTAGGTTTTAATACTGTGACTAATTGGCTACATAGCAATTTACTAACATTAAATGCCGACAAGACCAAATATATTCACTTCTCCATGCGCAAATCTCAACTCAGTATTACTAACCCTTACTTATATGCCCATCAATGTGGTAACCG
The DNA here is from genome assembly GCA_949629135.1 of Eremobia ochroleuca. Classification (NCBI taxonomy): domain Eukaryota; kingdom Metazoa; phylum Arthropoda; class Insecta; order Lepidoptera; family Noctuidae; genus Eremobia; species Eremobia ochroleuca. The sequence continues at coordinate 2,733,883 of OX451404.1, read as the reverse complement.
CACAATCACTATGTGTAATTGTCCTTTTATACACAAAACGAGCAACATAACATACCTGGGGGTAATAATGGATGACACACTGTCTTTTAAAAAACATATTGAAAGCCTAGTAAAAAGAGTGCGCAAACTAATATATGTTTTTAAAAAATTGCGAACATTAGCCGATTCAAAATTAATCACACAAGTTTATTTGGCCCTATGTCAATCTATTATTCAATACTGTATCACTTCTTGGGGTGGTGCATCAAAAACTAATTTGCTTCCTCTTGAAAGAGCTCAGAGAGCAATTTTAAAGGTAGCAAATTTCCATCCCTTCTTTTTTCCCACCGCTCTGCTATATAAATCCTGCAATGTACTAACCGTTCGCCAGCTTTTCATTATGCACTTAGTATTAAAACAGCACACCATGCTTGCCTACAATGCCGACAATACTAACAAGAGACGGAATGATCTTGTATGCTTATCTAATGCAACCTCAAAACATGTCTTTGTAGAAAGATTTTTAACTTTCCTAGGCCCATTCCTGTACAATAGATTAAATAGAAAACTATGTATCTATAAACTAAATTACTATAACTGTAAAAAAATTATACTTAAGTATTTACTAACCCTCGACTATGCACAGACAGAAGACCTACTTATTGTCTGCAAATAAAACTGCTAACATACTATTTTACTTTTATTTATCTAAGTTTTAATTTAGTTTTTACGTTAAACTCAGTGTTAATTTATTACATTAAGAATTCATGCATTTTCTAGCCTGAAGCACAGGTTCAACCTAGTTCAGGCAAATTAGCAACTGTGCGCTATCGTAATTGTTAAGGTATTAAAGTGTAAATGTTATCCCCTTTATATAAATAAACGATTTTATTATTATTTACGTAATCAATGCTAAAACATGCTAAGGAGATCTCTATGTAAATTGGAAACTAAATAATATTAGTGAAAACCTTATTGAATTCGGAATTCACCACGAATGTTGTTTTTTTAGCTGTTTACATTTTCGGAATGAATTTTGTCCTATAGGCCGAATTAATAAGTCGTATCTCTTTTTTGTGTTTTTGAGTACTCACATCAGCCTCGGTAGGAACTTTCTTGGAGAGTTCGATGACATTCTTCTGCGCGAGGTAGTTGAGGCAGTCCAGCTCCGCCTGCTGGGCCCTCTCGTCTCTCAACTCACTCTCCAGCTGCTCATACTCCACTATGGACTTGTGAGTCCCAGTCTTCACGTAAGCGTCGCGGATTGCGTGCTGGCCTTTTCTGGCAAGCTGAAGATGAGTGTATTAATGTAAAGGTTGGACTAGGCTAGATTTGGCTCACGAGGAGGCCTGCAGGCACGAGGAGGTGCGCAGGCACGAGGAGGCCCGCAGGAGCGGGCCAGCACCAGCCGGGGGTTGCGGAAGTATCGTCCGTTCCCGCGACCCCCGGCGTAGGTGAGAGAGAGAACACCGGGGCGGTTTTTAGTCAGTAAGAGTCTGACAGACCCCGCCACCCGCCCCAGGGCGGCGGACATCCATGAGGATTTTCCACCCCGAAACAAAAAAAAAAAGGCTAGATTAGGCTAGGCATAAACGATGATTTACACGTTGCAATATTGGGCACGGAGGTTCACTGCTAGAGATCGTAATGAGATCATGCTCCAGAGTTCATTCAGAGGAGCTACAAAATGTAGGCTCCTTAAGAAGTAAAACGATACTCTAGGCAACTGACGTGCCTCTGGTATTGAATTGTCCATAGCCGGCACTCCGGCAGTGACCACTATCAAGTAGAACGACGTTTGTCACGCAGAGCACGGATACGACTTGGTGACCGCTGGTAGAGTCAGCATAGCCTCTATAAACACTTTCCATACAAACCAAGCCTTTCACCGATATCTCACATTACGACACAACTGACGTATGGAAACTGACGGCTTTGAAGACGATCCGTGACAGAAGTTGTGCACTCAACGCACTTCCGGCTCCTAGAATTTTATGAGTACCTACTGAGTCTCTAGAGGCATACAAAAAGATATAGATACAAAAAGATATGGTCAACTAACATTGATGCACAGCAGGGTTTCTTTGAGCTCATACGTCAGGATGTTGAGCTGTTTCTCCTGTGGAGCCAGCTGTGGTATACCACCAGCTCGCTTCTCCACGCTGCATTGTGGCGCAAGTTTTAGGTACTATGAAAGAAAGAAAAAAAATTGTTTATTTGAGACAATATGATATACGTACAACACTATGGGCGGCAACAGAGGGTGTAGTGAAGATATGGTGCTGTTAGTGCTTGTGCAAGTTATATATGAGAGATAAAATATGTTCTGAAACAGAAATACTTGAGCAGGATTTCCTCCGGGGAAGACCTTCCCTGGAGCACTATTACTTTTCCTATTAATAAATGGGTTCGCTCTTGTCTACTCAATTTCAATGGAAAGCGATGGATGGACGAAGGAAATACTGCACCCAGAAGATGTCTATTCGCTCTTACCTAGAAGGCGCTTACTCCATCATTTTATCTCTGTCGCCAAGTATTGCCGCTGCGTGTTGCTGTATCATTTTTTAAAATCCATGGGCCTTCATCGATTTATTTCACTGATGACCTCAACGAAACTCGTAGCGACAGGTATTTAAATCTACGCCAGCAGGACAGTTAGCCTCACTATCTTCTTCTTGACTCGCTTATATTATTACCACCACATGAGCTATTCTACAGGATACAAGAGAAGAGGAAACTTCCTTACAGTTCTCACGGCATTGCTGAGTTCTGCTTCAGGGTCCGCAACCTTCTGCTCCACTTGTTGTGGTGTCCGTTCCACTTGGGGCGGCATTTTGATAAACAATTACTAAAATATAGGAATACAACAAAATAAAATAATTCTATAATGTCCTAGAATGTCCAGTAAACAAATATTTTCGCAAGAGGTTCACGGTGACATCATAGGTGTTTTTGAAATGTACATTTTTTTTCTTTTATTTTATAGTCTTTGTTGACGTTGCCACTGTTGACGCTTTGTTGACTTTTTGGATCAAGACATTTTTTATGATAGAGTGGGATTTCTTGCAAGTGAATCTTGCTTTATTCTAGCAGCTTAAATGCCATGACTGGTATTTCCCTATACGTGTTCAATTCGATCAACACGTTTCTGTAGCATGGTACCCACGAAATCCGTGTTCAGTTTACGTCGGTTAAACCCAGGAAGGGTTTAGGAAGGCGAGACGACCTAGATGCGTACCGCATGGGTTGGATTGTGGTGGCGCTGGAAAAGGATGCTTGGACGGATTTGGGAGAGGCACATTTTCGAAATGTCTTATTTAATAAAAGATAACTGGAAAACTCGGTTTCTGTGGAAAGTTTAAAATCGGTCTAATTTGGCTGTAACACTATTTTTCGAAAATGTTCTTTACTAACTCTTTAGACCTTTGTATCCAGCTTATGTATACGAATTTTCGTTAAAATCGGTTCATTCATTTCGAAAAACTAGGGCTTGAAAGTTTGTATGAAATGCCGTACGGCATAAACGCTCTTAATGTAATGCGAACTCACTGCCTCCCAAGTTACAGGATTTCCTTAGTTTGGGGGTTTTCTTTTTGACCTTTTGTATAAAACCTCTGTAAAATCTATTAATGTTTGCATACCTCTCTGAAAACTTAAATTATTGTCAAAGCTTGTGTTTTGTGAATAAATAATTATTATTAATTTTACGTCTCTTGACTTTTCTCGGGACCCTGGGGTCCAAGACATTTGGAAGGCTTACGAGGAGCCGAAGAGAATGACCTTTGACATAAACCTTAAGGAGAAGAGAATAAAGGTCAGTGTGATGCAAAATCAGAGGATAGGTAGGTAATAAAAATATGATTTCAGTTTAAACTCATTCTTTATTTATTAATTCCATAAACATAATTAATTATTTATAATGATATTTCTAGTCACTATTAAGATCTTATAAATTACGATTATTTAAGTACTTATGAAAATGTGTTTATTAAGTACACTTGCACTAAAATAACGATGGATTGGTTCATGTAGTAGTATATGTATTAGTACATAAATAATTCGAATGGATTTATTACATTTTCGCAAAAAAAAAAAAAAATTCCTTGCAACCAAACGTTACCTTGGTAGGTAGGTAATAAAATAGGTACTCAGTGCTATTCTGTAAAAATCTCACCGTGAGAACTTAGGTGAAGTGAGCGGGAAGTGAGCTCTGTCATACAATAATGCTAGGGATTAACACTATTAAGTGCTCACTTCACTTATGATTTCACGGTCAGATTTTTACAGAATCGACCGGCTGTTTTAATGTATCTCTCCAAGAAAACAATCAGTCATTTTTAAATGTTAAAAATGAAAATGTTTTATAGAGATTTGAATGAAAATTTTCATATTTTTTAAAATCAAATGGTACTGAATTTCAAACCGTTTATAAGTATTTTTAATGCATCGAAGAATTTAGGTCGTTAGGTAATGTAATAAGTCCAAAGAATTTATAGAAAAATGGAATGACTAAGAAGTTATACTCGCCATAAGTGTTTTGTGCTAAATAGGAAAACAAAGTAAAAATACAGAAAACTATTATTAAAATAAAATATTTTGCAAATTAAATTTCGGATACAGCAACTATAAAATCAATATTTTAATTCAATAATTATTAGTTCAGTCTTAAAAATAAATTAAGTACAATAATATCTCTTCCGAATAAGTGATGAAAATTATTTTATTTTAAATCTTATTACAATGACATAAAGTATAAAGTTGATCGTGCAACTATATACACATAAATACAGTTTGCAATAATTTATATTGCTTTTGCATAATCCTATTGCATTGTTAAGTAAAATATGTAAATTATGTATATAGATCATAGAATATAAAAAAAAGAAAAAAAAAAACATAAACTAAGTACTGGTTTAAAAAAATATTACAATGATACTAGCGCCCTTACCGGTTAAATGTAGAACTAAGCAAGGTGTAATTCGGTAGGCATCCTATTTTTCCATTCTTTTATAGTCTATAAAACAACTTACATAGAATAATATGAATTCATTAATTAATATTATTTCAATGTCATTTAATTTATTTGTTTTATAAGTTCATTTGAGTTTAAATTTAAAACATATAACACAATTATAATAAAATATAAAAAAAAAAAATGTTTTTTTTTATACCTTGTACAGGATCATTACGGGGTTTAATTTAATTTTAGGTCTGAACAGACGGAGCAAAACATATTTTTGTAAAATCATAATTAGTTGAATTTTGGTGTTAATAATAGTTTTCGACTATATGAGATGGATTTTTTTTATATATAAAAAAAAAACAAATATGTTTTGCATTATGTTGTCTTTTTAGGTATGTTTTAAATTGGAAACAAGTACTCAATATGTATAGGTGAGCAATATATTATTTTATATACTTGAGCATGTTTATAATATAATTATTCAAATATATTATTTGTAGAACAGTTTAATATTAATTTTTCTGAACCTATTCTTACTGACAATCGTACGGTAAGATTTTACACACAAAGATATTTATTATTTTATATGCATAAATGCACTTAAGAGAGCTTTATTAATTTTCCCGGCTGTTATTGTTATAGTAGTAAATGTACTCTCATTTATTTATTTCTTAATCTTTAGAAAACTGTTGTCGAACTTGGCTGGGTCACTGCCACGCGCGAAAGTCACGCTGACCAAACTTTTTTAACGGTAGAAATAAAGTTGACTTTAAACGAAAAATCTAGATATATTTAATTTAATAGACCATAATTGTTCGGCGAACAATTAATTTGATTGTGTCCACGTGTCTCAATAAGCGATCGACGCGTGAATGATCAGCGGGTTCATTTTGTTCGGCAAATGCGAACGAGTCGTCACGCCGACGAACAGAGCGCGCATTCCGGTTTTCCGAACGGAATGTGTGACAAATTAATGCGAAGATTGCATATTCGCCCGATGTTCGCTTATTCTTACAGTTTTCTTTGATGTCAGTGTGAAAATCCACCAGAATATTTTCTAAGATTGATCGGTATATATTAATAATATAAATACAATTGACATTTCTATAGAAAAGGCACTTTACAAGGCCAGGTACTTTTAAGGCACGGAACAATAATTAAGTTACAACTATATTACTATTGCAAAACAATTCAATATATATATTGTATATATATTTATTTAAATATACGTGATTTTTTACTAAAATTCGTGAATTATCCTACACACAAATTATTCAAAAAATTCCACCAGATCGTTCTAAATTCGCGTCTGTTTTATCCTACTGGTGAATGTCGATATTGGCTGGCGAAAGTGTGACATTTTGTTGGTTATTTTATACAATGTTTAAACAGAGATACATATCACGTTTACAATAACCAATCAATAAAGATCAATGACAAGACAATGGCGCCGATTCCATTGTTCACCAAGGGGATAAAGCAGTGTCTTATGTCTATATTCAATCCAGAGTGGAGAATTGATATATCTTACTGACAGACAGCTCGAGAAAAGACCGGTGCCGGAAGGACTAAGTTAGAGATGTCAAATTAGTTTACTTGAAATTCGCCGTGATTTTAGTCTATGTGTTCTGATTTGTCAACTAAGATGTAGGTACGGAAATATTAGGAAAAACTAAAATTGACAGCTCTAATATTTGTTCGTCCTTTTCTTGATTGGTTAGAGTCAATATCAATATTCGCCAGCTAATGTGAACACTAGACGTCAAAGTGGAGCATACCAGTATTCTGTAAAACATTAGTAATGTAAATAATATGGCTATTAAATATTCTTCATTATTTAGCAATCTATTTCTATTATATCTAAAGGCCTGTTTTACCACTTTTTAATAACTTATTTAGTTCAAGAGGCTGAGTAATACCAGTTTAGAAGATAGTTCTACAACCTAGTTTTTTTTTAAGGTAACCCTAATGTTTAGCAGTTTTGACGAACTGCACTTAATACTTAATGTAATTGCATAACAATGGTGCAGTTAGGATCCCTTGATCCTCGAAACTGCCCATCCTTATTTAAATAAAAATTGATGGTCAGAATTGACTGGGAGAGGAATATGTAGCCCCGTATCAATCATTCTCGCTTGCTTACTATCAACTAAGATTTTTTCTAATAGAAAAATCCAATTATAATTTCGCCTGAACCGGGCTTTTAACCCTTCAGGCTTGCAAGACCATGCAAAACCAATCCGTGTTTTTTTTTTCCATTATTTATAATTAAATAGGGAGGTACTACTCAGCCTCTTTTGTATTTGTATTAAATTATCGCAAAACTACCTAATTCGTATTTCTCCGTGGCAGAAACCGGCGGTAAAAACTAATTTTACACTTTAGGTGCACCAAACATTTCACTTGAAGTGAAGATTTACGTATAATTATGTATAAGTACCAACTATACACACATAGTTAAGGTAATCTCATTTTAATAAAACATTATTTACAAATAAAGCAATGGGTAGTAAGTTAAGTTTTAAAATGGCTGACGTATTAAAAAGGCGGATTATTATGACTTATTTTTTAGGTTAGAGTTCATTTTCGTTTCACATCGAATCGTATAATAATTTTATCGTTATTCGATACACGGACCGAAGATCTTTAATCTCTTGGATTTCTGCCCGTCTAAATAAACTTATCTGTTGTACTAAATCCGCCCTACCGGGTAATAGGAATGCCCAAATGCCATTATACCAGCCATTTTACAGTGAAAAACTAAAAATACACAATAAAACATTAAAAATTAAACGTAAACTAACTATAAACAATCTAACTAGGACACTAACAATCACTGCGATAGTGTAAAAATCACACGGTTTAAAAAATAAAATGAGAAAATAACCTAAAAACTCGGTGATCGCAGACACGTCCATACGGCAAGCCAAGATGGCGGTCGCTGCGGTTAATTTTGATAGATTTTTGTACAAAAGTATTAAAAATAAACTGTAGGCAGCTGGTAATGATGATGGATGGTAATATTTGATGACGATAAGGTAGAGAGTTGATATGGTAGAGTGGTCTATGGCTTCATAGAGGCGCACCAAGAGTGGGGTACAACAGATCACCGGTGAAAAAATCCGAGGAGTCGAGAGGTTCTGGTGGGAGGAGGCTGTTCGGGAAGCTTCCTTCGCTTCTCTTGTGTGGTCAGCTTGTGTTTCATCTGCTCCTCGATGAGTTCTTGCATGTCCATCTGGAATTTAAGCGTTTTTAAGTAAGATTTTGGAAATATTAACCTATTCAGTCGTACAGGGTTAGCGTATGTTTTAAAGTATCAAATATTATCTCTCTTAATAAGCTATTCCAATATTTCTTTAATACAAAAGAATGCTTCTTTTGACCTTAAACTTGAAAATCATCTGAGCTGCACGGCGCTGTTTCATTTGATTCCACAAATTAACATTTATTTATTTGGTATTTTAACAATAAGTACAGACGCCAGCACATCAAGCTACGCGAAACTGTCAAAATTTCCCAATCATCTTTAAACCTTATGCTGTAGCAATAAAGTTGAAAATCTATTAAATAAATTTGACAGATTGTAATAGCTGGATGTGCTGGCGTACAGACGCTATTTCTAACATTGGTCAAGCCACTTCAAAAAAGGTTTCATGAAGTAAAATGTCAGATATAGTACTTATAATTAGGAATTAGTAGACCGCGAATGAGTTTGGAAAGCACATTTTATAAATTCTCGGTACGATTTATGAGATTGTTGGTAAAAAGTCCCACCTGGCTGTTTGCCTTCCATTTCATTACTCAGTGATTTTATCGCGAAAAGAGAAATTAGGATCTTAGCTGATAGAGCACCATACTTGACTTTACCGCAAAGTAAAAGTTATTAAATGATCAGATACACTTTGTCGCCACCCTACTTTCAACCCTCAAGAAATTGTACGTTAAAAAGCACAATATCTTGGCTTTGTACTTAAGCATGCACTGCCATCGTCGCGCCGTGGAAGGGGCGAAGTTTTGGTTCAACATAATGTAATAAACTGTCGTGCCATCAACACGAAGAAGAAGAAGATAATTAAGCAAAACGTAAAACCATCCAGGCTTTGTTACATACCTGCCACTGTTCCAGTTGCTGCCCAAGGTCCACCTTCTGGCGAACAGCTTCGTACAGCTGACTGTTGGCTTGCATAAGCTCCACCCTGGTCTTGGCGAGGGCCACCTGAAAAGTTAGTAGCACACATTGAATACCTTTGTTAGCATAAGGATAGATTCGCTTTACGCCAGATTCGCGTTAGGTCAGATTTGTCGTATTGCAATCTTCTGGAATATGGCAAAAGATTCGCACCACTGGTTCTAAGAGGTGATTAAAGAAGATCGGACTTCTACTTTAAATTATATCAATCTGGTCAACAAATTCTGTGGCTTTTCTACTATTCCATTTGAATCTGCTTAAAGAAGTAGGTATTGTTTGCTGAAAGTATTACTGTGTCAATCATGTAGGAGCAGCTCTGATTTTCATTGCAAACTGCAATATCCAATCTTATTTGTCAGATGCCTTGTTGAACCCTACAGAAGCTTTTACGCAATTACTGAATGCCAGCTTCCAAAGTTCATTTCTAGAGATGGAATATGAAGGTCCTTACCTCAGCAGCCTTCTTCCTCTCCATGGCCTCGTCTCTCTCTTGTCTTGCCTTCGTGACGGCCTCGTCGTTCTGCAGACTGCTGTAGTTGGCGTCGTTCATGAGATTGTCACGCTCCTCGGCAGCCGCGCGGAGTTCCACCTCAGCCACCGACAGCTGGAAAAAGAGAATTATTTTTAAATTATTTATCGTTTTAAAATATGTATTGTTCGGTGTTTGGTTTGGCTACTGCATAATCAGCCGATTATGTTCCCACTGCTTGGACACAGGCCTCCTTCGTGAGAGGGAGTGGGTCGTTGGCCACGAGTCCAGTGCGGGTCTGTATATGTCACATGTCTTCAAATTTTTGGTTCTAGAACATGCCGTTTCTCACGATGTTTTCCTTCACCGTTTTGAGAGCAGTGGTGATGAAATAATTTCGAAAAGTAAAACGTCTGTCTGGGTTCGAACCTACGACCTACCACTCGTAAGTAACAGCCATTACCACCGGGCCAGCACTACTTTTGGTTAGGTTCTGAGTATGAAGGAACCTAAGGAAACTAAGTTTTTTTTTTCAGTCTGATACGTTGCCGAGCGTATTTATTTGGCAAATGGTAGCACTAACTGCTAATCCAATATTTTGAATCAGTGATAAACCCATCTAAATAAACGTCGAGGACTTTCTAAAAGATGGGCAAAGCAAATTATCTTGCGTATGCTAATGAGTCCGTGACTGACTCCTTTATGGAACATGGATCATGACAGGTTTCTAAGTACACCCAAAAAAGGCTAGGGTGAAAAAGGTACAACAGAAGGCCAATTACCGTAATTAAAAACGTTTAAAATCTAGTCAGATCATAGACATAGAAAATCATAAGTCAGAATCTCATCTCAGCGACAATCAATGTCAAAAACTTGTCAAAAATGTAAAGAAATTACAGGTATTTTTGACAGATCAGACTATGAACGTTCTTAAAATTATGAGAATTGCACCTCAAATCTACAGACATTTCATTCACAACAATGATATTTCATAAACTCCTCTCAAAAACCATAAGACTAACCATTATTTATATTTCTTTATTCCTTTTTACCTCTAAGAAAACGATTCACATGCCATACCACAGGCTAAATAGAATTATAAGACCAAATAATGTAACATGGAAACCACCGATTGTATTTACTCTATTTATACGTGAATAAATGAATTTGAATTTGAATTTGAATTTGAAACATTGTTTTCTCCGGATCTCCCACGGTGGCTTATTTCCGCATCACCCGATCGTTCCGCGAACTGCCAGGGCGCAGTTCAACCACAATTGTTTGTGTCCGCGCGTCGTAAAACATCGTATTGATAATTTCTACTTTTTATTTGGATAAAGAAATTATAGGGCTCTTTCTGTTAGTTCCAGATATTGATTGTGAACAGAAAACAATTTTTATTTTTTTATTTGTTTAACTAAGATTCTGGAATTCGATCACACACATGGACGCCATAACAGTATCAACATAAAAAATAAAAAATGTTCCTTTAGTCCGCTAAAGAGCCGTCGCCAAATTAACCCGTGAGATGATAGACAAAGAAAGGCAACATAAAACACTTTATAGTCACCAAACTTTCAACCTTGAACAGAACAATAACAGATTATAACAAAAATGATCGCGGCCGTATAAATGACCAAATAAAAAAAAAGAAAGTGGGCCATTGCATGTTACCCACACATTTATGGTAGATCATAGCTAATGTGAGAACTAGCCTTAATACATAATTAAAAGTACGTGTAAAAAAGAGTAAATTCTCTTTGTTGTAAGGCTTGGGACACATTAGCGGAATGGTTATGCGGTTTATGGTGTTGCAAGAAGATAATGATGACGTTTAAATATTATAGATGAGTTATCAAGCTGCGAAGTCGTGATTGTACTCGGAAAAGGTTTTTCCCAGTTTCAGAAACGTTCTGAATCACCATTTCTGGGAACTGAATAAGGACTTTTTTTTTAAATACGTAGCCTTCCAGATAGGTGTCTAAGTTTAATCCGAAATCTAATTTGAATGTTTAGTTACATACATGGCTGGGATAGAGATAACCGTCTCAAAACTTCACGCTTGAAGGACCTGAGCGCTTATTCGTTGCTCATTCTTTGGTTTTCTTAAAAATAACTGCGTCACGCATTGCGCGCTGCGTGCGTATGAGGTTCCTTCTTGTGTATGGGTAGGTACAATAGAGACATGAAATATCTGACACGCACATCATAAGCATTGAGACCTAATACTATTAACTTTATGTAATCCAAACAAAAGCAATATTTCGTATGGGTCATGAAACCTCGACTCAATACTCTCAAGACTCAGTACCTAAATTACTCGTACAATGTAATGAGATCATTGTGTACCATCGTCCAACCACTGCGCCAAACTCGGAGGTAGTTCATCAACCTTATTTATTTGTGTTTACCTACCACAAAATAATCGGAAAAAAAAACAAAATTAACAATCACTCATTTTAAATACCGAATCAAAATGGCGTCGGTACAAAAACGCGCGAATTGCTACAAAATGCCTATTCTACGTCCGTGCTGAGGTGATTGACCTTTGTGACGTGTGGCTACGTCACTAGGGTCACGCCATGCGGTTGGCTTGCAGTCTAGTGACGATGCTAGAATTCTAGATCGGTGGCTTTGATTACGACCTAAGGTTATACTTAATTTAGAACAAGTATTTTTGTTTCAAGATCTGATAAGTCGGTTTTTTATTAAGACCTTTAGCTTATTCGAATTGGTTTGTAGAAATCCAAGGTTATATATTTTTTCTGAACATTAATTATACAGTGACAAAATTTCTCGTCTATCCATGCCATGTTTCCTCAATCGATTTATTTCGAAAATGGATCTTTGAGGACCATGTAGATTGGTGTCTGAAGTGGTCTTTTGAGGAAAGAACCACACAGATTGAGTGGACCTGTTCAGTCAGTGCACGCATTTTAGGTACCTACCTAGCTTGGACCCACTGACGAATTACATAAGAAAGTTTAGAAACTTGCAATTATTGTTATTAATAACCCCACATTAAGTATAAATCGCGAAAGCACTGAGACATCAGTGCCAATTACTTACTAAATTAGTCTCAAAATACCAATTTTGTCACTGAAACCTTAGATCTTTATTCTACTTATACTATGCCTGTGTCCTCCGAAGGTTTAGGTAAACGTGGGTAGTGCACCCACATTTTGACAGTAAGGTATGTTTATGTTCCATATATTAGGAGGCGAGCCTAGCCTATTGCCACCAACAGGGCACGAATCCAGCTTTCCAACTGTTACTAAGAAATTCCTAATAGAAAAACCCAATAACACTTTGCCTGAACTCAGGACCTCATGCTCGGCAGTAGCGCGACCACAACATATGTACTGCGTGAGCTCGACTAATGGATGTGCGATTAACGCTTATGCGACAAAACTGTACTGCAACTCACCATAGTTCGAATGCACGCTTGTGCGACAAACGATTGCGCGACAATAGTTCGACACTACGGTAGTGCGACAGTACTGTAATTCGACAGTAAGTTGGTGCAGTATTACAGTAGTTTGACACTACCCATGCTAGGTTAGGTTAGGTTAGAACTCTGACCACACAACGACCCAGATTTCCTAATTATGAGAAGAAGAGTCCCGTCGAAGTAAAGTCTTGTCGATCTTCAGTGTGTCGCACAAGCGTGTATTCGAACTATGGTGAGTCGCAGTACAGTTTTGTCGCATAAGCGTTAATCGCACATCCATTTGTCGAGCTCACGTAGTACACTCGACCACAACACAACACCAACAAGGCAGGCAATTTTTATTCTGTACAGCGATATTCGCGCCTTGCCATATATACCACCATTAATCTACTCCTTGATTTGTGAAAACAAAATATCATCCGTTGTTGATTGCTACACCTCTTAACCAATTTTGTCGCAACCAAGGTTCGCCTAACAATAGTCTAGATCTTGTTCTCGTATGAGTAACACGCCTACCCACGCATGGGCAATAAATATCCCCTTAAGGTCATCCTTGGGCAATGTACATATTGTGAGGAGCACAATAAAAACTGGTTCTGGTTTTATGGAAGGATTTGGAAACCGGTGAGGTCATGTAGTGGTACAATGAGGACATGCTGTGGTCGAAATAAGTCTAGATTTAGCGTGATAAGCGTAAGGGTTTTTTATCTAACAAACAATTGCATAGCTTTTCACACAACCAATCCGACAGGCTTCCGAGCTGAAAATTACTCATTTTCGGTTGCCAGATTTGCCTGCCTAGTCCGCGTCATCAAATAGCCATCAGAAGAATAGTGTACGTCTATTTGGTGTACTCGTAATAAACTGTGAAAAATTCAAGTTTCGGATCTGTGAGCAGAGTAATTTAGAGGACTTCTTCGATAACACTGATTGATATTCGATTTAACACGGAAGCGTATCGAATTGTTGTGAATAGCTGCAAATAAATGCTGCCTATTTTTATTCAGACATTTCCTTAGTCACGGGTTACAGTCAATTTGCAAAGTATAAATGGCGATAGTTGCCTCGTTGGTCTAGTGCTCGTAAGCGCAGCTACGTCCTGGGTTCGATTCCTGGGTCGGGAAAAGTGTTATTGGGTTTTCATTAAGTAATTTCTCAGTAGCAGACCGAAGTTGCACCTGTGTCTGCACACGCACTTGTGCACTATCTCCCGCGTACTTGGTTAATCTCCGTTGAGATTGACCACCGTGGGAGAAATTCGGTTGGGAGCTTTTGTTTATTTATTTATGGTGATAAAGCGGCAGTATTAAGTAGGGACGGTCCACCTACTCTTTCAATGAGCACGTACCTAGCCCCAAAAATGGTCACGTATTAAACAGAAGAATACTTCTTATATAACAGTATTTAAACAGCAAATTGAGCTAAACGGCTTACGCAACAAATTAATGTTCGTAACGGTGGATGACGCAAAATGCATTGCAGTGCACTACCGAGCCTTCGCGTTCCGCGTCTGTATTGAACGTGTAATATTTTTATGAAAATACAGTGTCGTGCAAAAAACAATGTGTCATAATTATTGGGTTTAGGGTGCGTTTCCACTGAAGCGGAGCTGTGCGAAGCGGAGCAGAGACGTGCAGGAATCGACTAATCGCAATGGTTGAAATCCTCATCGCGTCACTCGTCTCGTCTGTGATTGGACAATTCCTACACGTCTCCGCTCCGCTCCGTCCAGCTCCGCTTCAGTGCAAACGCACCCTTATACTCGTATCCACTACGCGTGACTGTTTTTTCTGGGGTTGATCATGCCTTTAAAATCTTTTTATTTATTGTTTTGACAGCTTAATAATGTTAAAAGGTAGTTGTAAACCTCTTTTTCGGGTTTCGATTAAAAGGGTGGGTAAAAATGTTTACTAACGCATTTTTGGTCTTTCAGCTCATAAATCTGAAAAGTAGATGTCAATTACTTAAAGCAGTTATAATCAGCTTATAATGTTCCCACTTCTGGGATACCGGCCTCTTCTCTTTTTTTATTTTATTTATTTATTATTACAAAACATTACATTACATTACATTTGAGAGGGAGTGGGCTATAATCTGCCACGAGACCCCGGGGCTGGTTGGTAGATGTCACATGTCTTCGAATTTATGATTCTAGAATATGCCGATTTCCTTCCAAAGTTTTCCCTCACCGTTTTTTGAGCAGTGGTGATAACCTTATTTAAATAAAGTAAAGCGCCTGCCTGGGTACGAACCCACGACCTACACCTTGTTACTTGGCCGTTACCACTAGGCCACCACTTCTCCTATCAATTAATAATGTAATTTATAATATGGTGTAATGGTATGGGTGTAATTTATCTATAATATGTATGTATTTAGAAATATATATGTATGTTTATCAGTTGTCTAGTACTCATAGCACAAGCTCTGCTTAGTTTGGGACTAGATGGCGTTGTGTGAAAGTTGTGGAATATTATTATATTATTATTATTAATTACCGTATAGTCATTAACTAGCTTGTTGTTTGCATCACGCATACTCACGCTAGGATCAAGATAACATAGCTAGTCCTCGGCTGATCAATACATTGGATTTCTTCAAACATTCCTCAATCATCGGCACTTAGTTTAATTATCTACTATCCGATATTATCATTGCTCTCAATTATTGAAGTGTTGCAGAGTCTTTATTGTTAAAGCACGTTACGAAATTGGGATTTCATCGCAGTCTTAAGATATGTAATATTATAATCATATAAATTATGGAAGTTAGAACGGCAGTTTCTACGCGTAATCCAAAAGTATCACCTATGGTTACTTTTTAAAAGATGCTTCCTCATTTAGTAAATTGGACACCTATTTCTTTATATTCCATTCAGATACCAGTAGTGTTATTCTGTAAAACTCTCACCGTGATAACTCGGGTGAGGTGGGCTTAAAGTGAGCTGTCATTAGTGTCAATCTCTAGCATCCGATGGAATAAAAACTCACTTCACCTAACTTCTCACGGTGAGATTCTAACTGAATCGACCGGCTGGACCAAGATGTATCAAAACTCCAAAATCAACACGACCACAATCTTTACTGAGGCAGTTGAAAGCGTTTATGGCCGGATAAACATAATAATTTAATTCTAGAATGTAAAAAAAAAAAAACAACTAAAACTTCTTTTTATTTTCATCATTATCATATTTTTCTTCTTCTTCTGTGTATTTATTGTATACAACGTGTAACGTTAAATGCGCAAAACCTCAGACACCCCAACTGATTTTTAATTCAATTGACCCATTTCAGAGAGAAAATAAGTCATTAAAAAAATTGTAAAGGTTTTATGTGCTGTTTTAGTTTTACTGGCCATTCTGATCGTTTCTTGAGTCTGCGACGACGCTTTATCGAGGGAGAAGTCGTCACCGGGCCGCTGCGCCGCGCCGCGCTGACATTGGTTTGCTTGACCTATTAATAAATAGACACAGCAACGTTTTTAATGAAGATTTTTTGAAAATTGTGACCTATGTTAAAAAGTGGTTCAATTAATTCTGCTCGTTATTCTGATCAAACTATTTTCAGGTTTTGCGCATTTAACGTTACACGTTGTATATCAAACTCAAACTCAAACTCAAAGCATTTATTTCAAGTAAACCAATTACAGGCACTTTTGAATTGTCAAGGGGTCAGTCAGTCAGAAAGATGAAGCTAGTTGCCCATTCCAAAGCGTAGTAGGTACCTCCCGTTCCGCCCAGAACGGGAGAAGTTATTTGATAATTTCCCACCCAAAAAAAAAAAAAAAAAAAAGCGTAGTAGGTACCTGTGGAGAAGAACGGGCAAGAAACTCCACGGACACTCTTTTAAATCATAAAAATCGTTACAAAATTTTGGTTACATCATTTAAGTTGAAATAATACATGTGAGAACGATGTAGAAAGACGTGCACGTTAAAAGCGTCCGTACTAAAAAAGATAAAAACAAAAACAAAAAAATAACAATTCAGAAATGAAAATACTTAAGATTAAAATTAAAATAAGCCTTGGCAGCTAAGAGATGACCAGTCCCTACTGGCGGCGCCCGTTCACGAACATGACGTATGGATCAGCACCATTTAGCTCAACCATTTTGAAGGGAACTCAATGATCCAACACACACGCCACCACCAGCGAGACATTTGAGTGAGCATGACATACCCTCAGCCGCCAGGGCACATTCAGTCAATGAAAGACGTACCCAGTAAATGGTAGCTTGATAGTTTAGTTGCATAGTGCTCACACGTGTGTTATGCAATTATACAATATTAAGAGATTGAATTTATACAATACAAAAGATAGTTTTTTCAATCTTCAGCAGCTCACAACTATATTTTCGAATGCTAATTAATTAGTTTATGCGCCCTTGTGGAGCAGGACCAGCGGTGAACCAAGCATTTTTGTCAGCGATGTAATCCCCCAACTTATAATATGCTTGGCTGCATAGTGTGCGTTTTATATAAGATTTGAATTTAGTTTCGTTGAGTTGGAGTATGTGGGGAGGTATTTTATTGTAGCATTTTAAACAGTACCCCATGAAGGATGAGTCTACTTTAGCCAGTCTGAAGCCTGGTTGAACTAATTGGTCCCTATTTCTGGTCCTATAGGTGTGTCTGTCACCTCTTTTAGTGAAATGATTTAGATTTTTCCTTACGTACATGATGTTTTCATAGATGTATTGACAAGGTACCGTCATGATATTAATATCCTTAAACAGTTCCCTTAGAGAATCGCGCCTGCGGAGGCCATATATCTAAATGGTACCTACACCACAGATTACCTACAGTATTGTCTCTCTTTTCTTCCTAAGTACATCCAAAGGTTGTCTTTATAATACCGCTTTTAGCGATAAGACCGCCCATTGTGTCACCCCTTGTAGAATTTCTACATTTATATTCTGTTATATTTATGGTGATAATAAAGAATATTCTGTTATATTTTTCTCTTAGTTTGAAGTTTAGAACTGTAACGTAATTACTAATTGCAAGTTTAAGAAGACCACGAAGAACAGCCGTGCGATTCTGTAACCATCTCACCGTGAAAACTTGGAGCTGTCATTAGGGATTAACACTTTTCAACTGTCATCCGTCAGTCAGGATGACACCTTAAAATTCTCCGTTTTTTCAATTTTAATGTATTTATTTTGGAAAATTCGTTGTGTTTCAAAAATTCGTTAAGAATGTGCGTAATATGGAAGGAATGATGGGGCTATGGAGAAATTTCTTGAGGATGCGCAAGCGTGCGTGATCCATCGCCGCCCGTTCGATGTCCACCGCGCACAGGATGGATGGAAACCAGCACATGAAGTTTTTTTTTTGCTCCGCTGGTGTAATTGCTGAATGGCGTTCTAGTGTGAGGATAAATAAATAAATAAATGAATAAATAAATAAATAAATAAACACTATTGACACTGCTCACTTCAAGCTCACTTCACGTATGATATCACGGTGAGATTTTTACAGAATCGACCGGCTGTTTACTTTGTTGTTTAATTAAACGTCACATTTCACAGATTGTGATCCTATTACCGCCCATATGCTGGCTGTCGGGCTACTGACTAAGGAAACCACTTAATTTCCTTACAAGATAAACCTTATAAGTCTATTAGGCGATCACGTTTTTCTTACTAATATTTGTACCCTTGACTTCTGGTTCTGACGCACAAATTGGGGACTTTTCTGCCTAGTAAGTAAGTCTACTTAAGTTTTCTTCAATGCCAACTTAACCTACGTTTGAATGTCAATTCTTGGGTATTTTCTTTTGTACCAATTTTTTTTAGCTTTATAATTTTGACATGTAGAAATTGTTTTCAATTATTCTTTTAACTTAAGGATTTTTCGAACATATGAAGCAATGGATTAGCGATATCCTCCAAAGTGATTCAGATTGCGTTTGATAGTGTGTTACGCACCTAGGTCGGACCTACACGGAGAGAAAATTCTTAGAAAAATTACTGTGCTCGTCACTGTAAAGTGAGTGCAAGTGACATCTACAGAAAATTTTTTGAGTGAGATTGGGATAATTTCACTATTCGTCCAATAAATTTTACTGTACAGCATAAGAATTTTTACTGTGATAGCATGGTGATTTTTCCATTACCACTCAAATGCACTGAGATTATGAGACAGCACAGTAATTTTTCTAAGATTTTTCTCTCCGTGTAGCTCTTAATATATATAGGTATGTATCTACCTAAGTCCTAGTTTATGCAAAAGAAGAGATAGAATTAGCTTTATTGTACAATTAAATTTAACAAAGTTCATTTACGAAATAATCAATGATTTTGAATTTGAAAGCCATTCATATTCAAGGTAAGGCGGTCTTATCGCTAAAGCGATAAAAATATCTACCAGGCAACTTTTGAAGAAGATTATAATACTACCTCTAAGAATCAATTAAGAAAATCCAGAATTCCAAAGATTCGTTCTACTTCCACAACTACCCACTTACAACCACCAATCTCTATTTACCTCAAACTAAAAAATAGATCGTTCAACTACACTATACTAAACGCTAACCGAACATCGATCAAACCGAATCGATTTCGCATTAAATCGATTTAGATCGGCTTAGAGCACAAACGGTATTTCAATTGGACTTAACGTGCAATAACTGTGTAGCCGATGAATTGGTATCGAAACTTAACTGTATCGATGAAATCGACAGCTCTTTGGCTATGGAGTTACGTGGTGGTGAATGGGTTATGGGATTTACACATTGGCCCAGCTTTAACCACAATGGTTTAGTTTTGATGTCGCTTTTAATAACAGTTTACTTTTCAATAAAATATGCAGCCTTAGCCATGTTTTTATGCCTAGCTTTGGAAGAAGCTATCAGTCTGTAACTCTCCGAAGGGCGTAGGCATTTAGGCAAAGGTTTTTAGTAAATTTCGCGAGTCAGTCACATGAAAAAGGAAGCAAGTGGCAAACCAATAGCTTTACAGTTCACACAAATCTAGCAAAATACTGCTAGAAAATATGCCAAATAAGCTATGCATAACCAGGTAGATGAGGGAACTTTAATTATGCAGAGACTACAGCGCGACTGTACCCCTCTATTTGATGAACAAGCTGAGTAGGATTTTCATTTTTACGTAACTACGGAAAAGCCAAAATGAGGGTAATGTGTTTTACGCGTGTGTAAGACGAATATTGCCCTCCATGACCTAGGTAATGTGATTAAATTAGCAATACCTACACACGTCACAAAGCGCTACTGTTAAAAACAAGATCAAAATATTTTATCTTATCTGCCGTGCGATTCTGTAACCATCTCACCGTGAAAGCTTGGGTGAAGTGAGCGTGGAGTGAGCTGTCATTCGCTAGGGATTAACTCTATTAAGTACTCACTTCACTTATGATTTCACGGTGAGATTTTTACAGAATCGACCGGCTGATATTATGAGAAGTATAACTTTGATTTTTTATATGTTGGTTTGCTTGTTAGGCTTTCACGCTATTACGAATTAATGGATTCGGATGAAATATGGCACATGGGTAGACTATGAACTGGATCAAGACAACTTTTATCCCGATATTCCCACGGGATTGAGACTTATGCGGGTGAAACTACTGGGCGGAGCCAGTTTCGCATAAACCTACACGGGCTTGGGCACTTATGAAACGTCAGAAGCTATGTGCAATTGGTACACGGATAGCCTTTTAAAAATGATTGGCTTTTACAATATTTCCA
This sequence comes from Eremobia ochroleuca, assembly GCA_949629135.1. Classification (NCBI taxonomy): domain Eukaryota; kingdom Metazoa; phylum Arthropoda; class Insecta; order Lepidoptera; family Noctuidae; genus Eremobia; species Eremobia ochroleuca. The sequence continues at coordinate 2,713,124 of OX451404.1, read as the reverse complement.
AGTAACAGTGGACCGAGAGGAATGTGGCACCGATTCCCTAGTTCACAAACTAAACTAAATTTAAGTTCAGTACATCTTTTTCTTTCTATTTCATTAAGAAAAGGACAGAAGATAAATATTAGTTTAGTCCTGTCAAATTAAGATACTCCAAAAACAAGTTTAGACGTGATTAAAAAATTGGCTACTAAATATACCTACGTCTATTTACGTCAGGCGCTGACTAATTTGACAGGGCTAAACTAATATCTTCTGGCCTTTTTTTAATGAAATAGAAAGAAAAAGATGAGCAGAACTTAAATTTAGTTTAGTTTGTGAACAAGAGAATCGGGGCCATTGTAGGCCTGTCCGCAAGTACTTAACAAAATAGAGCATTCTAGTTCCAGAAGTTAAAATAAAATCAATGTCCGCGAAAAATGCTCAATCATCGGTCATTGTAATGTTGTTACAGTAAAAATCGATCCGTATCAGTCAATGCCTCATTGAAAATCTCTTTGTTGCCATTTTTTGTTGTACTAGGCCTACCGTTAGTTATGCTTGTGTCATAGTGTGCTGATTGACTTTAGCACGTCGCTGACCGTTAACAAATTTTTTATAGGTTTGTGTTTTGAGGACGCTTGCCGCATAAGGCTAATTATTTTTACATGGTTACACGCATTATAGGCTTGACCTTATTTGCTGCTGTACTGTCAAATATCCCTTTAGAACTATCTACTTCCATATCTCCGGAGTCCATAACTACCTATTTATTTATTCCGTACTATAAACGTCTCCACCTTGTAACAGCTTCCGTTCTTTGATCACCAACCTGTTAAGGTCTTTGTTACCGACTCAGATCTCATCAGCCTAAGATACTTGAAGAAGCTTGGGTCTTGTACCTAGTGTAGTGCCGTGCCCAAGAAGGTAGTTACTAGAATAAAAATGACTAACCTTAGAAGACAAATCAGCAATAATCTCATTCTTCTCATCGATTTGTCTCTCCCTCTCCATTGCTCTGCGCGCGTGCGCCGCTATGGAGTCTCGCACGCGCGATCCTTCGAGCGTGGCGTACGCCGCGACTGCGTCTGCGCATGCTGCAGCAAGCGCACCACGTCGGAGCGTCTCACCTTCCTCGCCGTCGAGTGATGTGAGGGATAAGTCGGAGTGGAGTCCTGCAAGAAGAAATAATAGGAGTTAGAAATGTAAAATTAAAAGCCATATTGGCCCAATCATGGAATATGATTTGCTTTTGCAAGGCATTTCCCCAGCTAAAGCAACGCATGGCCATGTCCTGGGAAACATATTGCCCTATTTATTTTCCCAATTGACACCTTTATGTTGTCCAAGAATAACGTGGTAAGTGTTTACAATCGGTTGTTATCATTATGAGACCAGCCGTGCGATTCTGTAACCATCTCACCGTGAAAGCTTGGGTGAAGTGAGCGTGGAGTGAGCTGTCTTTCGCTAGGGATTAACACTACTAAGTTCTCACTTCACTCATGATTTCACAGTGAGATTTTTCCAGAATCGACCAGCAGCTCTTATGTTAACATTAGAGGCCAGGAAAATTATGGGAAAATGATCAGGCGAGTACAAACAATAGTTAAACAAAGAGAACTAACAAAAAGCGATTCTGTATTAATTTGTTTTACTAAATGTCCGTAACGGATATTGTAACAATAACAACGGAGAGATGAGCCAATAGAATTATCAACGGTAATAAAAATATTATTGAAAGCGAGTCCCGTGGTTGAATTGATTAGGTATTTTACATAAATTATCGATACAGTGAGTATTTAATGGAGACTTATTGTAACTATAATGTTCCCATTGGGATACATGACCCCTCTTTGTTAGAGGGAATAGGCCGTAATGCATCTTGTCACATGACTTCGAATATTTATTTCTAGTGCATGCTGGTTTCCTGACGATGTTTTCCTTCACCTTTTTGAGATTGTTCATCTTTCACATAACGTTTACAGTCGTGGTCTACGCGCTTAAGACCAGTAAACTCTTAATTACACACACGTCTATGTCCCAGGAAAATATAACAGCACATTGTAATGATACCACTTTCACCATCTACTACTTTCCCATAGCTAGAGTGTTCACAATTTCGCGTATTGTCCACGCCGCATCAGAGATCGCGGAAATATTACAACCAGATCTAGTGACTTGATCGATGATGACTTCTTAATAGTTGGAGAAGTAATTTGCTTCATAATGCTGTGGTTTAGAAGTAGAAAATGTTATTTATTTGTGTTTTTGTATTCTTTGTTCATGACTTTGTGTTGTAGGAAAAGTGTGGCGGGCACTTTCAACTGGCGATGATGAGGTCTTAGATGAAGAATTGAATGGAAGTTTTGGATAAGAAATTCTGATTGCTGAAGATACTGGCTATAAAGAAGTTGAAAATAATCAGTTCAGAACTATCATGAATAGTCCTAAAGCCGTACTGGAAATATAAATAAAAAAAAAGTTACCCCCGGAGCTGACCGGAGCCAGTTACTAATATTTCAGTTACAAAGAAAACAAACTCACCTTCCAAAATGGAACGTTCAAGAACAACTACCAAATAAGTATGGACGAAAAAACTGCACTTGTTTGAAAACTGCATTCGATTTAGTAACCAACTACAATGCTTACGATTTAAAATGGTATTTGCACCACACCTGATTTCGACTGATATTGAGAGACGAATAAAAACTATCTCAAAAGGCTATTTGCCTGGGATTTAGACAGAATTTCATGTTGGTGATGCAGTTTTGAACACTTTCTGAGGAGTAAAAAAATGTCCAGACTTTTAAGTCAAGTGGAGGCATGCTTAAATTCACGTCCATTCTGTAGGGTAACAGATTCCAACAGTTGTGATGCATTAACACCTAGGCATTTTCTTACTGGGGAACTTATTATAAACGTACCAGATAGTAATTACGAAAACGCTAACATATCCAGTCTAAAGAGGTGGAAAGAAGACCATAATCTTTCTCTAAAAGAATAAAACGACCAGTGGTCCACTTCAGCTCTGGATCGAAAAAGCTGGAAGTCTTGAGGCCTTTGCCCACCAGTGGAAAGATGCAGGCTAACAGTAACAGTAAAATGCTGAAAAGTAATGGGGGGTATTTCATGACAAATGGTATTAATTTGGTCAAGAGCCTCGGTCCTCGGTCCTAATTTTGGGACTCCAGAAAAGGACTGGTTTACTGACTGCGCTCTCACTATTCCTATCTGCAACACAGGTAAGTACCTATATTAAAATCAATACAACTATTCATACGTCGTTACTAAAACCATGAAACGACACCAATCGACCTTGCCAACTTCAGTTCTAGAAATGTCAAGTAAAAAGCTTCTGAAATAGCTACGCGCTGCTTTGCAAAATGATGTCATATACCGTCACGTCAGGTTGGAGCATGGTACGCCGTGATACCTCGACCCACGGCAGTCAAACGCCGCATATTGGTAAATAATGCCGAAAATATTAGGAGTCAGCTCACGGTTGCCGATTGCAACAAAGTGATGAATTACTTCAGTTACTTCCAACGTAATACTAATTTAGGAAGAAAGTCGCTCAAGATTGATAGAACACTAAAGCTTTTTCAGACCTCTGAATTTTGATACTGTGCCGTCAAAAGCACCATGAGGCAACAGAAGTCCGCTTCTGGAATAGCCGGCACAAAGTACCCCATCGTGGTGATCAACGCTCATTTCTTCTTAAATAGGCCAAAATAGGCTTTTGAACATCAACAGTTTACAAAGAAATCTAACTTCAAGATCGTGATTCGGATCGAATTTTAATGCTTTTCATACATCGTCTAATGCTCTAATGCTTCCGTAAGCCAACGATCCAGGAACCGATTACGAAGGTCGAACACAATTGTCTGCAGAATTGCGTATACTGCCGATGTGTTGCCACCACGCAGAAAAGTTACAGTAAATCAGCGGTGCAATTGTGTAACACACTTACAGTGGCAATGCCTTTCATTTTGACAGTTCATCAATATTAATTGCGTCTTGTACGTTGTTGAGCAGACAAATTTTTCAGACATATGAAGCAATGGATTAGCTTCCCCTATCCTCTTACCAAACCTTTCGCATTGTGATTGAAATTAGGTTGCCAAACATAACGATGAAAGAGAACAAAGGAACGATGGAAATGATAGTTTGAAATCGCCAATACAGTGAAGAAGCGCGGTTAGTGGATACGAATTACTAGTGATGTAATAACGTTGCTCTGCAAACTTGTTGAAATTAGCGTACAGCTGGATAGCTTTTGGCTTTATTGTAATAGGAATTAGAGTCGTAAATCCAGAAAGAGATGGTCCAGTTTTTGCCAAAAGATCTGTCAAAGCTGTAGAAGACGGAGACGAAGAAAATGTCGTGCATACAACAACAACAACAACAACTGTGTTAGGCACAGTAACAGAGTTCCTCACATAGTTTACGAACCAAATCACATCACTGGGGGCAGATCAGTGACTTGACGATGATTTCATCAACAGTGATGTCATTCAGTAACAGGTGAGCTCACCGTAGTTCATCAAATGACTAATATTACAGATGGTGCCAATAAAATTTAAATGTTTGTTTTCTTTGTCGCCATTATTCTCCATAACATCCCTGTTGCGTGGTGGTTTGGAATTTGTCATGTCCAGTTCAGTCACCGACCTACGGTGAGGTCTTGATACAGACCTGATGTTACAGTCGGTATCAATAACATTACGATTGTTATTTTTGTTGCCATAATTATCTAAAACATCCCCTTTAACGTGGGGACCTTTGGGAATACTTAGTTTATATTTTCTGTTGGAAAACTCCAAAGAAATATTTTTAAAAAATGAATTGACAGTGGAATTAACAAAACTTTTGATTAAATAATGAAAATCTGGTTCTTCTATACAGATAGCATAAATCGTGATAAAATATCAGAAATGCATAACACTGCACTTGCTGGGTAGAAAAATACTACGCTTGAGAAAGAGTAACAAGTACGAGACATAAAATCTCTTTTACATAGTTCAAATTCCATCACACTCACAAGACAATAACAGATAAGAAGAAAGAAGAAGCCATCAGCCTCGTTAGTCTAGTCGCAGCAGCGACTGCTAATCGTGAGGTCCTGGGTTCGATTCTCAGGTAGGGCGAAGTCTAATTGGGTTTTCTATTGAGTTTATTATATGCGAATTAACACACTTGGTGCAATGTAGGTGTTACTATTCACTTCTAACCGACCTTTTGAGGAATGCAGGCGTTTCCAATAAAGAAGAAAATGTTAAAACAGTTGAACATCTTCCGAAGGCTTTTCAAACTGAAGCTTCTGCCTCTCGTCTAGAGTATCGTTGCCCTACAAAACGGTCACGCGAGCTGAGGCTACATTCAACTGGATATTTATGCCGTTCCGTGCAGGAAGTGTGCTTGTAGACCATTTATTTAGTAAACCAACTTTTTATTTTAAAATAAATACTGAAAGATGTCCATTTGGCAAATCAGGCAAATCTTTATAGTTTAGTGCTAAAGGACGAATATAGAACTTCCAAGGGAACCTTAGATGTTGGTCTGAATATTATTGCCAGTAATGCTACCGGTCTAGACAAAGAGGCATTCTATTAGCGATAACGATGATGGAAAAGTCAAAAACGTATTGAATCGACAAAAGCTGCTTATGTCAATCATGTTGAAGGTAGTTGTAGAAATACGAAATGCTTAGATTTCGATTGCAATTTGTCTAGGCTCTCTATACATATCGAGAATAGTGCATGCCGCGAAAAGCACGCCCGGCTGTCATTCATAGATCTGTGACAGTCGTTACGGGTATTTAGAAGGCCAAAGGCTTACAGCCAGTCTTACCATGTTACCCAGAACCTAACCTAAACTGGGTTGTGGAGGTCAGATAGACATTCGCTCCATGTAAAATGCTGCTATTCAGCTGCATCCGGTTAGACTGGAAGCAGACCCCAAAATAGTGGGGAAAAGGCTAGGCAGGTTGACTTGTCAAGGCCCTCTAGCCTATTTAATTGTTCCTTAAATATCCACTGAACATAGGCTTTTCTAAAAATGTGGTAAAAACCAATTACTTTAGTTAAAAATGACGCAATAACTACAGGGGTGGCAAATAATAGCTGCCTAGAGTATGACGCAGTTCTTTAAGAGTTGATTCTACGATCACTTTACCTAACTATGTATTATTTCAGCCGAAGGTCTTATGAGGGGTTTAGAGCTTCAATGCTAGCACCTGTGTCAATATAGACTAGCCTGAGATGATGTCATCAAAACGTGAAATGCACTGACAATACTGAATTCCGAACAAAAGAAAAACCTAATATATAATTTATATTTGTAGGAGCAGCCGTTTTTTTGGGGTTTGCTACCACCTCAAATACTGTTTTTAACACGGGAAGTGCTTCAGAAGATTTTTTAAATTCCTGAACAGCGTCAGGCACCAGTTGTCTGGCATTTTTGCTGAACTGGGCCTTTTTGGCGCAGCCGTGAGGCACACTTTCCAGTTTAATTTCTTACATCGGACTTTACACTTTGTTATTTGATTTTTATTTGTTTTTATCTGATGTACGTCTCAGGTGTACTGCGTGTCTTACAGTCTGTGCTAAATAAATGTATTTTTTTTCTTCTTCTTCTTTCTTTCTGAACATGCATACTGTTGTATAGCCTAGGATTACATCACCTGTCACGAAAAATTTCATGAATACTAAACTTAGGACCACTTCTCTTGGTATAATTTATATTTTGCTCTTTTCAAAAGTGTTTGTCCCAAAACATGCAGTCAAAGTCTTTGCGTTCCCACCGACGACTCCGTGGAAATGGGGAAGTTTTGGGCCAACAAGATCTAAAATACAGTCGTGCCAGCGACACGAAGAAGAAGAAGAAAGGTGTTTCCAAATACCCTTATTTCACTGGCACTGCACCTACAGACTGGCTTTGAATACAGCAGGCCAGATGAAATAATATTAGAAATACCAAAAAGCCATTATTTTGAATGTAAACTTCGAAAATTTCATGTTAACACACATAAAAAATTTGTACGCAGTTAATCGAAATAGCCTGAACACTCAACAGCACCGATCGATGTGGTCGCGTGATGTCCAAACTAGTTATTGAGGCTATTAGGAGTTTGAGGTTATTGTTTGACGTATACGTCTGAAAGCTTCGATTTTTACGTGTCATGGTGTTAAGGTATATGCTACTCAAAATTGGTGTCGATCACGAATTTCTTGGTATGGATACACTGAACTTCTTTAAGGTAAATGGAAAGTAAAATTAACAGAAGCAGAAGGTGTTTGTTTGTTTTTGATTTCATGTATTTAGGTTTCTCTTCTTCTCTTACACACGTTGCCTACATCTCATAATATCCACTCTCCTACTATGAAGAGCAAGAGCTCTTCATAATGGCTCATAAAACTTACGAGGAGGTAAGTTTTATAAAACACTCTCATTTGGTCCTCGTTGTGGATTACAGCCCACTCTTACTCATCAAGAAGAGGCCTGCGTCCACTGGTACGCAGGCCATTTTTTTTTACTACGGGCGAAAAATGTCTGTATTAGGGAGTCTAGAAACACATGGTTACAGCTTGCGCGTCGACGTGCCTACCACCCTGTATTTAGACAGCAAGTGATCGACGCATTCTTTTGTGGTCGATTAGAACAGTAAACAGGGTGACATTGCGACAGAGTATTTTTGTTTGTTATATCCATACAAAAATATCAAGAAAATAACTGTCTTGTATTATGCTTATATCACCACGTACCTGAATCGTCATCGTGTCCAGTATTAAGCTGTAACGCCAGCGTTCTGAGCTGCTTATAGACCTGAACAGCCTCACTCCTCAACCATCCGTCGTCCTGGTCTTCCGGTTCGGATTCCATCTCCGCATGGAGAGACCTGGCCGTGTCTGTGGTGTCGATGGGGTCTGGGGCTCCAATCCTCTCGGCGAGAGTGTCGTGGGACCTTTGCAGGCGCTCCAGTTCTTTCAGGGTGTTCTGGTAAAGATGTTCCTAGAAGAAAAATACGGGTAAGTAGGGAATCAAATAACTATTGGTTATTGTCACTCTGCAATAAGAGAAATCTAGATACCTAAACTTATTTTAAACCCTAACAAGGCAGTGTTTTAAGATACTTGATAAAGCCTTTTACAAAAATTTAACAAAATAATCAACATCTTAAAATTCAGACTGGCCATTCACGATCTAATAAAAAAGGATATTGTTTCAAAAACTTGAAAAGACGTCAGTGAAGGTTGTGGGGCATATGCACAGAATAACAAGTACGTACTAAAAACAGGTGTTCTGAAAACAAACAAGAAAGCCTTGGAAAACGTACCACCTGAGCAACGCATTGTGCAATTCATGCTGTACTGTGAATAGTCACGTTTGTACGATTATAGACTTAACCGAATTGCAAGCACAATGATACACTTAATAAGCATATGGACAATGTGCGGATACAAAGATATAATTTAAAATTAATATTGTTTACAATGTACAGACGTCAGCACACCAAGCTACTACAATCTGTCAAATTTCTTTAATAGATTTTCAACTTTATAAAATTTTACAGTTTCGGGTAGCTTGATGTGCTGGCGTCTGTACATTAAATGCGAATAAGAAGAAGAATGAGAAGAATCTAAATTCTACAGCACACCTCTTGACTACTAAAATAAACGACAACAAAGGACAATTAAAAACAAATAAACAAACAACTACCCTACTTCTTCAGAACTAACTTATCATTTGGAAACGTCTAATAAGGGATACACAACTAAGAATGAGTGTAAGGTAATTCAGAAAACTTCAGTCTGTAAGTTAGTGTTTGTTGAATCAATCATAATCAGCCAAGAATGTAACACTGCTGGGGACACAGGCCTCCTCTCTGTGAGAGGGAGTGGGCCATAATACCTCAGGCGGGCCCAGTGTGGGTCGGTGGATGTCACATGTTTTCGAAGTTTGATTCTAGGATATATACCATCAAATTTTACCTCAGCATTTTGAGAGCAGTTGCGATGAAACAATTTACACAAAGTCTTTACTTGCCTGCTTGGGTTCAAACCCACGACCTACCGCTCGTAAGTCGCGGTCATTACCACTTGGCCACCACTGCTCTCCAATAGTTCAAACAATAGACGAAGAAACTAAGCTACAATAACGACCTTAAATAACCTTGCCACAAATAAAACCACACATTACTTAACGCAAAGCGTCATTGAAAAGGTTCCGTGTGCAAGGACCATTACGAACAGATCAGAGCCCAAAGCATTGCCCAACAGAGAGACCTTCGGGCCGAGATTAGTTTTTAATTACTGTCCATTGTTCTTGCCTAATCCGCCGGATATTGTGAAGTGAAAGGATTATTTTGTTTAGGGCTAGAATTGAATGAAATGTCTAATTAGGTAATGTGTTTGATTTGTTTTGTCAAACGATTTTGGATGGATTCAAACAATTAAAAGGTAAACCTAGACTTTTTATGTAAAACGAATGTGAATGCAGCCTGCAGTGCACTCTCTGGTGTGTTCTTTGTTATTTTAGTTTTTTTTTCTATGCCTTTTGTTTAAATTGCAGAAATACAAAGTTTATTATTAGATCTGTCAGATGTTGCTATCAACTAAGTGTCTTTCAACTACTCATTATGAAGGCATTACGATTCATCGGTAGCATGGTCTATTTCTGTTTCTTAATCTTCGTTTATTTGTTGTATATTTTTAATTCATACAATACCGATTAGAAGTCTAACATATATATTTTTCCACTGTAATATATACTTACTTGCTCATATCAATACATATCGTCGCCTCCTACAAACCCTAAGCAAGGGCTTAGTACGTAATAAGGCGATACGCCGAGCACTTCCCATACAACTACTTACGAAGCCTTACGAAAATTATGATATTTCTCACAATTGAATTATATCGCAAGTTCCACAGGAAATCATGTTACCTTAGTACGCTTTAACATAAATGAGATAACAAAACGAAGACAAGGAGAAGACGATGGAAAAAAGCATGTCTTGGACCTTAACAAAGCTTGACCAATTATCTCATTCAACTTCATAATAAAAAAAAGAGAAATCTCTTGATAATGAAGGAGAAGAACGCAAAAGTTGACCAACTAATAAAGAAGAACCCGAAAAACACTATACTCAATAATACACATATGTAAGTAGGTAAGATACTTAACATCTGATCTAGCAATACAAGCTATCAGGTGAATGTTGCCCCAAATCAAGAACCATCAAATATTTTTATTTTAGTATCGGAAGTCCTTGTACAGACGCCAGCACATCAAGCTACCCGAAACTGTCAAAATTTCCCAATCAGCTTTGAACCTTATACTTTAGATATAAAGTTGAAAATCTATTAAAGAAATTTGACAGATTGTAGTAGCTTGATGTGCTGGCGTCTGTACAAGACACTTGAGCAGTTGAGATATCAAGTACAGACGCTAGCACATCAAGCTACCCGAAACGCTCAAATTTTCCCAATCAGCTTTGAACGTAATGCTTTAATGATAAAGTTGTAAATCTATTGAAGAAATTTGACAGATGCTTGATGTGCTGGCGTCTGTACATTGCACAACGCTACAATATCATCCATCATTCTTTTTAGATCTGAATCAAATTAGGTACCAATCTTGTAACCGACGTCATTAGAGTTATGAAAGTCAATTCAATAATACAATATTACAATAGAGTATTAAGTATTGTTGCTCAGTTTGGAGGTCGCAATGAATACGTTGATTTTGATCAAAGCGAAGCAAAAAGCAATGATTCAATAGAATCAGCTGACTATGCGAGGTTTATTTTGAAAGTATCGAATATAAGGAACGTCATTTGTTTCCTAATATTTATAGGACACAATATCGTTATCATCACAGCGTTTTATAAGAAGCCTCCACTGTAAATCGAAAGAGAATATGGGTCTATTGCAAAAGGTGCATTTTTGGTTTATAAAACTCTAAGCGCGTATTACCCGGAAAGGGTGGAATATTGTCCTTTACAAAGTGGCCACCACCTTGAACCCATATAATATTTAGTTTTAGGAAAGAGTGGTATCCTGGTATCGTGTTCACTCCTAAAACTCATATCATCATCATTTTTCTGCCCTTATCCCAGTTTATTTGGGGTCTTCGTAACATGTCTTTTTAGTTGTCGGTAGTCACTCCTAAAGCTACATTTTTGGTAACAAAATCTTAGTTAACATTCCTGCGTGCTTCTAAAATTGACACGTAGGAAAGTTCATTATGTCATATGTCCTAATTACCTATTGACGCATCTTTAACGAAGGGTTTCGATTACATGAAGTGTCCATGAAATGAGCTATGCCATTGAGGTCAAAAAGATTTAGACATTAGTTTATCTAGGAATGTTGATTGTTTTATTTTCCAGATGCACGCCGCATTCCACTCTTCTTATGATTAAGTGTGTATTCATTTCATCACAGAGATTTTCCTGACCATCTATACATACCATACAGGCATCCTCTCTGTACGAAGGAGTGGGCCATTATCGACCACGCGGGCCCAGTGCGGGTTGGTGGATGTCCAATGTCTTCGAATTTTTTGGTTCTAGGACAAGCCGGTTTCCTCACAATGTTTTCTTCACCGCTTTGAGACCTGCCGGTCGATTCTGTAAAAATCTCACTGTGAAATCATAAGTGAAGTGAGCACTTAATAGTGTTAATACCTAGGCAATGACAGCTCACTCCACGCTCACTTCACCCAAGCTTTCACGGTGAGATGGTTACAGAATCGCACGGCAGTTTTGATGAAATGAAATACACAAAGTAAAGTACCTGCCTGGATTCCTTTATGTTATTGAAGCTATTGGTGGTCAGAAAAAACACCCTTTTTAATTTTACTTTAACTTAACAATAATCTCTGTCTCCATACCTGTTCTTTCAGCTGCCTCTCCAAGGCGACGATCCTGTCGTTTGCCTCATCAAGCTGCTGCATCAGATTGTCTTTATCTTTTAGCGATCCCGTCAGCCTTCTCTCCAGGTCTGACCTCTTGTCCGTCACCATCGCCAGCTCAGCTTTCAAAGATTCCAGACTGTGTACATGGTCCTGTTGGATAATGAGTTTGATTAGTATATTTATAATTTTCTCTGTTATGTTTCCTGTCGGTGTCTATGTTTCTTAAAAGGTACAACTTGAGGGCATAGACAAGTGGAAATGGTGTTCAAGCGTTTCATATTTCTAAAATGAGACAAATATTTTTGACTTTCCATCATCGTTATCGCTGATAGAATTTCACTTGTTTTGGACCTCCAGAGGTCCGCAATAAGAGGGATCTGTAAGTCTCGAGTGAATAGATTACTTCTAGATAAACGTTTTATCATCGTCGACCACAATATCATCGCTTACCATTAGGTAATATACGAGTAGTGGTCAAACGCAAGCTTGTCTATTATAAACAAATGAAGACAGATTTACTTATCTTGCACCATGTATAGATCTTAGAATTGCGTAATTAGCATTCTATGTAGCACTCACCAATTAACAAATTTTAAGGTTCAGACTTCAGGGTTATTAATTACAGAACTGCAATTGCATTTGTTAACTTTAGACAGGTAAAGATTCTTTTGTCCCAGTTAGTTGGAACGAATTCGATAAATTTAAGTAATTCTGGCTATTGTTGAAATAAATATCAAATACCTCGCTACTTTATTTGACCGTAGAATAATTGCCTATCTCGCTATTAGCCTATTTAAGTTATCACACAATGTTAAGCTATTACAGGTATTTTACACAAACCTGTAAGCTGGTTTTCCTCATAGAGCATTGGTCCTTTAGCCCCTCAAGTTGGGCCAATAGGAGTGCTTCTGTGGCTGATGACTCTTTGAGCTGCACTGTCAATCGGGAGTTTTGGGCAGTCAGCTCTGCTATTAGGCTCTGTTTTTCCTCATCGCGCTGTGGACAAAGTTTAAAGATTACTTATTTAGTATTGTTACAAACTCGTCATAACTTAACTCACTTAAAAATAATTATTACGTATCTACTCGTAAATGCTAATAATAAAGCAAGAGAGTTTTTGTGTGTCTGAACGTGCTAATCTCCTGAACAACCAATCAGATTTTAAAAAAAATACTATTGCATTTGATAGCTTAATTCTTCAGGAAGGCTGTTCAACATCACGCTAGGATTCTCAGGAGCCAGCAAAAACAAAAGAAAAAAAAATCGCTAAGCACCGAAGCAATACCGCGGACAGGCCATGCGATGCAAAGGTGTGGGTCTGGGGAAGAAGAACTTTCACGCGGACGAAAGTCGCGGAGTCGCGGACAGAAGTTAACTTATAAAATTATCATTTTGGTTGTGAATTTTTAAAATGTCATATCCATGTTTTTTACTGTGTGTACATAAATAATAAATAATAAATAAAGATAGAAATGACATAAACGATGGGACTATAAGACGTTGTTCATCTCATATTCTTAAACAGTCTTCTTCATAGGACTTGGAGAGTCGACAAAAGCTCAAAATAGAACCTTATACGTACCTCAAATACAAGCATTGTGCGACTGAGTTATATCTGGAAGTATTTATGTGATACATAAAGCCCAAGGCCAGAATCTTTTCATGGTTGTGATACGTGAAATCATAAAAAGCGTAAAATGGCAGTTTTGCTTAGTTTATTTATATCCATGGAAAATTATTGTTTTCAAGACTCACTATACCATTCATAATGCGTATATAGACATATAATGCATGACATAAATTAATTTTTGTTTATAGAAATATTTAATATAAACGATGGTATGTTTGTGCTTTTTTGGTAGATGAAGCAAAATAAGGATAAAATAATATTAATAGGTTGCGGTCTGTAGTTAGGTACTGCCTACCTCCATTGGAAAAAGGCGTGAGTTCATCATCACCATCCCTAGATTATGTATGTAGGGTATATAATAACGGTTCTTTTTATTTTACACAACCAATGATAAATTATTACCAGTTATCGAACATAACAAGTTCACTCTTAAACTGAACAAACAGTGATACTGATTTATATCATTTCTGTGAAACATTCCCCGTTACTTTGTATGAGTTGCGTAAAACCTATCTGCAATTTACTGACTAAAAACAGAAATAAAACGCAAACATTATCTTATCTAAATCCAGATAAAATATAAGAGCTGTCCCTCGAAATTCGCCAGTAAACACAGCAACGAGCGAAACAAATTACTAATAATACACTTTACTGATACCGCAATCAAACATTTAACCATACTCTTAAACAATATTGTTCCTAACATCAAGCATGGTTGATCGTCTTAATAAGTGTAACAGTATAAAGTTACAGCAATCTCAACTTTCATCCACTTGTTTTAGAGATCATTATATCATCTAAATAATTTGCGAAAGAGTTTTTTCGGAGTCATTTTGGAAGGACGTCAGATCAAGAGGCGTGACGCGTTTCAACATTGTCTTGTGGTAAGATGTTTACTTATGTTTTAAATCTGCGTTATTTTCATGAAAGAGTAAATATTGAAGAGTACTATGTTGCAGGATTTGACAATACCCTTTTGTTTGATCCATTAATAATTTTGTATTGTATATTTTGTTTTGTATTATATATACCTAATTAGAGAAAATCCAAAATGGCCTCGTGTTTAAAATTGCTTTAGTATAATTGACATCCGTTTGGGAAATCACAAGGTGAAAACTATGAGTAAGGCTTGAACCTTTTTAGCAAATTGTCGTCTAACCAGTTTTGCTGATGTCTTTAATCATATTAAATTACCAGACAAATTGAATCCAATCTAAGCGATGTTAATCTAAATTATTACGCAGAACAATATCTACTTAAAAACATACATCTTTCCTAATCTCGTTAACCAACAGTTCAAATGGATGCCAATTGCCAACACAGGTAATTGCTGAGGATGTGATGGGACGGAAACCAAGTTATGGCATCCTGGCAGGAAGACCACGAAGGTCTACATAATGCCTTGAACTAGAAGAATCTGATGGTTTTTTGTTAGGAGAGAAAAGGACACATTATATGGTCATTCCATGGTCGGTTTGTGAGGATGGGAGAGATAATGAAGGTTGTGAATGTCATTGTGTAGTTTGACAGTGTCAATTTCATGCCTAGTTAGTGTTACATGAAAAAGTAGCAACAGAATCTGGCAATACGATTATTTTCCACTAAAGATTTTTTTAAATTATAAGATTTTGATTTATATACATAGTTATATACAGCGTGTAACGGAAGGGGGGTATAAACCCTGAAGGAGGTGAATGTGCTCATGAAACTCAACAACTTTCCCCAAAGAACACAGGTCGAAAAAAAAAAATTTGGCCCTCCCTTACAAAACTGAGTACCAGCTGATTGATTTACTATGGGAGGGCCAATTTTTTTTTTCATATTTCGACCTATGTTCTTTGGGGAAAGTTGTTGAGTTTCATAAGCACATTCACCTCCTTCAGGGTTGATACCCCCCTTCCGTTACACGCTGTATATTAAAAGCCTATGATATCCCGCAGAGCAGACGCCACCCTGCCTACTCTCTTTCCACTGTTTAAAGCTGCTAAAGACCAGTTCTTGTTGAAGGAGTCCAGCTCATCCCGCCATCTCCATCTGGGCCTGTCGCGATGTCGCTTGCCATTAAGAGCAATTTGATTTAGTTAATGAAAAACGTGTCGACTTGAAAAAGAAAATCATGGTTCGCAGTCATAAAGTGGCTATTCAAAATCCATTTCTTTAAGCTTATCGCCAAGTCAACTAGATAACGAAAGGTCATAATGACAAACGGCTGCTAGATAATCAAATGAAAAGTGCTTCAACAGGGTGTGGTGCTAATTGGCTAATTGGCCCTGAAAGCTTTCAGGGACCGGCCCGATGACTATAAATTCCCTAGAATTGCGTAATTCTAACGTGTAAAGTCACTTAGACCTTGACTTTTCCGCCATTTTCGTTGGCGTACCGTACCCTGACGTACCCTACATTTATTGTGACGTTTCCTGGAAAAGGTTACTTTATTTTCAGTGTTAGTTTTTTTATATGGCAGTATTAATGTTCCAAATCTGAATATTTTTATTGTCTTTGGAATTATCACCTTGTTTACTTTAACAGTCGGAAATGGTCCTTGTATCCAGGAAACAATATTTATTTTAAATTCGGTCTTCACGTCAATAATGTTTTTTAGTTATTTACCCACTTAAATATTATATGCATAATGCACACTGCAGGTTGGTGGATGTCACATGCCTTCGAGTTTTTTGGAATAAAGACACACTTAGAAAAGAAACTTAAGAGTGACTTAAATATTATAAAACAGACGAAATCAACGAGAGAGCGAGGCTATCAAGATCAGATTGTTTGGAACCAAGGTTGATCGCTGGCTGGATAAGTTAGCAACTTCCCATCTGCATAATATGTGAGTCAGTCATTGTGTAACAACACAATAAGTTTGTCGAACGCGAAACATTAAGACGATGTGACTAAATTTAATTGTAGCACGTTTAAGGCTCCCGCAGACAGGCGCGACGCGACACTAGTGCAACAATTTCTATGGAAACTTCGTGGAATTTGTTCCACTTGTGTCGCTAGTTTAGTCCTGTCAAGTTTATCAGCGCCTGACGTAAATTGACGTATTTTAGTAGCCAATTTTTTAATCACGTCTAAAATTGTCTATGGAGTATCTTAATTTGACAGGACTAAACTAATATTTATCTTATTTCCTTTAATGAAATGGAAAGAAAAAGATGCACTGAACTTAAATTTGGTTTAGTTTGTGAACAAGGGAATCGATGCCAATATCTGTCTCTATAGTAATAATAAAGCTGAAGAGTTGTTTGTTTGAAGGCGCTAATCTCTAAAACTGCCATCAAATTAAAAAAAAATCTGTTTGAATTTTGTAGCCCGATTCTTGAGAAAGGTAATAGGATATTTAACATCACGCTACAACCCTTAGGAGCCGAGCGAAAAGAAAAAAGTCTGTAAGAACGCTAAGCGAAAACTAAGTAATAGGGGGGGGGGGGGGGGGGGCGATGCGACGTGACGGGGTGGGTCGGGGGAACAAGAATCTCACGCGGAGTCACGGCGAAAGCTAGTATAGCACAATCAGCCCATAAGGGCTCCCACATACAGGCGCGACGCGACGATGCGACGCGCTTCTGGTAGAACAAAATCCACGAAGTTTTCATAGAAATTGTTGTACTAGTGTCGCGTCGCGCTGTCACGTCGCGCCTGTCTACGGGGGCCTTAATGTTCCCACTGCTCAGGCTTCCTCTCAGGGAGCAGGCCGAAATACACCATGCGCGGTTGCTGGCTATCATAAATGACTTTAATTTTAACGTTTTTTTTTATTCTTAACAAATTCCACTTTAAGTGCAAGACTGAGAAACATTTATTTATCTATAACTATAAGAAACAAGTACCATCGCGTAAGTAATAATCTCAAGATTTCTAAACACTTTCTTCACGTGACTTAGAATCGATGCAAATGCAACATCTATTTTATTCATTACCTATACATTTTCAAGAACTATGAACTCGTAATAAGTATGTGTTGTCCCAAATAAATAAAATCTTACACGTACGTACGTATATCCTCATCACAATTATTACGAAAGTACGGTGAATTTGACAGTCGACCTCTCACGTACTCGCATTTTTCGAGTATCGGGGTTTTCGCTTCGTATCGGAATCTAACGGAGTTTCGTCACTCTTGTCGGTTACGTCTATTGAAAATTGATTGGTGCAAAAAACAGCCCTGCAGTGATGGACCGGCTTTCACGAAACGTGCGCTGGGCTAAGTAATCGTGACCTGGTTTTTTGGCGTCAATAAATATAGTTTTAAACTTTAAACAAAGATTTGAGTACGTTTCGCAAAAAGATGAGCCTGTTATCCTACTGTTTGTCTTTATTTTATTTCGGTAGAACAGATATAAATGTGGTCCTTGAGCCCGTATCCGGAAGCTTTCAGCTCCATTTAATTATAGTGAGCCAAATCAACGATCCCCTTGTGATGTTAAAATATAGATAAATAATAATTTGATGTACAGACGCCAGCACATCAAGCTACTACAATCTGTCAGATATCTTTAATAGATTTTCAACTTTATCGCTAAAACATAACGTTCAAAGTTGATTGGGAAAATCTGACAGTTTCTGGTAGCTTGATGTGCTGGCGTCTGTACGTTTGTAGCCCAAAATTATTTTATAATTTGATAGTCATGTCCTAGAAGAACTGATGCCCTCCATTAGTAGACCACAATGTTAAAGGTAAGGTCGAACCAGCTGATACCCCATCATGCATAAACGGCTTTATATTTACGTTCAACAATTAACAAGCCGCTAATAACATAAGTTAGTTAACAATATGCACGTTAAACGAAACCTGTTGAAGGACATTAGGGTAATCCTTCGCACGGTAATAGGATTACGATCAACGAAATTAAGGTCCAGCACGATTTTTGAACAAAAGTAAGGTTTCGGCTTTGGTACGGTGCTGTTGTAAGCGGTCTGGAACGTTTGGCTTTCTTATTGTGACGTTTCTCACGATAACAATAAGAAAGAAATCGTTTTAATCTTATTTTGATGTAGGCTTTACATTTAATTCTGTTATCTTTTATCAGCAACGATTCAAAAATAATCTTACAAGAAAAGCATCGTGAATTTGAAGTCAAGACTGTGCAGACGAGTTTCGAAATTTCAAAGACTCAAACTTTCATAGACATGAAGAAAATAATAATTATAGAAGTTAGTAATAATATACCCCAATATAACCCTCGAACAAAACACCAGAAAAAGTCAACCACGTTCTTTATGTCGTCAATGTCGTCTTTCATGGCTACTAGCATCCTTGTGTTCTTTCGTGCATAACACTTTGCCGACACCGCGTACGTGTCAGCTACGTGACAGCTACGTGTCAGCTACGTGTCAGCTACGTGTCAGCTACGTGACAGCTACGTGTCAGCTACCGTGTCAAAAGGAAGCGAAAGTAGTACATTTTAATGCAAGTCTGCAAAGATTAAGAAGAAGAGAAAAAAGGGAGCAGTGGTGGCCCAGTGGTAACGGCCGCGACTCACGAGTTGTAGTCCGTAGGTTCGACCCTGACAGGCACTGCTCTCAGAACGGTGAAGGAAAACATCGTGAGGAAACCGGCATGTCTTAGAATCAAAAACTCGAAGACATGTGACATCTACCTACCCGCACTGGGCCCGTGTGGTAGATTACGGCCCATTCAATTGACCCAGCAGTGGGAACATTAGGTATAGGCTGATTATGCGCAAAGATTGTCATTGCAGTCGAGGAGGGATTGCATCTATAAATACTTAGAAACAAATAAATAAAACTAAAGAGTCTGTTTGTAATGTCAAAATAACAGCTTTTTACTAAATGCATATGAAAGTGTGGGATACACTATAAAAATAAAAAAGATAAAATTTAGTCTGTTTGTTCTGGCTAATCTCCGAAACGGTTGGACCGATTTTGACGGGATTTTCACTGGCATGTAGACTTATAAGGCTATTTAGGCTGTTTTAGAAAAAGAATTAGGTTTCTGCGCAAAAAAATTAAATCCATGAAATCCAACTGGTTTTCTGACATGCACTCGTACGAAGTCGCGGGCACAGCTAGTAGGTAATCTAATCGGAGCCGAGAGTACAATGAGAAATGCTCACGCGTATAATACGACGATTGTCAACACACTTGCAGAAGAAAAATAAATAACATTTCATGAACATAATATTTTGTAAGAAATATTTGTGACAGAAGTCGACGACAGATTCGCGGTTTTTTTCTTCGTATCTGACTTGCTATCGTCAAACAGCCTAATATTAAACCTTTAAAGCGGTGCAATAAATGCGACTTTTCGAGCAAGTGTGTTAAATTAAAAATGGTATTTCATTTCAAAAAAAGTGTGAGTCCTAAAAAAACTATCCTCATGGCTTGAAACTCGTTAACACAGGCAACTCGCTTCAGCCTTGACTCAGTTCACTAATAGTGGTAATGTACGTTTTCAATGTTAATTACATTGAAACTACGAAGTTTGGACACAAAGCCTTTTTGTGCCAATTGTAGGGTCAAGGAGACAACAGGCTTATTGTTTTAAATTGTGGCCATTTGAACAATGTGAAAAATCTAATATTTAAACTGTCCTTTTATTGTTGTCTGAAAAGGACAGGATATCTAAACTAAATTCTTATTAGGCTAAAGTCTAGTTTATGAACGTTCCAACTATTAAAATAAGTTTAGGAATCTCTGCTCTTAAAACGACGAAGGAAAACATTGTGAGGAAACTTGCGTGTCCTAGAACTAAAAGTTCAAGACATGTGACATCCATCAAACCGCACTAGGCCCTCTTCTCTCACAGAGAAGAGGTTGAGAAGAGGCTGAGATCCAGCAGCAGTGGGGGAATTAAAAGCTGGTTAGATTATGTTAGGAATCCATAATAAGTTTGGCTAAAACATACTAATATCAGTCACTTTCGGCTATTACGTGACCATTTCTTTATTTATCTATTAAAACTTTATGCACAAGTAAAAAAAATACTGTACAAAGACGGATTTAATGCCTGAGGCATTTTCTACCAGTCAACCTTAGGGTTATGCAGACACAAAACATGGCAGGTGTAACATACGGGATAAATAGCTAGAACATGACTATAAAATATAAGAATAAATACTAATACATAGATAGATACATACAGACATACATATAAACAAAATGAACTGTCAGGAGAAAAAATGATCGGTAGAGGAGAAAACGAATCAGCCCTGGGATGTTACGGCCAACTTCTGACGGATATGTTCACGTGCCTTCACTTTAAAAGATAACCGACTGATTGCCGTCCTGATGTTCAGAGGGAGCACATTCCAAAGAAAGACTGCCTGGACGAAGAAGGAAGAATGAATGAAGCCAGAACGGTGAGAAGGATATCGTAGAAGACGATTGTTGGTGGAACGAAGATTTTTAGCATGGGCAGAGCATAAATATTGAATTTGGGAAGTCATGTAATAAGGAGCAGTGGGTTTGTCAAGAATTGAGAACTAAGTAGACAGAGTCCTCAACTCTCTGCGCTGGCGAATGGTTAACCATTTTAAAAGCAACTGGTGCTCGGATACATGGTCATACTTACGAAGATTGAAAACGAATCAAATGCAGTTATTGAGAAGACGGTCAAGTTTATTGAGGAGATCTGCATTCAGGTCATAGTAACACACATCACCATAGTCAATTATGGGAAATATTTGGGACTGTACAAGCATTGCCTTTATGTGTGAAGGGAGAAGGTTTTTCAACCGATAGAGCGACCACAACGTTCCGGTGACTTTATGACTTACAGGCGTCACATGCTTTCGCCAGTCAAGACAAGTGTCGACATGCCGACCAAGATTCTTAACTTCAGAGCTAAATGGAATGACTGAGTTATCGAAGATTACAGGTGCCACAGTTAAGCCATTCAGCTTCCTCATGTTTTAGGGGCTGCCTTTTATCATAGCCTGACACTTGGTGGGGTTAACCGCCACCCCAAATCGATCAGATCAGTTTTTAACGACATCTAAATCCCGGTTTAGCTCGTCAATCACATCTGATATGTTGTCAACACCAGCCCGGCAGTAAAGCTGCAAGTCGTTAGCATAACGAGCTCTTTGTTGGCCCACCAGTTTTTAAATACCTTCCGTATTTGGGATTTCGCAACCTTACGCCTCTCTACAGTGTGAGTCTTTATAAAGTGCACATATTAAAAAGGGTGAAAATATAAACAATTTTATCGACGGAAAAAATGTAATTTTTTTTTTTAAATGGTAAAAAATGGTAAAAATGGTAAATTTTCTTTAAAAAATCATGAATAATTAATTAATGAGGTTTCTTTTTCAAAAAATTATG
Organism: Eremobia ochroleuca; assembly: GCA_949629135.1. Lineage (NCBI taxonomy): Eukaryota > Metazoa > Arthropoda > Insecta > Lepidoptera > Noctuidae > Eremobia > Eremobia ochroleuca. Next base: position 2,691,310 of record OX451404.1, on the reverse strand, counting down.
GCTTTATTAGCTTGGCCTATTATTAGAGACATTTAGTTTAAAAGTAGTAACAGTTTGTTTGCATGGGGTACCCAGACGAGAGTAAAAAAAATTAAAAATTAAATTTTTTTTTTAGATTTTTTTTGACATTTTTTCCGTCGATAAAACTGTTTATATTTTCACCCTTTTTAATATGTGCACTTTATAAAGACTCACACTGTATATAATGAAAAATCTGGAAAGCACGACAGCTAATGACACTAATTTCTTATCTTGCAAAATTATTACCTAAGCTTCATGAAGACGTTAACAAATTAGTATTTAGCCCACGTTCGTACGGACGTTAAAATTTCGCTGCGGGATTTTATCGCACTCTGGATTATCAACTCTCGGTTTTGAGCCGAGCATTGAGAATCTAACAGAGCGCATCCCAGCGCAACAAGAAGACACACTGTTGGATTTTCAACTCTCGGCGCTAAGTGCTAATACAAACGAGCGACACGCGTCAACGCGTGTCGTCGGCAGCCGTTGACAACATGCCGCTCGTGTATTTGAGCACCATACTAATATAGGTACACGAGCGACACGCGTCAGTGGCAGAAGCAACTGCAGCTGTCGACGGGCGCCGACGGCTGCCGTGAACGCGTGTCGGCAGCAGCCGTCGACAACATGCCGCTCGTGTATTTGAGCACTAAGAAGTGCGTTGAAAATATAGTGTGCGAAAAAAATGAGCCCGTGCGTACCCGGGCTTAAGTTACTCTTGCGTATACGTTACGTGAAATATAAGTTAGGAGCAGTAACCGTAGGTAATTATAATACGTAGGTAATCATCATCGTATTAGCCTGAAAACGTCAACGGTTGAGTGTGGGCTTCCTAATGACAGGCTATACCATATTGCTATAATTAACACGAGTGGCAGACAGACTGGTGATCGCTGTATGTTATTATAAACAGGCAGGAAGACGGTGCGGCCAATTTTCTTCTGGTATTCAGCTGCACCCGGTTATACTGGAAGCCGACCCCAACATAGTTGGGAAGGCTAGGAAGATGATGATAAGAAAACAATAACATTTCTTGTTGTTTTAATAACTTTTCAAGATCTAACGTTCTATTAAGTACAATAAAAACATAAAATCATAATAGAAATAATAATAATTCTCTGTAACGACAAGTTGACAATCAAATGACATTACATTATATTGCAAAACAGCCATTCTGCGTAATGTCTAAGTTATTACGGCAGGTGTTCGAACCGACTGGTCTAAATGACACTATTTATTATCTACTTAAGTGAATGTCAATCTGAATAGTTGCACTAATGTTCTTAGCAATAGTTAAAATTGTATTAGATGGAGCTTGAGGTTGGAACTTCTAGGAAAAGGATCAAGGACCAAATTGTAGGCCTTACGGATGGTAAGTACTACCCTATTTGTGTAACACACTATCGATTACCATCTGAATAATTTTGAAGGAAATTGCTAAACCATTGCATATGTTCGTAAAATTTGTCTGCTCAACAACGTAAATAAAGCAATGAATGTTGTTGAACAAGAACACGAGAACAAGACGCAGGCACCTCCGTTTCAAATATGGATGTCCACGATCATCAAATTAGAAAAATGTAGGTAGATAATGTCCAATGTAATTTATCAAGGGCGCTCCTGTCTCCTCATAAACTACACGCAGAGGGCATACAGCGTTCAATACAATAATGCATTCAGGGCGTTGATGGGGTTGCCGCGCTACTGTTGTGCTTTCAGCGTGTTCGCAGAGGCGGGAATAGACGGCTTTCACGCCATCATGCGCAAGCGGTGCGCCTTTATCACGCGCAAGGTACGCGCCAACCCCAACAGCATCCTGAATGCTATAGCATATAGGTGGGACAGCCCCATACTGGGACATTGGATACGTCTACATACCACTGTGGCGTAATAATAAATATAGTTTGTGTTGATTCTCTTGTAGATGTAAGTACTAAGGCTAGTCTCTAAGTCGTTTGTACGAGTATACTAACCAAATGGAAGTTATGGGTCGGAATTAACAGATTTTTATTTTATTTTTTATTTATTTTATCCTTGTCAGCTCTGGGCAGAGAGAGGTGGAAAGAGAGTAGGGAGGCCTTTGCCCATCACTGGGACATTAACGGTAAAAAAAAGAACAAATAAAAATCGTTTCTCAAGTCGAACGTAATCGAAAAAAACAAAAAGGGTATGGAATAGCTTAGAGCAGTTCTCACGTTCGTTAAACTATCAGTCATTTACTACAGAATGCGTAATGAGGTGCTTAAAAAAACGCTACGCAAATTGCCCATGAAATTGTACAACAACTTCCATGTCGTAACTCTCTCTCTAACTAGATGCTCAAGGTGATAGGCCACCACGCTTCGATTATTATTGATTCGCTTTTCAACAACATAAAGTTATAGTCGTTAGAGAAATGCCATAACTTCTTTTATGATTTTGTCACGAATTTGTTAAGAATAATAATAATATCCCACAACTTTCACACAACGCCATCTAGTCCCAAACTAAGCAGAGCTTGTGCTATGAGTACTAGACTACTGATAAACATACATATTATATCTTTCTAAATACATACATATTATAGATAAATTACACCCAGACGAAGAACAAATGATCGTGCTCATCACACAAACATTTGTCCTAGGTGGGAATCGAACCCACGACTTTGCGCATAGCAGTCAGGGCCACTGACCACTAGACCAACACGCCTGTCAAAATGTAAAATAAGGCGTAAACATTTTGTTTTACTGTTTGACCGCCTGCTTTCTGTAGAAATGCTAGTTTTCCAGAACAAATAGGTAATAGGTATCCGGATTAGGCAGCCTATAATGTGCTCACTGTTAGAACACAAGCCACCTTTCTGTGAGAGGGAGTGGGCCGCAATCCACCCCGCGGACTCAGTGCGAGTTGGTAGGTGTGATATATCTTAAAATTTTTGGTTCTAGGACATGCTGGTTTCCTCACGATGTCTTCCTTAACCGTTTTGAGAGCAGTAAAATGAAATAATTTACACCAAGTAAAACGTCTGTCTAGGTTCGAACCTACGACATACAACTCGTAATATTTATAATTTAAATCAGACTGTTCACTCATCATCAACATCAATAATTCAACATAGAAAACAAAGACATAATATTAACGTAACCCTTTTTTTAATCTATTCTGAAAATGATTTATAAACGAAACTCGTTCACTTACGTTAGACTAACAACCTTTGCATTCTAAACAGATCTTAAGTATTAGTCATTTGAATTTATATGTATTTACCTAATAGATTGATCGTCTATTTACCTAATCATGTATTCATGGGATGTGATGGATCTTATTGTGTAAGAGTTATGTTGTAAGTAGATCACTTCATTGCAGTGACTAACTAAGAGGTTGTATGAGGTGAATCAGCTGTTACATTGATAATGGCGCCGATTCCCTTGTTTCAAACTAAATTTAAGTTCAGTGCATCTTTTTCTTTCTATTTCATTAAGAAAAGGACAGAAGATAAATATTAGTTTAGTCCTGTCAAATTAGTCAGCGCCTGACGTGAATTGACGTATTTTTAGTAGCAATTTTTTTTATCACGCCTAAACTTGTCTATGGAGTATCTTAATTTGACAGGACTAAACTAATATGTATCTTCTGTCCTTTTCTTAATCAAATAGAAAGAAAAAGATGCACTGAACTTAAATTTAGTTTAGTTTGTGAACAAGTGGATCGGCGTCAATGTCATAATTGTGTTCTTGGTGTTTTATAAGATTCATGAGTATCATCCTAGTCGTCATCGTCCTCTTACAGGCCACTGCTGAAGGTAGGCCTCTCCAATCGCTTTTCATTTAACCTTCAAGCAGTCGCGCGGCGTCGAATCGACCGTGATTCGATCGATTCTCGATACATTTATGATTCCAAATTGCTTATAAATCCAAAGAAAATTAGAATATTATTTTGATTTTATAATTTTGTTTATGTCATAACATAATGATAATGTGATAAATACAAAAAAAAATTAAATAATTAGTGTTTTAAATGCCTGAAATATCCTATAGGTCTTTTAGGTTACCCGCGACCGCTGGCGTTACAAATGACCGCGCGCCCGCTTGAAGGTTAACTTGATCCGGGGCCACTCTTTTCCAGCCGTTATCAGTTACCCTGCGAACATCGTCGCTGCATTTAGCCTGAAGAATCGATACTAATGTCGATGAATAAAATCTCTATACTATTAGCTACAGACGCCAGCACATCAAGCTACTACAATCTGTCAAATTTCTTTAATAGATTTTCAACTTTATCGCTAAAGTTTTAGGTTCAAAATGGATTAGGTAAATTTTACAGTTACGGGTAGCTTGATGTGCTAGCGTCTGTACATGAATCCTAACACAGATATATTAGCGTTCCTCATAAAGGGCCATACAAGGCTGATATTAGGCAGTAACGAAAAGATTGCTTTATGCAAAGACGGCACGGTTGGCGCAGTGGTTAAGCGATTGACTGCTGCGCTGCGTGTCGCGGGTTCGATTCCCGCACGGAACAAATATTTGTATGACCTACAAGTAGTTGTTCCGGGTCTGGCTATTTGTGTATGTGACTTTAAATGTTTGTAAACGCATCCACAATACAGAAGAAATTCCTAGTGTGGGGTAACGTATTTATAAACAAAAAAAAAAGTCTATTTTCAGAGAGTTTTTGGAAAAAGATTCGCTTAAAAGTACCAGCGTTGAAATTAAGGGAATGGTCCAACTATGCTATTGGTCCTTCACCGACCTATATACTGACATCAACTGAGGAGGGTCTTTTCAAAACGGGATATGTGCATGTTAACTCATTTTCCAGAAAGTAGAAAAAACTGATTGTAGGAAAACCTTTTAGTGCACAGAAAAATAATGTTACTATATAGGAACTACATAATAAAATACTAAGAATTGTACCTTTTTTTCTTTTAATACCTTCTGGTTTATTGATAACAAGGACATAGAAAATTAAAATATCCCCTTTTGTTAGGACAAAATCGAAATATCCTCTTTTGTTCCACCTATCGTGAAAATATGCCCTTTTACAATGTACAGTTTATACATTTATCTCCTTTTGAATTGTAATTAATAATTAATTAATTGTAATTCTTCGATTTTATTTTTAAATATCATATTTTGTTCAGAACACGCTTTTTTAAGTCCAATTTTCTAAGAAGCATATACTATTTTACATTCGTTTAAGGTGTAAAATGATGTATTTTAGCATAGGTAAGAAGACCTCTTACTCAGTTCAAAAAATTCATATTTTGGAAATATCCCGTTTTGAAAAGATCCTCCTCAACTGATGTGTTATAACTAACCTGTTTAACAGAATTATCTCTAGAGTCGATCTTCGCCGTGAGCTCTTTGATATCATTCTGTAGCTCCAGCATCCGCGCCTCATACTCTCCTTGTGTTGTGTCCAGCCGTCGTCTTAGCAGATGTTTTTCTTGTTCTAGTTCCTGAGGAGAAGAAAGAGAGGACAATTAGTAAAAGGTTCATTAAGGAGGTAGTAAATTGTCAGCCAGAAGTCTACAAACATTTAACGTGTGTTCGTGTTTATCACTGGTCTCTATATCAGATAGGCAGTCCCTCCATGTAAAATACTGGTATTCAGCTGCATCCGGTTAGACTGGAAGCCAACCCCAACATAGTTGGGAAAGGCTAGGCAAATAAAGTAGGTTTGTACAAACACTTTAACACGTCAATCATATTTTTTTAAACTAGATGAGGTCGGCTTTTCCTAACTGACTACTCTGAGAAGAAAGGCCGAAACAAACTCAGAGGTCACAGTGCTTTTAAAGTCGAGACATAAAATTGGTCAGATCATGTGAAGACTATGTAGATTGGTGTCTGAAATGGTCTTTTGAGGAAAGACAGTATATTATAGGTATTCATTATTTAAGTATTATTTAAAATATCATAACCATAATCAAAGAGAACGTAGGAACATGATCAGTAAAAACCGGCCAAGTGCGAGTCGGATTCGCGCACGAAGGGTTCCGTACCTAATAATATAAAGTCCTAATATTATAAAGGCGAAAGTTTGTGTGTTTGTGTGTGTATGTTTGTTACTTCTTCACGCTCAAACGACTCGATCGATTTTGATGAAATTTGGCACACAGATAGTTTATAACTAGAATTAACACATAGAATACTTTTATCCCGATATTCTTACGGGATCGAGACTTATGCGGGTGAAACCGCGGGGCGCAGCTAGTTATTTATAAAAAAGGCAAAAAAAATCACGTGTGTTGTATAGAAGCGTATTAAAAATCACGTTTGTTGTATGGGAGCCTCCTTAAATATTTATTTTATTCTGTTTTTTAGTATTTTTTTTATAGCGGCAACAGAAATATATATCTGTGAAAATTTCAACGAACCGTGATAGTTAGACGTATCCGGTTCATGAGATACAGCTTGGTGACAGATGGACGGATGGATGGACGGGCGGACGGACGGACGGACAGACGGACAGACAGCGGAGTCTTAGTAATAGGGTCCCGTTTTACCCTTTGGGTAAGGAACCCTAAAAATGGGCGTAAAATCTTCCTTGAATTTAAAAAAAAGGGATAGGAGTCTAAATGCTGTTGCTGAATCTGAAACTAAGCACTAAAACTGTAGTTTCCGTCGAAATTACGTGCGTTACCTACACCGTATCACTTACGGACTTAATTTATTTATTTAAATAACATGGGAGACTTACAGCTAAAACAAACAGATCAAGGACAGTACATTAGTCTGAAAGCCAATTACAGGTCTCCACTTATAAAACACAGAACAAAAAAAAAAGTTAATTCTAAGGACATCATAATATTTATTTTGGGCGCAAAATAAGAATTAATGGCATCACGATTTGATAGTTGTCCCTAATCCTGATGTGTTACAGGTACCCCGTCCGAAAAATTGAATCTCTCACTTATTTTGTCGCATTAACTACTTTCAGACGGGACCGTATCTTCATTGGCTGACTTACTCGTAGAGAGTAACTGAAAACACAGCCATAAAAACTTTTGTACCAAAGGATCAATTTCTTCATCCAACCAAAACTAACTCTTGAATTGGTTACATCGACATCCTCATAATTTACTTATAACTTATAAAGTAAACAATTTAATTAAAAAGCACTGAACGGTTTAATTGAAACAGAAGAATTAACAAAAAAGGTTTTATCATTTCCGCGCCGGAAGAACAATGTGAACGAAGCATTTCCGGCCGCCATCTTCATTCTCATCCATTGTCTCTGGCTGTAAAGTGTGCTATTAGAAAGCATAGTTTACGCGTTATCGCAAATAAACATAATTATTCTTGTCTATGGGAAATATTTCAATCAATTAAGGAAAATGTTTCGTTTTATGGGTTTCGTGTATTTACTTTTTATTGTGAGATTGAAGTAAGTACTTAAACTCTAAAAGTGGGCGTAACTGAGTACCTATCAGATTACAGTCAAAAGTAAAAGTTGATGAAAGTTTTGAACTCTTTCTACTGTTGTTGACACTAGTATATACATACTCTAGTATTTCATACTTTTTTACCATCATAATCATCATCTGCCTAACCTTTTTCCAAAAACATATGATGCATATGATGGGGTCGCCTTCCTGTCTAACCGGATGCAGCTGAATACCAGTATTTGACATGAAACGACTGCCTATCTGGCCTCCACAACATACTGATTAGAATGAGAGAACTCAAATACTGGTATTGACTGGGAAAGTCTGATAACCAGTCTTACCAAGGGGTATCCCCTTGGTAAGACTGGTTATCAGACTTTCGGGCTTCTGACAACCCGTAACGACGGTCAAAGATCTATTAATGAAAGTCGGGATCAACGGTTTTTTTACCAATATGTTCAAAAACGAGATCCTTTCAAAACTGAATCGCCACCTTTCAGGAACGTAAGTAATTGATTACATTAAAATCAATATAAGAACATTTATTAGTTGTGGTAGCTAAGAAGCCAACATCTTTTGTTAAAAACAATAATTTTGTAAAACAATAAAGGATACTTATAATTAATAATGCGCCAGTTCGCTACATTGAACAAGACAATACAAGAGCTAACAAATCAGAATACAAACAAAACACCGTCACAGCATGTATTTGTTCCAATTTTGCATTTGTGTAAATCAATGTGTGTAAATAATCTTTCATAACAATAAAATAATACTACGCAAGTGGGGTTTAAAGCAGAAGTAAAATAAACTTTATTATATATTGGTATTTTTAATTAAAATATCTAAAAAGGCTTATTAGTCGATTCGCACGAATTTAGTCGCCCGAAACGGGCGAATTGTCACTTTTAAATATTTTTTTTCTTTCTATAGGCGACTCGCATGAAGTTAATTTATCTGTGCGCTAGTGTCCCTTTTGTATACTTCATTGCGTAACATATCGCACCTACGGTGCAAGAACGTCACTTATGCAAATGATGGAATATTTCAGGAGAAGCGTTTGAAAATTCGCCATCCTATTATAAAGTATAATTCTTCTTGACTAAAGAAATTAACTGGTAATATTTAAACTACAACTTTGAACTTCATACTAAAGGTAAAGCGAACATCTCACAATTTTGTAATAAAATAATGTAAACTTTATAATTTACAACTCTCCCAAAATGCATAAGTGGCGTTGTTGAACCGTAGGTGCGATATGTGCCAATTGCCTGATACATATTTCTAGAGAAGTGATGATTCGCCCGTTTCGGGCGAGTAATTTCGTGTGAATCGACTAATAAGCCTCCAAAAACAACAAGATCGCACATTACAAGAAAAAAATGACCAAACTAAGAAAATAGCAATGAACTTGTGACGATTGTAACGTTCCTTACAAAAACGCTATTGCAACATGAGGCAACCATAAGACAATCATAAAAAAATAAATAAGTCCAATTTATATCTTAAAGTCTTCCACAACCATATTTCTTTCAGTTTTTTTTACAAGAAAAGCTTTATAATCAAACCGGACACAGCTGAATGTCAGCGTTTTCCACATTTCACTTTCATCGTTCATGTATTCCTAATTATTCGGCAAGTGAGAGTGAGTGGACGACCGATACTGAAAGTGAGTCGATGTGGGCTTTATCTTCATAATGGGCGATTGACAAAAACGACGCCATCGAAAACTGGGACGGCAGAAATAAAAACTATAGAAGTAACTGCTGTTTTGAAGCTGAAATGATAAATGTTGGAGCTGGTGACAGAACTGTTCATGCAAGAGATGATACTTCATAAAATTTGGACAAATACACCAAAAAGTTAGTTTGTTTTGGTTAATTCCAAACAATTAAGTATGTCTTTTACATAGGAATTAAATATAACTGAAATGTGGGTATACGAGTACTTTTTATCCCGATATTCCTACGGGATCGAGACTTATGCGGTTGAAACCGCGAGGCGCAGCTAGTATTATGCACAGGGTCCCATTAAAATAGATGTTTGTACATCTATTTTAATGGGACCGTATACTGTGTATGTAGGTTCCTATACTTCTGCCTAACCTCTTAGAGAAAACAGGTCTGACGTGTATTTTAAAATTATAAAATTATATAGGACATGGTTTAAGCTGCAATTTCATACTGTTTACTTTGTGATTTCTTCTTGTGGAGTTCAAGGAATGACTCAAATCAAATACCTACCAAGTGCAGCAAAAATCTGAATAGAATAGAATAGAATACTCTTTATTAGAAATTCTACAAAGGGTGACACAATGGGCGGTCTTATTGCTAAGAGCGATCTTTTAAAGGATCCGGAGATGTGGATATTTTTTTATCAAGCACAAGACCACAACAAGATAAATGGATTGATATCAAACCCCATTAAACGGATATTAACCTGTACATTCAACTTATCCAATAATACTTAGTTGCGAGAATAATAATTGACAATTTCCTTCTATTAACACCGGATCAGTATATCTAGTTGAATGGGCGGATATCATAATAATAAAGATTTAGATTAAGTCTTAGATTTAATCTGAATGTTGATTCGAAAAGCCTGATTTAATGCGTATCTCTACAAAATGGTCTCCTGTATAAAGTATATAGAATAATATTTTGATAGTTGTCATTTGTATATACTCGTAGCTAGACAATATTTAGAATAATGTCGTTATTAATGTGAGATCATCTTTAGACTACAATATTTTCTTAAGTGATGACATTGATACGAGTACTGAACATGGCTATTATGTTTTCATCAATCCTAACTGTTATCTAGTAACGACCCCTTGTACTAATTCAGGTTTTATTTTCTTTGATTCCTCTTTTTTTTCAACTGGAAACTAACTGGTATGCGAATCAGGCAAATTATTTGACTTTGTATAAATGATTTCCATCACCACTGTTCTCAAAACGGTGAAGGAAAATATCGTGAGGAAACCGGCATGTTTTAGAACCAAAACTTCTAAGACATGTGACATCTACTAACCCGCACTGGACCCGCGAGGTAGATAGGGTACAGCCCACTCCTTTTCGAGAGACAGAAGGCTTGTGTCCCAGCAGTAGCAACATCTCATCTCAACATCATCATCTACAATCCAAACACAACCAAGTCGTCGACTCATCAAAGGAATAGCTCTTAAAACAATCTTCACAACACACAATTAATTACACAGAAAAGAACCATTTTGACATTAGAAACTACATGGAAACTAGGGTTGTCGAAAGTTATTGTTATGAAGCGCACTGACCCAGTTACGTGCACCAAGTTGTCAACTTATGTGAACCCCTGAACCATACCAGATAGTGATGATTATGGGTATATGAACTGGGGCATTTTCACATCTCTTCTTAAACTTTTACTTTAACAATACAACCTTCCCCTTATATGTCTGTTCTTATGAATGACGGAGAAATTGTATTGTCTAGGACTAGTCGCGATTGTGATGGTATAATTGCTACTTCTTTTCTGATTTCGGTTCTGAATGACAGATTAGGATTTTTGTGGTTTATAGTCAGTGTATTGAAAATACATGAAGTTAAATAATATTACTGACAGTCAATTTTATTTTTTTGAGCTGTTCTATGATAGAAGACAGTAGAATAGTAGGTACAGATTTTTTTTTTTTTGATTTCATGGCCAATTTGTAGTATTGTTTTGGTACCTATTCGGATTCAGAATAAGTTTGAGAAGTGAAAATATAGTCATTTAGTCAGTATAAGTTGGCTACAGCCGGTCGATTCTGGAAAAATCTCACCGTGATAACTAAGGTGAAGTGAGCTTGGAGTGAGATGTGAGTCATGCTGATGCTAGGGATTGACACTGTTGATGACTCACTTCACGCTCACTTCACCTTTGTTTTCACGGTGAGATATTTACAGAATAGATAGGCAGGATTCTAGATGATCGATTAGGTATTAGGATGCGCACGCGTCGCTCATAGTCATCATGTAGCAGGTCCGAATTATTATTCGGTCCGGCTAGTATTTCGGGACTGTTTCTTTATGAAAAAAAAAAATAAAATACCTACCTGTCTTGTACAGTATATTTTTTCAATTTGAACATAAATCTGCAACTAGTAAAAGAATATTATAATAAGTAATTAGTTAGACAGGCTTTCAGTTTCAGTATGTTTTTTTTTTAGATTTTATGTAACAAATCAGTTGAGGAGCTTGTGGCTAAGTAATAACAGCCGCACGGGTCGATCGATCAGGTTAAGCTACACTTGCCGCGGTTGATCCGTGGATGGGTGACCATCTTCACATACCAAGACCCCTCTGTGCCTCGGAAAGCACCTTAAGCCGTTGGCCCCGGCTGTTATTCGTGGATCTTTGACAGTCGTTACGGGTCATCAGTAGACCGAAAGTCTGACAAGCAGTCTTACCAAGGGGTATCGTATTACCCCGTAACTGGGTTGTGGATGTTAGATAGGCAGTCGGTCCATATAAAATTCTGGTATTCAGCTGCATCCGGTTAGCTGGAAGCCAACCCCAACATAGTTGGGAAAAGGCTAGGCAGATGATGATGTAGCAAATCAGTGCATAGAAAACGATATTCAATTCTAAATTTATCTACGAATCTAATCCGCCTCTGTCCGTCGCGGGCGCACGTAGCATACCTACAATACATCGACTCCGGCGCAGACGGCACACATACCTACTACGCAACTGTCTGTCCTACCTGATACACTTTCACTGATACTAATAATGCACCAATAGTTTCAATCATAGTGGAGATGTATTCGAGCTGGTTTTGCTTTAATATAATTATGTGTGAAGTTGAATAACATTCAATTTATGCTGTTTATGTTCTCACTCGACTACAGTGCAGATAGAAATGGTGTTATGTTTTATACTATGTAAGTATTTATTTAATTAATTATTTGTTTTGTTTTGTTTGTTTATTGAAATAATTGATTTACATAAATATGTATTTACAAAATAGGGTCTTACATAGAGGTAGGTAAGAAAGAATTGGATTCTACCTGAACTAGGAATAAACCTGTATCTCTGGTATCTCACTCAAGTGCTTATACATAAGTATTAGGTATCTAAAATTCCTACAAATAATAAATAATTTATTTACTTTAACTGAGCAAAAAAATTTTGCATCATTGTAAGTTTTTGCAAGCATATTCTATTATGACCAATAATTAATAACCAACTTATATTTCCAGTTTACACCAGACGTAAAAGTTATCGGTCAATACTAGTTACACAATCATAGGTTACATTAAACTGGGCAATAAAAAAATAAGCAAAATTAGATAAAATGACTACTTATTTGAGAGGTAAATTGGGATAAGGGAAAGAGACCGATGATGGCTTATTTCGTAGTTAAGATCTTTGTTTCAAAAATCAAAGTCTCGGTTTATCTTTAGTGACGCTAGACTAAAAGTTTTATTGTATATGCGAATCTGTGATTTATTTCTTGTTTACATCTTGTGATATCTATCAACCCGTACTGGGCCCGCGTGGTGGTTTACGGCCCACTCCCTCTCACAGCCCTCCCCCAGCAGTGGGAACATTCTAGGCTGACTATTTAACTGTTGTACAATATTGGGTTTATTTTAATACGATTGGATTAGATTATTTAGATTATTTATTTATTTATCCTCCTACTGGAACGCCATACAGCAATTACACCAACGGAGCAAAAAATTACTTCATGTGCTGCTTCCCATCTATCCTGTGCGTGGTGGACATCGAACAGGCGGCGATGGAATACGCAAGCTCACACAGCGTCACCTCCATAGTGCCATAACTCCATCCAAGTTGCGCACATTCTTTGCGATTTTTTGAGACACAATTAAGTTTTCAAAATAAATGCATTAAAATTGTAAAAACGGAAAATTTTGATGTTTCGTCTTGGTTGATAGACAAACCAGCACCCTAATTGCGTAACACACTATTAGGTACTCTCGATTTGAATCATTTTGAAACATATTGCTAATACATTGCTCCATATGTTCGAAAAAAGTGTCTGCTCAACAACGTAAATAACGCAATGAATGTTGTTGAACTGTCAAAATGAAACCCATTGGTAATGATAGTCTGTTACGCAATTAGCCTGCAGTTTTGCACTGCAGTTCTAAGTCGTTGTAATAAGAACGTCTAGTAAGAACAAGTTACATGGTGTAAGTAATGTTAGTTCTAAACGTTTAAAAGTCTAATCTAACCAGAATCTTAGAATTCAGTTAAATCACTACATATATGAATATTAAAAAACTAAATCAGTTTTACACAGATTAATTGCGACATTTTATGTTAATTAGGTACCACTTTAGACCAATTTCTGACTAAATCCCGGAACACAGTTCACTATAGTTTGAACCTATTCAAATGAACCACTTGTTATGAGTACATAGAATATTGCACATTATGTTCAGGCTGTGACATTGGAATGTCATATCTCAAAGCCATCTTTTAGCACTAAAGTCAAGGCTAAACACTAAATAAATGGTCAGGAAGTGTAACGAACATTGTGGACCACAGTTTGTCAAACTTTTGGGGGTTCATTTTAGAAAAACTAAAACCTTTTTGTTTTTTTTTTTTCATTTTAATAAAATGCTCGCTAATCTTTGTGTTTTGTAAGGCATCTGTTGGGAGCAGTGGTGGCCTAGTGGTAAAGGCCGTGAGGTCGTAGGTTACGAGGTCGTAGGTTCGAACCCAGTCGAGGCGATTTTGTGTAAATAATGTCACCACTGCTCTCAAAACGGTGAAGGAAAAGCTGATTATGCTAAGGCATCTGTTGAATACTACTTTTAAAATAAATAAGTAAATTATCTTTAAGATTATTATCATAATAACACATGAACAAAGTGTTTATATCATCATATCAGACTCTAAGAAAGTGGAACGAACTTGTGTAAAGAACAGTCAACACTATTCTAAGTTTCAAAATAACTATCACGTAAAAAAATAAGTTAGATTAAAATTGCTTACTCGTCATAGACTGAAAATAATTATTAAGAACCTGGTTCTTTTTAATAAAGGATAAAAAAAAAATCTTTAAGATTAAATAAATATCTTCTAATCAGTCATGCTTCATCGCCAACCGCATTAAGTGGTCAAACGGCCTCTAAGGTCAAAAATCATAATAAAAAAATTGAGTATTTATAATTTGAATACCTGCACTTAGTGGTGGAATAAAAATTTGAGAATCTTTGTTGTAAATGACTAACTTCACCTCTTCGTGATGAGTTGATGAGCTAATCCTTTTATTATTTTTATTTGTATGTCACGAAGTTATAAATAAGCATGTTCTAATATCATATTATATTGTAATTTATGTGCAAATTGCTACCTGAATGCTGTTCAATTCTATAGAATTGAATATTATTATTGAAGAAGAATTTTCGTTATTTATAAACATTAATATAATGTAGTAGGTACATCCATGGTTTAGCACACGCTCAACGATGGATGTTATAAAGAAAAAAAACAAAGCGAAGACGGCAGTCATTTATCTATCAGTTCAGTATCCTGACTTCGTTAGCTAAACGGAAACTGACGTAATTATTATCAGTCTGCTGTCAGTCTGGACTGGCCATTTAACTCGTCCATCATTCCATAAGTTTCTCATAATTCCAAGGACCATAATTATAACTAGACTGATGCCAAACTGAGTGCCTTGCTCTTAAATACTTCGTTTAAAGCAGCACGCTAATTAATCAGTAACTCACAAAGATTTATCAATCCAAACGGCCAGCACTTTCTTTCATTCACAAACTCATTCATTTAATCTTTTTTTACATCCCAGTACCACAGTAATTTATCTATTTATTTCAACGTAAATAATCGTAATTATGTACAGTCAACAAAAGAGATAGGTAAACTGACATCTATATTATGAATGATATGACACATGTTAAACGTTTATCTTTGAGCTCTGTGTTACGAACATAACATAAATGGTAGTATGATGTTAATTAATTAATAAAAATAAATAATTTACTATCATTGTAATTAAATGCTGTGAAAACTCGAAAAAAATGTTTATGCATGTGACATAATTACTTATTTACCATAAATTAAACAGAGTATAAAGTACCTACTGCGACTACCTTCTAAAGAACTCCCCTTTATGCATGAGCTAAGTAGTCAAACATTGATATCGTCACAGTCTCTTCTAGAAAATATTGGCAAAGATTTTGATTTATTTCTCGATTACAATCTTTTTTGTTGACCGTACACATAGTAACTGCACTTTCATCTTTCGAACTAGGCGGCCTACATTCCTGGCATGAATTAGGGACACACTGATTACAATCGATGCTGCCAATACAATTAAAATGGTCGCAAGTTATGGGTGACGGCGGTGGCGGGAGAAGTTTGAGAAACGGTACAGCTGTGGTTCGAATTTTGAAATGTTTTATTTTTGGTTGTATTGTTTTTTTTTTTTACACTCTGGTAAGTACGTTGGGGTCATATTTTAAATGGTTACCTCTTATCTTGAGTATGCATAATTATACTGGAGTTTTACTTCCAGTTCAAGCTGATTGGCAGCTGAACAAAAAGCTAAGCTAATATAAGAATTTATCATAGAAGCAATTTGCTCAGCAGGTAAATTAAAACATAGCTACTTGATAATTTTCTATTATAAAGTAGCTAAGCCTGTGTTGGAAGGCCCTGTTGGCTTGGCCTGCCTTCCCTCTTTCCACTTTTCCCGGTCTACTGCGATTGCGGGACAATACTTTAAGGTGGCACTGGTGCCGATTCTATCACAAACATATTATTGATACATAGAATTGTTCACAAACTAAACAAGTTTAAAATCAGTGCATCTTTTTCTTTCTATTTCATTAAGAAAAGGACAGAAGATAAATATTAGTTTAGTCCTGTCTAATTAAGAGTTTAAGAATTAAGAGTGGAGTTTGTGTGCGTGACAATTAGACGTTGTGCGTGTAGACTAGCGTCTAACTGCTCATCACTGATGCTATCTCTGTCGGACTCGATGTCAGATGAGACAACGTGCTTTTTGGCCCACCAGTAATTTCGAGCTCGCGACTAGATCCACCTTAAGGAGTCCAGCTCATCTATTATACGGACGGGCCTGTTAGTCTAGTGGTCAGTGGCCCTGACTGCTATGCGCAAGGTCGTGGGTTCGATTCCCACCCAGGACAAATGTTTGTGTGATGAGCACGATCATTTGTTCTGTGTCTGGGTGTAATTTATCTATAATATGTATGTATTTAGAAATATATATGTATGTTTATCAGTTGTCTAGTACTCATAGCACAAGCTCTGCTTAGTTTGGGACTAGATGGCGTTGTGTGAAAGTTGTGGAGTATTATTATTTCAATCTCTACCTTAAATTAAATTGATAATTTCAAGAGACTTCAGAATAGGTTCCTGATTAATTTCACAGAACCCTTCTAAAAAAAAAAAACAATGAAAGTTCCTTACTCCATGGAACTTCCACACCTTCCACCTTCAAAGCTCCCATACCTTACACCACAGTACTAAGGTCACACGAACGCTTGGGCAATGGCTTCCGTAAAAACGAAGCATTGTTTCATTACAACATGCGCCTGAGCAAGCATTCAACTGTTTTGTACGTGTGAGAAGCAGATTGGCCGTCATTATGTTGTATTGGTTTTAGGGTTTTTTTTAAATACATATTATGTGCACAAGGCCAACCTGTGTTTAGATGGAGATATTTTTTTTCGGAATCTGAATTTAATGGGAAAATTGATTAACACTGATGATTTGTAAACAGCATAGAATAGCATAATCTGCCTCTGAAATGCCCACTGCTGGGACACAGGTCTCCTCTTTGTGAGAGGGAATGGGCCGTAATCCACCACGTGGGTCCAGTGCGGGTTACTGAATGTCACATATACGGCACTGTTGGCGCAGTGGTTAAGCGATTGACTGCTGCGCTGCGTGTCGCGGGTTCGATTCCCGCACGGAACAAATATTTTTATGACCTACAAGTAGTTGTTCCGGGTCTGGCTGTTTGTGTATGTGAGTCTAAATGTTTGTAAATGCACACACAATACAGGAGAAATTCCTAGTGTGGGGCAACGTTTATTAGAAAAAAAAACAAAAAAATATGTTTTCGAATTTTTTGGTTGTAGAACATGTTTCGGAACTGCCGGTTTCCTCACGATGTTTTTCTTCACCGTTTCGAGAAAAGTGGTGATGAAATTAAATATACAAAGCTAAGTGCCTACTTGGATTCGAATTCACGTCTCGTAAGTCGGGCCTGATAACGTTGGGCCACCGTTGCTCTCGCTAATAACAGACAAGAAGACTTATTCTGTGCACTGAGATTGCTGTCCCTAACGTGGTGTTAAATTTTAGGTGCAGGGTCTAACAAAACCCATTTCATATCTACAGTTCTATCAATATTTCGGCAAAATTTTAGGATGCTAAAGGACACGTCCGTCTCTGTAATCTGTGTTATTTTTAGAGAAATACAAAAATCCATTTTCGGGAAGAATGTTGTACAAATAATGTTCCCGTCAATCAAGTGTGAAACCTGAAAACATTGTAGCTTGCGAAAAAATCAATTAATTGAGTTTTTTTTTTTAAATAAATTCTTTTCACCCATGGGAGGAACCCTATTGAAAATGGCTCTTTTATTCAAACTAGTTCAATAGAAAACTAACTAATATAATATCTATATCAAGGTTTTTTTATACGACCAAATGAGCTTTACGAGTCGTCCACTTTTGGATTTTCCAAATTTTTTATTAATATAGTTTGCCATGCCAAGTTCAAACGGTCTGAGTATAATTTTTTTCCCACCAAACAATATTCACTGTGAGATTAGACCATATCTCCAAGTTCCCGTCCTCACTGCCATAGGAATGCGACAATATTCTCAGCGTATTTAACAAGATAAAACCTTCCCAATCTTCATAACTGTCTTCCCGTTACGAGTTTAATTACATAGCCGTTTCTGCAATTACTGGTGCTTATTTAATAATCGTAAATGTACGGAAGCTTGAGGAGTTTTATATCAGTCCGGATTGTCTGTGGCTGATCATAGACATCCAGTCAACGACGCAAACGTAGCGCCTACTATAATCAACACGATTGGCAAAAATAGTGATCGCATTTACAACCAAAAATATAGCTGCTGTACATATTACTCGTACATCAATTAAATATTTGCACAATCGGCCTATAATGTTGTCTCTTGCTTCTCTCTTCAAGTGGGAGTGGCCGTAATCCACCACGCGGGCCCAGTGCGGGTTGGTAGATGTCACATGTCTTCGAATTTTTGGCTCTAGGACATGCCGGTTTCCTCACGATGTTTTTTGTTTTGTTATAAATGTTTGGCGCTGGCTATAGTGGATGTGACGTAGGTCCAACAAATATTGATATGACCGAAGTTGTCACGAATTCCATAGAAAGATAAAAATTGTGAAAATCTGCTGGATGGGGACGCACAAGACCTGTCGATGTGGCGATGCTTAGGGCTCACGGCAAGTTATACATATTCACACAAGCATCCTGTTTGCAGTATTCGGCAAAGAGTATGCTTGTGTGAGTATGTATATTTAAACACGTACACTACTAAACGGGATCCTGCAAAAACCAGGATCTCGCCATGGGAAAGAGCCCTTATAGGAGGCCTATTTCCAGCAGCGGACGTCTAAGATGATGATAAAAATGGTTTTCTCAGAGATCCTATTGATGTTTCACAAATGATATGAGGGGCAATTCCCTTAATTTTAAGAACGTTCACAATCTGATCTCAGTCTCAATCTGTCAAAAATACCTCTAATTTCCAGGGGCGTAGCTACCGCCGTATCAGCCGTATCAATGATACGGGGCCCCCGGGCTACAGGGGCCCCTAACGCGTGTAAGCAAAAATTAGTAAAATGTTAGTCACTTAATCTCGTGCTTCCCGGGAAAAAAACATATAAAAAAAACTGTCATACGTGCCTATAGAGTTTTCACTTCAGAAATGACAAAATTCTAAATGACAATTTCTAGGAGGAAGCGATAACTTATAATCAATAAATATTTATTTTAATTTAATGCAAGCATTTTTGTTTCTTTTGTGAGAAATCTTTACCATTCATTTGGGCCCCCCAACTAATTTTGATACAGGGCCCCTCCAAGGCACGCTACACCACTGCTAATTTCCCTACATTTTTGACAAGTTGCGACTAGATTTTGAACCTTTTCCATTACGAGAATTGGCCTTCTGTTGAAAATTCCATCGTACCACTATCTTCGTATCCTATTAGTGCAGTTTATCAAAAGATACCACAAAACCTAACAAGATCTCATCTCCTCAACAGTCTGCCGCCGCCTCAGTAATTACAACCTCACAGACTCTTTGCTGTGTCTGTAATTACTAACTACGGCATTTATCAGTTAACGATCGGTGTTACTAACCGTTCGTAATAGATACGAGTAATGAACACTGCTTTTTAGAGACGTGTTGGTATGGTAAGGTGTTTATGATTACTTCAGGAAGTGACTATGGTGCTGCCAAACTAGTTTGGGGAGGTGTCAATCAATTACTACGGGTAAAATTCTGAGGTTTCACTTGGTTTGGAAACAGTAGATTGAAAGCTAACTTCAAGATGGGATACTTCACAGTGAGGGTAAGTTTGGCATTTGTACAAAGGTTGGGTTTAAATATTTAATGTTTGTATTGCCTAAAAGTTTGTCTCGTTCAAGTGGTATGTTAATTTGGTTCACAAGGCACTGAATTCGGAGTAATTTATTCAAAGACATTTAGGATGGCTAGCTGAATTCCGCAGACGCATGGATATCGATATCTAAACACTATAACATATAAGGATTTTATGTTTTTTGGGAGGGTAACGACCGCTGTTAATGTTGGTACTTGAAGTATGAGTTGAGAAAAACTGTTTTATATATCTTTTATCGTGTTTAGATATCGATATCCAGCGCGTCTGCGGAATTGAATTAGCCAATTTAAAAAAAAAACCCTGTATAAATCAAATCCCAAGAGTAATGGACCCGCAGACAATCAACTCTAAAAAGTTACATATTATTGTAAACTAGCGACCCGCCCCGGCTTCGCACGGGTGCAATGCTGATACTAAATAATATAAAATTAAAAATACAGTACTAATAATTGTTATTTTCCTCGCTAGAGAGCTCCGATAAACGCGTGCGATCGCTGCTAATCATAAAGTGATATAGGGCGCAGCCCTTTTTTTTTTTTTGATTGGCAACTCGCAGTTCAACCTATGAGGTTGTCGACTGCTTAACCGGGCTAGAGCGCAGCCCTGCGTTCGACGCGCTACTTACAGGCAAGCGCCACCCACGGAACAGATAAATTCATCTATTCCGTGGCGCCACCGGCCGGCTCCCCGGCCGGTACCGCCCGCCGCCGCAGACGCTATGTACCTGTATTTTAAATCTGTAATATCTTCGAAAATATTCATTTACATTACATGCTGTAAAGGGCCATAATGATCTATATGAAATGCACAATGTTTTTAAGTACTTAATTGGATAAGGATTAATGCTGTATTGCCTAAAATTGCTTCTTAAATAAGCCATTATTTCTCGTAAAAAGTTAGAGATAAAAAATGGTTATTGTGGGTTATCCCTAAGAGATAGACATATACCATTGCGGATTTTTTTGTAGACCTTTTTAAGGTGTACAATACGTACAATGTAAGCGCAAAAAAATGTGTTTATTTTCGACATCACATTAGAAACCTCTAAAATTATCAGTGTTTCTCTACTATATCATGCATGTATTATACATATAAACCTTCCTCTTGAATCACTCTATCTATTAAAAAAAACTGCATCAAAATCCGTTGCGCAGCGCAGTTTTAAAGATCTAAGCATATATAGGGACAGACAGACAGGGAAGCGACTTTGTTTTATACTATGTAGTGATACGAGATTGAATAAGCAAATTTCCATTAGCTTTTTCATCGAACTCTATTAAGTGTACGGCAGTGAGTGCAATAATATGTCTATTACAATGTGACACGAGTATTTTCCCATGATTTCCCCATTTTCTGCGAATGACAAACAGTTTGACAAAGTGTTATAATTAGCTTACCTGCATGAGAATTACGTTACTTAACGTTCTACAAAAACGTCTTAAGTTCTTCAGAAAACGTAGAAATCGATTCTTAGCAGGTTATATGACGGCTTGGTAAAGTCTTCCGCATCGTTTTTACACTACCAGCCACCTTTACATTATTGGCCTATCTGGCTGAGGGGAACAGTCGTGGAACAGTAGAAATGGCCGCGACTAACGAGTTGTGGAGGGTCGTACTAGACAAGTGCTTTGTGTAAAACGCCTGATTGTATTTTATTTTATCTTTTTATTTTATTTTTATCATTTTACCTGTTCTTGCACAGATGCGACGCACGCATGGCACATATGTTAATGTAAGAAGCACGGCTTATTATACTTATTATTATTTTATTAAGTATTACTGTTTGTTACAAAAGTAGTTTTTTTTTCAGTTTGTTTTGATTGTTATTGTTTAGTTGTCATCTGCCGGTGTCGCGGGCGCATCTTGATTAATGTATGTGTTGTCTTTGGTCCCTGGCCCTGACATCAAGCGCTTGAGTACGAGGCTTTTGGCTACATTGTATATTTTATGTCTTTTTTATTTTTTATTATTATTTTGTTTTTTATTTGTAGCGTGCGTTTTGTTTGTGCAGAATAAACGTTTTTTATTTCTTCTTCTTTCTTTCTTTTCTTTCTAAAATATTTCATCACCACTGCTATGAAAACATCGTGAGGAAACCGGCATGTCCTAAAACCAACAATTCGAAGAGATGTGTCATCTAACAACCCGCACTGAGCCCGCGCGGTGGATTACGGCCCATTCTCTCTCGCAGAGAGGAGGCCCGTGTTCCAGTAGTGGGAAAATAATGGGCTGATTATTCTGTTATGCTGGCTCAGGGTGCCAGCGCTTTGTTAATTCCTGGCCTTTTCTCAAGAGCTCAGTCGCACGGAGGGCTATATTTCGGATGGAAATACTTGTGGAAAAAAAGCTTACTTGTGAATGATTTTGAGCGATACGTACTAGCTACGATTTTGATCAGGTAATCTCAAAAAGAAATACCATATTAGGTAACTATTTGCTTCAGTGTCCCTAGTACTATTGAACTTTGTTTTTTTAAGAAAAAGGTTTAATTATATTTACATAATTTAAAAAGCTAAGTCTAAAAATAATAATAATATGTACACTGTACAGAGGGGAAATGAATAAAAAAAAATTCGTCGTGATTCCTTTGCCAAAATAAAATTATTATGCTTATCTACGAAAAGACTGTTACTATCAGTTTCTAATATGACCGCAGTTAACATACAAAGCAAATAGGTTCTTGACCGCATAGATCCAGTCCATTTGCCCCAATAAAACAGGTCACCAACCCCAAGTAGCCTTTTGATACCCAAGGTGACCTTAGCGTTGAGGGTGGCCTGTACTCGACTAGGTATCACAATAGTATGGCTACATTCCTAAAGGCCTACAAGTCTTAAACAATCGACTATAAGTCTTAAGCTTTAACATATAATGGAACGCACACATCGTTCAGTGTAGCTATTCATTAGGTATAGTACAGCCAAATTCCATGAGGGATTTAAGTAAACAAACTTTCGGGAACACCAAGCACATACCATTTTGAATAGGAAAAATATGTAATTTATTGTTATAGTTATAACTGGAAAGCTCAAAGGGGTAATTGTAGTCCTGATTATGAACATCTTTTAGAGTGGGAACAAAACAGAAATCGCGAAAAAAAAAATATGCTGCTTAATACATTTATCCATACTAGTATTCTAAATCCGAAAGTAACAGGGTTCCCTGTTACTTTTCACGCCTATACCACAGATCGGATTTCGATCAAATTTGGCAACGAGATAGATGGCGTCCTGGGGAAGGATTTAGAATAGAATAGAATAGAATACTCTTTATTATGTACACCATATAGATTCTGTCCCGGTAGCACGTTCCCGTGGGATAATTTCCAACATCCACGTAGGCAAAACCACCGGAAGAAGCGAGTGTTCCCATAACTCGACAAAACTTAGGCAACAGCTGATTGTTTTTCACGATTTTAGGGTTGGACCCATAGTAAAAGATGTTAATAATGATGAGTACAATTACCCCTTTTGAGGTTTTCAGTTATTTCAATTAAACTGTCTCAATTTATTGTTTGGTACCCATTTCAAGGTACCAAACAATAAATTGAGCAGGGAAATTGTTTTAGAAAAGGGTAAGAAGCTGAAGAAAATGGTCTAAACATTCTAAGTATATACAGGGTCAAATAAAATTAGCTAGCGAAACTTTGCAGACATTATGGGTATCTATAACTAAACATTTTAAAACAAATTAATTTGATGAATTTAACTCTTTGTGGGCACTCTACGCCCCTCGACGTAATAACAATAAAACTTCTATTGTGTCTCGTTCAGTGTCCCTCAATGTGTTAATTTTTGGGATCAACGACAGCTGGTAGTGTGGTTACTTGAAATATCAGTTTAAACATCAGTTCTTCTTTGTAAACTTCACAGACGTGAAGTGTAACACGACAAAACGAAAATTAACTTATTTTCTCAACTTATACTTCAAGTACACTACCATTAGTCGTTGACCTCAAACAAAAAATCATCAAACCTTTTTTTATTTTATTGTGTTTAGATATCGATACCTATAACGTCTGCGGTTTCGCTAGCTAATTTAAGACCCTTTATTTACTTTAAATTTTAAGTAATAGCATGAAATGTTTAGCTGGCTCTTTAAATATTCACGTCAAATGTGGCTGTACAATACGCTATTATACTTAAACAATTTGTGCAATGTTTATTGTCATTGCAGTGTTCTTCGTAATACTTGCTCACTTATGTACTTGTTTTAAAGTTATTTCGCAAACGATGTTACGGTGAACATGTGTAACACGTTGTTTTTATATGAAATATAATCTGATAAAGCGGTTTCATGAATATTAATATATGAAGCAGTAATAGTAAGGATAAGATCTGAAAAATGTTAAACATACTTATAGAAGAAAATCATAAAATTTATTTACGTGACTTTAATAGTAACATCACTAACAGTGTATCTATTAAATAATAGATACATTGTATAGCAACAAACAGACTGAATCGGCGTAGGTTTTACGTATAGGAGACTGATTATATTAAAGCGTAATCATTAATCAGTCTCCTTCTAGCCCATAATTGCTGGAAAATGTCGATGAGACTGATTATTAAAGAATAATTATCAGTCTCCTTCTAGCCCATAATTGTTCGAAAATGTTGATGAGATTGATTATTAAGGAATATTTATCAGTTTCCTTCTAGCGAAAATGTTGATGAGATTTCTTATTAAAGAATAATTATCAGTCTCCTTCTAGCCCACAACTGTTCGAAAATGTTGATGAGATTGATTATTGAGGAATATTTATCAGTCTCCTTATAGCGAAAATGTTGATGAGATTTATTATTAAAGAATAATTATCAGTCTCCTCCTAGCCCATAATTGTTCGAAAATGTTGATGAGACTGATTATGATTTATCAGTCTCCTTCTTGCCCATAGATGTTTGGAAATGTGACGAATGCAGAATAAAGAATTAACAGCAAACAGTTTTCCCTATTATACGCAAACCTTTCCCGATATCAGCCTGTTTGTTGCTATGCGTGGTTATAATGACCATTATTATCCCTCACGAGCACCCTACCATTTCATTAGAAAGACCATATTCAGCATTCAGACATAAGTTACCAGGAAACCAGACTCCGGAAGTGTCAACCGTATAACCAAGTTTACTCTTAATTAGCAGCCAATTACGGAGAGAGCTGAAATAATGCAAGAACATGCTAATTTCATACATGGAACCATTTAGCTCGAAATCACGTAGACCTATCAACGCAAGTTGCAGCGTTATCACTGTAATCTCGCGTGTGAAATCCGAGGCGACTTGAATGGACGACTGTACGCACCGATTACGTAGCTTCTCACGTCTTACATAAAGTATAATGGGAAATTCATGGGCAAATGTGTCCAATGTTATGAGGTCCCAGATAAATGACACATTTGTGGGTTTTATCTATTTGCCTGCTTTGTCACTTTTCAACTACTTTTCAACTGTTGAGATAGGCTTCCATGTAACGAGATGTGGCTGACTGAATACGTATTTTACATTGGTTAATGTCGTTTCCGACAAATCAAACATTCTTTTATACCATGGAGTGCAGACAAACAAGCGTGTGGCCCACCAAATGGTAAGTGGTTCCATCGTCTATAGTCATTTTCAATATCAAAAGCATCGCAGGTCTCTTCTATATTTGACCTGTATTTTCTTCATTAATGAGGCCAACTACATCACCCATATGTGGACACCACCATTCACTTCACCACTCCAATCGACTTGTCAACTTCCTTAAAAAAATGTCAGTAGGCCCAATACTAAAAAGCCTATAACTTCAACAGTGATCACTCGTGGTAAACTTTTCATAATTACATAAATTTTATTACCTACCTCTTCTTCCTCATTCAAATTCCTTCTCATCATCTCGTGACCTCAATTTCTAACCTACTCTTCAGTATCACAACGATCTTCAAAGCCAACATTATGTCCAACACATTGGCCCAACATTATCCCACGCCAATATTGGATAATACGGTTACCAAATACTGCTGGTAATACGTAAGACATGGTTTTTGCGACTCATCGTCAATAGCATTTAACATTTACTTAGCTCTTTACACTTCTATACTCCATTTGAAATAAGATTAGACATCTAAATAAACATTTTTTACAGTGTGCCTCAAAATGGTTTAATTGAAATAAATGCTTTAAATTTGAGTTTATTATACACAATCTCTAGTCTAATCTCCATAAATCTGACGCTAATTTCAATTACCAATCAAATTAATCACCATACTTAATTTCCCGTGTATCTCAGCACTATATTATGATAGTAATTTATCAGTTTTAATGAAGCGGCATATACCGCATTCGTTACTAAGAAGTAAAAGTGAAAAACATACTGTTTTCCGCTTTCTCGATCCCAACAGAAATAGTTTTGTATAGCGAGGTACAATTACCCAGATATTTGCACATGTTGCGTTGTATAATTATTTTATTCGATACATTATGTGTAGTGTAATTAAAAATCAATTATAGATTAGGTTTTAGGGTCGTGGTGGCTCGTGGCTAAGTAGCAACCGTCGATCTTCTTTATAAAACAACGCTTGCCGAGGGCGGTCCGTGGATGGGTGACCATCTTTACATACCAAGACCTTCCGTGTCTCGAAAAGCACGTGAAACCGTAGGTCCCAGCTGTCATTTCTAGATCTTTGACAGTCGTTAAGGGTAGTCAGAAGCCCGAAAGTCTGACACCCTGTCATACCAAGCGATATCGTATTACTCAGTAACTGGGTTGTGGAGGTTAGATAGGCAGTCGCTCCATGTAAAATACTGGTATTCAGCTGCATCCGGTTAGACTGGCGACCCCAACATAGCTGGGAAAAGGCTGGGCAGATTTTGTTCTAATTATAACCATTGGTCCAGCGTACTCTTAAGGTTGTTTCCTGAATTGATCAATTGACTTTTTTTTAGTTTTTAAGTTTATTCAACCCAAGATAAATGCAGTTGTTTATTGATATAATAAGCACGTAATACTTGAAAAGCGGTCAAATTCCAATCGGACTCGCACACGAAGGGTTCCGCTTTGGAAATCTTTTTTACCTAATATATATTTTAGGTGTTAACGAAAGCCTACATAATAACAATCTGAGATAAAAATTAACCCTACTTAATCTAACAAAAACTAAAATATTGCGTCGAAATATTACTCCGCATTGTGGTCAACTGACAATGTACCCAAGAGACTGGCGGCATTGCCACGTTGTATGGCGAATAGGATAATATATTAAGATATTATATTTTTATTTTTATCATTTTGTAGTTTATTTATCCTATTTATACTATATCTAAAAAAATGACGTCACCCCAAATAGCTTCATTACATCACGCATCTTTATGATTTGCCACCGACAGTAAGAGTGTTACTAATTCTTGCGCACAAGCACAAACTCTTCGAATTCAAGTGCACTGCAATTATTTAGGGAAAGTTGAGAAACGGGTATTTTCCAAGATACCGCTATGACCGTGACTAGAGTTACTGATTCGAGTTGGAGTTATGGCATATCATTGTACTCAGATAATTTGATTAATGTTGATGAGTTAACGTAACACACACACACACCAGTAGTATGATATAAGTTAAGAATAAATATATTTTATTTTTTATTATAGATAAAACGGCAATAGAAATACACACTCTTTGATTTCAACTGTCTACCTAATACGGTTCATGAGATACAGCCCGCTGACAGACAGACGGACGGACAGCGTAGGCTTAGTATAAGTAATAGGGTTCCGTTGGCACCCTATGGGCACGGAACCCCGGAAAAGAGATACAAAAACCGAGTTTCCTAAGAACAATTTAAAATATTCCCCATTTAGTAACAAGCACACATGGTCGTGAAGTTTCAACGTCCCTTCAACAATACGATGTCGCAAAGCAATCAGCAGCTCGCAGCACGAGCGGCCTTAATTGATGCTGTCGTGTTATAGCGCAATAAGGAATTCTATTATATGCAAGCAATTCTCACGTTGTATCGTAAAATACAAATTAATGATGTTTTTCGGCAAAAATATGTAGAAAAGGATGTTGTTTATGGGATTCAACCTACATGTTGCTCGTCATCATTCAATCAATCAATCCTATTAATGACTATTTCATGACATATCAATCAATGGAATTATATGAACTTAGAGGGTTTTATTGATGATTTTATCGATTATAATTCTGTAAAGTCATACTTGTTACGCTGTCGAATCATATTTTGTTCAACATACAACCTGACACTGCCATGCAAATTGCAGGTACAGACGCCAGCACATCAAGCTACTACAATCTGTCAGATTTCTTTAATAGATTTTCAACATAAGGTTCAAAGTTGATTGGGAAAATCTGACAGTTTTGGGTAGCTTGATGTACTGGCGTCTATACATAACAAAGAGTATTCTATCTTTTATCTATCTACCTTAGAGCATCCCCTTAACAGAAACACTTATAGGATCTTTTAGTTTTTACATTTTAATAGAGAATGCATGTAACTTACGATACCAACTTGGCTAGTTTTACGTTAACGTGAGAAACGACTTAGTTTTTTTTTTATAGCAATGACCATATCCCATGTCGTGTTTGGTACTCGTAGCACTTTAAATCAACGAACTTTGTAACATAGAAAAAAGCTTTTCATTCACTTACCTACTAACTTTAAAAACTATAATACATTTTAATTATGAGAATTCGTTTTTTGACATTTGTATTGTGTTAGTTGGGTTTTCCAAATGAGTAGATTTTTTGGCTGACTTACGCATGTTTAACTGTAGATGGAGTGCTGTTTTACCTGTAATTAAACAAATATTTTGTTAATACTTTAGGAAGTAACAAATATAAAAAACATCAATCAAATATAAAAATACACGTTCTATTTGAGGAACTAAGGTAATAGAGACTTGTGACTGGAAAAAAATGTAATAATTAAGTTGTGACAGCCAATGGCTTAATAGTCGAGATCCTCACTTAACACCTGAGGAGGCTCTCGTTAGGCAGCTGGATCAAAGGCTTGATTCAGAAAGCGGTACTTCTGGACACGGTTCGTATTATTAGGAGTTTCCTCTCTCTGGAGCCCTGACCCCTCGTGAAACAATCATTTATTTATTTTCCGCCGAAATGATGCAATAAACTTTTATATATATATATATTTTTTTTTTAATAGGCTCGAGACACTTAATCCAATTATAAGATTCAACCTATAATTACACTACTACGTAGATACAATAAATCGTAATAAGCGGAACTATAAACTCGGAGCAAAAGAAATCAAGAACAAAGCCGTGTCCTTGTGCAACAAAGAAGTGCTTCGATCATATCTATAAATTACACAAATTATTCATATTTTGTTACTATTGTTCAAGTCGATACTTATTTTGTTAATTACTGACTTTTTTTATTACTGTCAGTTTCATTTTTGAGGAACAGGAAGGAAAGCAAATGTCAAAATGTTTAATTTTGACATTTTCGAGCTACGAAAACAATAAGACGTGCTAGCTACTATCGTTGTAGATATAACGATACTAGAAAAAAAAAAGAATCATAGGGCATCAAAAAATTCGTCCACATCGCTGTCAACAGGAAAAGTACCCAATAGGCTTGCAGCATTGCCACGTTGTATC
Organism: Eremobia ochroleuca; assembly: GCA_949629135.1. Lineage (NCBI taxonomy): Eukaryota > Metazoa > Arthropoda > Insecta > Lepidoptera > Noctuidae > Eremobia > Eremobia ochroleuca. Next base: position 2,661,633 of record OX451404.1, on the reverse strand, counting down.
ATTGTATGGCGTTGCTGATTCTTTGGCCAAAAAATAGTCCAGCCCTGTGGTCACGTGAAGAGTCGACCAGTCGCTTGGCGATGTCTCGAAAAACCAAGTGGGCACTCGGACCCCATAACCCTAGTGTTTCAACCCCAAATGGCTCGAACATAATTACTCCCAATAATATTGGAATATTTTCGCCGTTTGAGGTTTTCCGCACTTGCCGTGGTATAAATACATATCAGCCAGTCACCATGATGGATGCTGGGGCTGACTGCCCAGGACCATTTATTGTTCTCTTTTTATCTACCCCCACTTTGGTAACTCTGGCAAGTGATCACGGCCCGAAATCAATTCGTGGATATGCTAAATACGAAGAAAAACTACGAAGATTAATGTTGCTATCACCTCCCAAATCAACCAAGTGCTACCAAAAACAATGATTAAATTTGTAATTCGTTTTCCATGATCTAAGATGGCACAAAAACGTCAGTACCATAAGATTCACAGCATCTTTAACATGGTCACGATCTGCAGTAACAGTTAGTTCATCTGGAGTCGTGCTGGGAACGAGCTTATCTCAAACTGTTGCGTTAACTGCGAAGCTTAACTGTTATTTCATTTTGACGATAAAAACTTCGCTTTTGTAATGTGTTATGTCACTGATGAAGATGGTCTTATTTTGATGGTATACTTTGAGACATGGCGGGTTAAATAGGGCAGATTTAATCACGTTTTATGAGAGTTTTTTATTTAATCTGTAATGCCTTGCGTTAACTAAAATATATTGTTGTTATTTTAGTCCACCATTGGACAGTCAATCGTTAGATAAGACAGCGCTGAGCAGTCGAGACTTGAAGAGGCTTTGAGAGCTGCCTGTTTTTCATAATGACGCTGTGGTCTTCCTGTTTTCTACCTTCAAACTTCAACATCCGATTTTCGCACTCTATCTTCCCCCTTTCTCATCCTTATTAGTCTGCCTTATTCTTTAAGTTCCTTTTTAACCGACTTCAAAAAAAGGAGGAGGTTATCAATTCGACTGTATTTTTTTTTTTTTTTTTTTTATGTTTGTTACCTCATAATAACCGACTGGGTGAACCGATTTTCATGATTCTTTTTTTATTTGAAAGCTGGTGCTTCCCGTGTGGTCCCATTGTCACCATTTCAATATCTGATGATGGGATCTTGTAGAAATCGGGGGAACTCTTCAATAAATAACAGCAGATTAACCGCGATTGTTGCTATAGCATATCTAAGCATTGTTTACACCATCACACAACATAATATCACGCCTGTACTCACTACAAAGGTTATAATTTTTTTTTATGATAATAATTACGCAATCGCACAACATAACATCACGTCTGTACCCTATAAACGCAGATGCAGCTTCCTGTCACTGATATTTACATAGCAAGTAGTGTTTATATGAATTTGATTGGGGTAGATATAACTAAAAAGTGAAAAATAAAAAATTTTATATATAAAAAAAACAACCGACTTCCAAAAAAACACTACAAAGTGAAAAATAATTTTAATTTCGGAAGTCGGTGTCAAAAAACCAAAATGCGGAACCAACGACACCGACTTCCAAAATTAAAATTATTTTTCACTTTGTAGTGTTTTTTTGGAAGTCGGTTGTTTTTTTTATATATAAAATTTTTACAATCTATGACAATCAATATCTATATACACAAATAAATATCTATATATATCAATCTATCTATATATGTAAATTTACACCAAAAGAGAAAGAACCCCTCGTATCCTTCCTATTCCTGTCCTCCTTCTACCACTACTCCTTCTTCCCTCTTACCTTTTACCCATGGTTCTGACAATTTCTCAAGGCTTAAGGTTGTACACAAAACTACGTCACGTGAAATCAGGCGCACGTGTAACACGTTATACTCGTATATCTCCGTCATTAGGTTCCAATCGATAGCCTTATCGGCCAACAATACGGCCACAATCACGCAGAAACAGTATTGTTCGATTTTTTGTGTTTTTGTTGCGATATTTACAGTTGAGAAGCGGTTTGTGTGGTACTGGGAAGAAAAGTAGTGTTTTCTATAGACCCATGGCAAAATTTAATTGTAATGAAAATACCAACATACCTGTACATTGTTAAATGATAAGAATATGAACAAAATAAATTACTCGTACATAAGGTTGAGAGTAAATTTCATCACCACTGCTCTCTAAACGGTGAAGGAAAACATGGTGAGGAAACCGGCATCTCCTAGAACCAAAAATTTGAAGACGTGACATCTACCAGCCCACACTAGGCCCGCGTGGTGGATTATGACCCACTCTCTGTCACCAAAAGAAGGCCTATTCCCGGCAATGGGAAGGTTGTAGGCTGATTATGCTATTATGCTTCTGCTGAGAATAAAATGCAACAAAAAAAAAAAAACGCTACAATCTTAGGCAGCTGTTGGCGCGATGTTTCTGTTTATCATTCCTGAAACACTGTGCTCTAAAGGAAATTAGCACATTATTTATAAACTAACCGAATTTACTAAGAAATGCTCGTTGCTTTAAATTTTATTTCAACACAAGCCGTGCGCCCGATGGGATTACTCCTGATAATTTTTGTTTTCTTTAGAGGATTTTTATCAAAAATTCCTCCTTTGTGCTGATCTACGTTATATAAGGAACTCTTGCGCAAAATTTCACGCTTTTAGACCCAGCGGTTTAAGCTGTCTGTCAGTAAAAATATTTTTATTAAGTACCTAGATTGATTTGAGCTGATGCAATTTATGACGCCCTAAGCCGAGGTTCGTACATCGCAAGGGATGCCGTTAGCGTGTAGTCGCTTAATTCTCGTCGTGTAGCGACTACACGCCAGCCAGGGTTAGATGCTTTAATTATAAAAGGTATCTACAAGACGGCCCGGTTAAGCAGCTGACTACCTCCAACGTTGCGAGATGTCATTCCCAACAAGAAAAATGACGCCATTTAGATCCATACATCAGCACCGTCACTATATGCCATACGAGTAATTACAACTTCCTATATTACGTAGTTATCCTTTTATTACTGAAACCCGTGTGTTTTTCACAGAATATCCTAAGGAAGCTGTTTGCCGTTGGTACGCACCGGATAAGAAAGTCTTTGATATATGGACTCCGGCGGTAATCACTGGCTAATGGTTAGTTTCTAGATAAACGGTTAGTTAACTGCATTTTTGAAGCGGTTTGTGAAGGCGGTTTCTTTGTATTCTAGTAAATAAAGGTGCTATTTAGAAAGAAAAAAAGTGAAATTGTAGGTGTCTTGTGCTTTTCATTTTTAACAACTGACAATTAAGAATTTGCCGGATGGTCGTCACACACACACAGTCTTGGTGTCTCGTTTTAAATTTAGGTTTTGATATCAAGAAAATGGGCCAAAGAAAAGTAAAAGATGGACGGAATATGGTAAAGATGATAATTAAGTAAACACAGATCACGGCTAATGATATGTGGAATAGCCAAATAAAATTGGGACACCTAAGACAAAAGGATGAAAATAAAAGCGACTATCTTAATGAACAAAATAACCGTCGCAAACCGTGCTCTATCTCCTATCCTGCCCTCCTGTGTCCCGAAACATGCAGCCAAAGTGACCTCTGCACTGCCATCGACAACGCCGTGGAAGTGGCAAAGTTTTGCGCCAACAAGATCTAAAATACAGACGTGCCAGCGACACGAAGTAGAAAAAGAACAAAGTAACTTTTTATTACTTGACTGATTAAGAGAGTACGAGTAGAAAAACTTACTGAAGATATTTATACAGCATGATTTTTATTACCGTCTACAAATTTTTACAGGATGTTCTGCCCATGAATATGAACAAATTCCACTATAGAACCAACTCTGAGATCACGAAAAAATATCATCTAGGTATTTCATATATTTTGGTTAAGTAAGTATTGAACTTTTATATTAAACAGCTGATTTTTTTTTCATGATTTCAGAGTTGGTCTCATAGTGAAAGTTGTTCACATTCATGAGTAGAACACCCTGTAAAAATGTTGGCGCCTTTAAAAAAACATCCCGTAGAAGGGGCAGAGTAATGGCTGATAATAGTTTCTGTTTTAAGCAAAAAAATGTGCTAGAACCTAAGAAGTAATGACTAAAAAACGCATTAAATCCTTTAGTTATTTTCCTATCCTTCATACAACACAGACACATCAATCTAAATTACATGTCGATGTGACGAACATTGGGTAAGTTGGGTAACATACTTAGTTCAATGCCTTATTTGCCGACTCAGATGACGGAACTCCAGACACAATGTTACACAATGATAGATGAACTAGAGGAGCTAAGCTTGAAATATTATGTTATTGGTCAAAGTGTGAATAGCAGTTAGTCACAGTCGCGCAGACAGTATTTTACGAGATGTTGAATGACACATTTTGTGTTAGCAACCGCGGTAAATTGACCTGACAAAGCCTCGATTTATACAGTAAGATGTGCAATCTGCGTTTCTTTCTGAGTTTTTTGGCCAGACAAAGCTTACTTATGCTGAGCATATAATATGCCTCTCCGAATTCCTATTAAACGAGTCTGGGTGTTTTTCTATCTATAATATGTATGTATTTACAAAAAAAAATTGTATATAAGTAGTTTATCAGCCATCTTGTTACCATAACACAAGCATTAGGTTGCTTAGCTTGGGACAAATGGTGCTGTGTGAAATGTCCAGGGATTTATTTATTATTTATTTATTTATCTTGCTTGGCCAAATTTATAATATAATACCTATGTCATATCGTAAAGAAGAAGCCTTGCAAGATATTTGTACTTACAAGAGCTTTCAGTCAGAATATGTCTCTCTTTTTAGTTTTCTCTTTCTTTCATTCTTGCTTAAATATAAAGACAATGAGCTTCTATCAATCATTTCATCATGTAAGTAATGATCTCACTTTCTCTAGTTTTAAGTTCGGTAACGATCCTTTCTTTCAGACACAACATTTTCGTTCAAAACAACTCGACAACCGTAATACTATTAGGCAGATCACACACCACAGCGCGTCACGCTACGGGGCGCGGGAAACGGGGTCAAATTCCCCTTTTTATTGAATTTGTATGTAAAAAACCACGCGCGCGTTATCTGCGCCCCGTCGCGTGGCGCGTTGTAGTCTGTGATCTGCCTTACCTAAAGCATCGAACTACTTACATTACATAGACACTAGACAGGCGTAAACACTTATATTGCATAGAATTACACAAGTTCCAGCCACTTGATATCACATTACGGACGTCGTCGTCGTTATTGGCGGATTGTGTTGCATAGGCTGCATAACGTGTGCCTAGGTTTCTTAGGGGTTTTCATTTTCATCGTGAGTAAAGGTATGATGTGTGAACTGGATGTAACAAAATGTTATGACGTAAAGAATTATCCGCATCGGTGGAAATTGACATAGAAATGCTCTAAAACTTCTGCTGGTACTAAGGGATGACATACTTCATGTCATTGAAATATGTCATCATCATCATAACCACTCATACCACTCACTCGTAGCGACCTAGGTATGTCATAGTCTCCTTCTAGGACTTGTTGTGGCAAATAAACGTTTTTTATTGTCATATTATGTCCTCCATTTTCCCTTTCAGATTGAAACCAGCGTAAGTATATTTCCGAAAATACCCGAGCAAAGTCAAAACATTTCACTCGTTTCTCCAATTATTTTAACACTCAATGAGTTTTCCGATTTGATTAGACTATCGCTGTGTTATTTTTACACTTTGTTTTTATTACTGAAACACGTGTTTTGAGCACTGAACTTTCCAATCGTTCACCGGTTTATTTTAGAATTGCAACTAGACAAACAACTATTTCTAGCACTCGTGCTAACATTTTAACTTTTTATTTAGTGGGAGTCTTTTTTCCTTCTTTTCACGTGTTGTGATCGAGCAAGAAAGCTAATACTGTGGTAAAAAAGATTAGAGCCAATCAGCGGGCTTACACCCGATGCTGACAGATTGGAAAACTCATGGTTATTGCTCTGATTGGCTGACTGAAAGAACAACAGCCAGTCAAATCACTAGACTAATCTTTTAGAAACGTAGGGAAAAGGCGTGCCCTGTAAACTTTTGGTTTCCAAGGAAAGTGGTTTTGTCATATTATAACGGCCGTCATTAAATTCTAACATTTTGACGAGCTTTTTATATGACTTTTTTTTTGTGTAACCTTTACTGTCCCACTCCTGGGCAAAAGCTTCCCACAAGCCACGCAACCTTAGTATTTGACATTAAAGTGTCAAAAACTCTGTTTCTGGTCAGTCGTTATTATGTGACCGTTCACCGCTTCCTTAGGAAACCAAAGCTTTACTTTAAAAGCCATTAAGAAAATAAATTGAGACAGGAAACCAAAATGCTAAACCAACTGTATTATGACTCAGTTTATTTAAATATTGTTGCAAAAGTGTTGAGTCGATTTAGAAACAAGCTATCAAAGAACTACGAAGTAATTTACTTGTCAATAGTGGTTGCGATAGGTACAGCTATTAATTTCCTACATTTTGATTTATGTGCATTATGACTGCAATGTATACTTTAGTTTATTAACCGACTTCAAAAAAAGGAGTAGAATCTCAATTCGGTTTGATATATATTTATTTAATATAATTTTGTTCATGCAGTCTGTACGTGGTAGGTAAGAACTCATTGGGAAAGAGTTATTTCAGGGACGTACATTATGTACAGTCAGTTTGTGGCGGCATCTACATCGCCACATGCGTACTACGCATCATCGCGACAAGCATATACATATACATCAATCGTGGGGCAGACACGACACCCGTCTGATCGGAGAATCCTCCCTTTTCAATGAAGGATAAGTGGAACTTCACTACACCTTGTCCCTCATACCGCTATAAGTATATATCTATGGTCAGCCTCAAAATAATTCATACATATAGATGTGTAAGAATTCATTTGACAACCCTCAAGACAAGCGTCTTCGTTTTACACAAAATGTAGACCATAATTTGTGCAAAATGAAAGTCAATTGTCTTCGTATATTTCCATACATATGACTTCCACTGGCCGTGGACGTCCACGATAATATCGTAACAATGGATATTCGAAATTATAAATGACTAGCTGTTACGGTTCGGAAGATACAAGCCTGTCACAGACAGACTGACAGACAGATGGCAACCTAATCTGCTATACCAACCATGATTTCGTGATCGAATTCTGACAGTTTCTCAAATAATAACAAAGTAAGAGTGTACTTACTGCGTGGTAATTTTACTTATAATAGAATACGTTAACAGATATAATCCTATTGAATTGATTCCGATCTGATTCGATCCCGATTGTGTTTCGACGGAGCCGATAACTTATATCTCAAGCATGGTTAAAACGAAGAGAAATTGAAAGTGCGGGATATATCCACTGGCAGTTTTGTGGTCAAGTTTTAAGTTACCAGATAGGTACTTAAGTACTATAAAATAATCTTTGTATATATCTATGTTGCCCATAACGTCCCGCTGGTGGGAAAAGGCCTCCCTTTCCTTTTCTACACGTTTCCCTGTCCACTGTCATTGCGGGTCAGTACTTTCGGTAGGAGTCAAGTTCGTCCCTACATCTTCGTCTTGGTCTGTCGTGTGGTTTGCTAGAATAAAAATTATTGCTAGTGCTGGTAATATAACTCCACGTCATATTCGATGTTTCGGTCGTGCAAATAACATAAAAAAACACGTCTGTATTTCCCAAAGGGTTAGCAGAGGTGCTAGTATTAAAGGCATGTCTTAGAACCAAAAATTCGAAGACATGTGACATCTATCTACCCGCACTGGGTCTGTGTGGTGTTTTACGGCCTGCTTCCTCTTACAGAGAGAAGGTCTGTGTCCCAGCAGTGGGAAAATATAGGTGATTATGCTTATGTATTTAATACTATATTTTTTGCACCAAGTCTGGATCTTCCCTCTTGAAACAAGTAAGAAAACACTTTTTATATTTTATTTTGTAGGTACTCTGTGCCATATTCATTAACCGGCACTCAAATGAGTGAATGAGGTAATATTAATAAAATACTATTACCCAAGTGTACGACATTGGCAATGGTATTATATCCCCAGTTTATGATGCCTACACGATGTAACCCGGTAATCGGTACACACAACGTATTAGAGTGAATGCTTTGACTGTAAACCAAGTAAATAAGTCATTCGGTGTATACGGCACATCAAGTTTTAGGAAAAATTCGACTTAGTAGAGCGTACCGTAGGTCTTTGATACCTGTAGGAGAGCATATTTCTTGTTGTGCCACACTTTGGTCCGGGTAAATACATGTGCCACACTCAGAGCTGGGACGGTACTGCACCTATATTACACCCTATTTTTTCATATGGCCCCTATTTCATCCCTTTTTTAGTAGGATAGAGAAGGCAAGAGGATGACAAGTTGTCTTCCTCTTGCAAACAGTACGTTATTTAGTTAATGGAAAGAAAAACTGATTAATCTTTTAGCATCTGATTGCCAAAGCCCTTTTTGCCCTTCGGATGAAACAAAAAAAAAAAAAAAAACTAAATGAAACATCACACTCTAATTCTTAGCACAGCCTTCACAACTATGTAGGTCACTCTGTGATCGACTCGCCGCCGTCTATCTGAGCCACTGTGAAGGAAGACGCAATAGGTTCATTCACGACAAAAATTACGTGCCCTGTCTGCCGCAATACGCCCCCGTCGCCCGCATGAAATATGGGACTGTCACCAACGAAAAAACCATTTTGATTCTTCTAGGAATTGTACATTATTCTGAAATTTCATATGGTTGGTAATCGAAAGCAGACTACGAAATATTTAGGAAAAAAAAAACTAAGTTATATTAAAGTAAATTAGTTGATTTGAAAACACCTGAAACTCCGTAGGTACTTTCCGAACATATTAATAACAATTGATTGCATCTAAATACCTAAGCTCAGTCTTTCCTTGGTGTAGTTAAGACACCAGACACCGCTTGCTAATGTTTAAATGTTAAATTTTGTGGGTGCTGTTTGTGGTGACTGGTCGTCTTGCTGACCATGGTTTTATTATTGTTATCATTATTAATAACTTGTTTATTTAGTTTCCTAGTTTATCATTTGTGACTTCAAACGACAGCTATGTAAACAGAACCCAGCATTGCATAAATATGTTAGCGGTCACGCCCTTTATACCTGGAGGCTTTTATTTAATTTCCATTTATTAATTTTTGCTTGAGTACGTATAGTTTTTTATTGTATTTCTTGGTATATTGGCGTTGCTAGCTGACATATGGCAAATAATTTAATTTAGCGTTCTGTGTCTTATAATGTTAATTGCTTTGCATACCTTGTATTGTATTCAGTCAAGTATTTTCTAACTGAACAGACAGCTGTGCTGCTGGGGAGTTTGTTGCGCCACTTCTTCTTCCCAGCGAAAGCACTAGGAAGTGGTGAAGGGCGGGCGTTTTGGGGGACTGTCTTTTGTAATTTTGACGTTCGAAAAGTGCTGATTCTCAGCCTAGTTTGAATAAATGACTTTTGATTTTGATTGATTTTGATTTAAAGGAAATAATTATTCGTCATCGGTAGTCAACTCTTTCTAGCCATGCCTTTCACACAGTCCAGCCATCGTTTCTTTGGTCCTCCCCTACATTTCCACACAACTTTTCAGTCACCAGTGCCACTTTCAGACTTCCTCTTATGTAGGTATTTGCCATAACACTACACATCCCTTTTAGGAGAATTTCCACTTATACCTACGTACCTAGCTGTAGAAATTCTAACGTCTGATTTATCTACACTAATATTATAAAGAGGAATGATTTGATTGTTTGTTTGTATTGAATAGGCTCCGAAACTACTGGACCGATTTGAAAAATTGTTTTATCATTAGAAGCGGACATTATCCCTGATGAACACAGGCTAGACTAGACTTTTTACCGCGGGAAAATGCTTCATTTCTAGGGGAAAACGGGTAATAGGAAAACGGGTAGTATGAATTATCCTTCCGTACTTATCTTTTTCACATAACTTCTAATCGGCTGAACCGGTTGAAATTTTATATATAGGTATTTCGATGGTTTCCTGGATTATTTTAAAAATACAGTTGGACCCGGTAGGTGGCGCTGCTGTCGGTATGTCAACTACTAAACGGCTTGACCGATTTGGTTGAAATTTTGTTTGTATATGCATTTCCATGTTTTCACAGACACGAATGTATTAAGCCTAATAGAAAGAAAAAGAAAGAAGAAATCTATCTTTCTGTACATATACAAATAAACCAATTACATTAACCATATTATTTAAGCAACATATTTAGTTTATAACTAGGATTAACACATGTTACACATAAGATATTTTTTATCCCGATGTAACTCCCTAAAAATATTCTTAGACACGTTGACCCCCCAAAATCTTGGGCACGCCTGAACTGTTGCAGGTATTAATCTAGATATTATAAAGCCAAATAAGAAAGAGTTTTAATGAAACAGGATACGTAATGTGTCAATGTCAAGTCTTGCACAGCGAAGTGTTAAAAGGTTGCAAAAATAAATAAAAATATGCCAAAAGCACTTCCTTTCAGAATAATTTATGTGTTCTTGGTTCTTGAGTTGCCTAAAACATATTTTTTATGTTCTTGTTTATAGTTTTAGCTCAGTGGCAATGACATTACAACAGCATACATATATTTGACGTTTTCTTACGCATCCGGTATTGTAACTGCGAATAAACTAAGGCTTGTAGAGTATTTTCCATCACATTACATAATTATGATGTGTTCCCATTTTCTAAGGGACGGCAAATCTCCTAAAAATACCTATACGTACAACATCAGAGATCGTCAGTTAATAGTCAAGAAGAATTTACTGTGGCCGGGGTCTTAGAAAGAAAGAAAACGTATTTATTGGGACTTGCAGAGAAATATCACAAACTAAACACATTCATAGAAACATATATAATAAAAAAATAAAAAAAGTTAAATGAAAATAAGAACAGCCGTGCGATTCTGTAACCATCTCACCGTGAAAGCTTGGGTGAAGTGAGCGTGCAGTGAGCTGTCATTCGCTAGGGATTAACACTATTAAGTGCTCACTTCACTTATGATTTCACGGTGAGACTTTTACAGAATCGACTGGCTGAAAGTCCTGTACGATGTCAAAAGGCCCCCAATCTCAGCGACATTTTAAAAAACAGTGGCGCAGCGCTGGTATTCTGATCGGGCTCGCTGTCTTACTGAAAATCTTTGTAACCTTCTATCTCAAACCTACATATTGACAAACAGCATCTTGTATCTTATATAGGCCCTAAAACGACTTTTATCACCGCAACACCGGCACCGCTATGCAAACATAGGCTATGCACTTCCCAGCATGTTTTTTATAGCCGATAGGATACTCGACCAGTCTGATGTGTCCGTTAGCTGTCACTAACTGTAATTTGACTCCATTTATATTTGTTACATGGTTTTTGTGTAGTGTGGAAAGGAAACACCAACACCGGTAAATACTGTGATGAATTAATTGCATTTAAATTTTAGAAACTGAAGTCTAAAACTACCTTGTAATTCAATCATGAAGAGAATTAATAATCATACTTTTATGTAAAACCTTTTTTTTAAACTTTGCGTCACAATAGGAATTTCTCCTGTATTGTGGGTGCGTTTACAAACAAACATTTAAACTCACATACACAAACAGCCTGACCCGGAACAACTACTTGTAGGTCAAATATTTGTTCCGTGCGGGAATCGAACCCGTGACGTGGAGCGCAGCAGTCAATCGCTTAACCACTGCGCCAACCGTGCCGTCGAAAACATTATTAACACGTTTCGAAATTTTATTACATAAATAACTATTGAACAACAAATCAAATCAAATCATTTATTTGCACACAATCTTTCATTACAGGATATCCCAAAAATTTAACAGAATCTGTCACTACAGGATATCCCAAGGAGATAGGGTGGTTCTTATCCATGTATATAAATTGTAATAGATCCTTTTTGCCACAAGACTGTCTTCGAATATAAAATCTGAAATAATAAATTTAAGTTTTACTTCAGAGCTTGTTCATTACGCACTAACTACCACTGAACAATTCCTACTAATCGTTCAAGAATAACTAACAAGGCAACCGCCCCAATTATGCTACACGCGTCAAACTAGAAACAAGATAAATACCATAGCAATTATATGTAAAATGTAATTGCCAGCAAATTCCTTGTTAATGTATCAGGGAATAAAGTGAAGGGCTGACATTTGTGTTAGCTACTTAGTGAGTGGTCACCTGTCTATGTGAATATTCCGACCTATTCTTGAGATCGAAGAACGTTCTCTTTGTGATAAATGGAGATGGAATTTGAAAGTCTTTATGTGTATCTTACATATAATTATAATTTATTGCTATTGCTAAATGTTCATCGCACATACTCTGTTCGATTTCGCGTTTAACTTGTGTTTTCTGCGAAATGGGTCGGTTGTAATAAAACACTGCCTCGTTGGTCCAGGGGCCGCTCGCGAACGGCGCGTGAACGCGTGAATGCGCAGTGCGCGAATATACAACGTGTAACGTTAAATGCGCAAAACCTCAGACACCCCAACTGATTTTTAATTCAATTTACCTATTTCAGAGAGAAAATAAGTCATTAAAAAAATTGTAAAGGTTTTATGTGCTGTTTTAGTTTTACTGGCCATTCTAATGGTTTCTTGCGTCTGCGACGACGCTTTATCGAGGGAGGAGTCGTCACCGGGCCGCTGCGCCGCGCTGACATTGGCTTGCTTGACCTATTAATAAATAGACACGGCAATGTTTTTATTGAAGATTTTTTGAAAAATGTGACCTATATTAAAAAGTGGTTCAATTAATTCTGCTCGTTATTCTGATCAAACTATTTTCAGGTTTTGCGCATTTAACGTTACACGTTGTATAATGCACGCGCGCAGCTCGCGTGCGGCTCGCGAGCGGCTCGCCAGCTGCGCATTCGCCAGGTGTGGACGCACCCTTAGGCCAAGGTTCAGCAGATTTCACAAGTTATATTTAAGTCCCATATAATAGGGGGAAGAGCCTATTCCCATCAACCGGGCACAAATCCAGGCTCCGTGCTGCTACTGGGAAATTCCTCATGAAAAAACTGAATTACAATTTGCCCTACCCGGGAATCGAACCAAGGACCTCATGCTCATCAGTAGCTCTTGCGACCATTAACCCAACGAGGTAGTCGGATGTAGGAACATCTTTCAACTTAATTAAGACCACAAGGCCATGTTCGGGAAACAAAAGACAATCACATAAAAACAATAGACTGTCAGTGTTACATTTTCTGCCCCCATTAATTATACAACGTGTAACGTTAAATGCGCAAAACCTGAAAATAGTTTGATCAGAATAACGAGCAGAATTCATTGAAACACTTTTTCACATAGGTCACATTTTACAAAAAATCTTCATTAAAAACGTTGCCGTGTCTATTTATTAAGAGGGTTCATGCGTTAGAGCCATGCTGGAGTCAAAATTGATGATTTCCGACGGACAATAAAACCATAATGTGTTTCATTTATACATGAGATATTGACGTCATATTATTGGGAATTTTATAATCTAGTGCATGGCTGAAAAACATTTTCAATTTTTTGTTTAGTTTTCTCATCAGAACCGTTTTTATGCAAGCCTTTTTTAAAACTAGCGATCGACGGTCTAAGCAGATGCTAGATATTAGTAAAACCATATATGGCAAACTTATTACAACATTACTTTATAAAAAATAAGAACATTTTTTAGTGCATGGCTGAAAAAAAAACACGATTACTGTAAGTTTTCATTCAAGAAAAGTATATTCAAAAGTGTCAATTGTAGCCACTTTTCGAGATATTAAACGTGTTAGTTTAGGATGAAATCTGAAATATTTATATTTTCTTTTAGGCCTAGTAAATTAAGACATTTATGTTCTAAAACATGGTTCAAATATTTTTTTAATAACTTATATGTTTAATTTACTATGAATTATTTAGTATTGCTATATAATCGGCGCGGATTCACGCCACCGCTCAATGCCGGCTGAGGCCTTTCAGAGACAGGACGTGTGTCGCTCCCATCGCTGCGTGTCGCGTAAAATATTATCGTACTTTCGCGAGTTTGTAGCGCGACTGGGACATATTGATACTTTTTATTATAATATATTTTTATTATATTACAGAACTTTGGTGAGTACATATTTTAATGTAATGGTATTCAATTAACTTAAGAAGATTAAATTAGACTTCTTTATGTATGTTTCGATTTTACTTTTTTTTAGATATGGCTAACAAAAGGCGCTATACGGGAATAAAAAGAAACAAATATGAAAATTTAGCCAAGGCTAATGAAGCTAAAAGGTAAGTTACCGAAGAGCCACTTTTTAACTATGTAACAGGTTATAGCCAATTCATATTTTTCTTACACGGGGATAGAATTCGTAATAATTTGCGTTTATTCTGTCTTATAATCTCATAAACTGAATTGACCATTCTGGGGTTGTCAGTTTTGGATAGTTGAGAATATACCACTGAAACGAGGTGGGTTCTCTACTTATAAAAAAAATATCTATATTAGGTGTAATTAGTAAACCATAAGAAACAATATTATACTTACTACTTTCTGAAGTCAATATAATTTTTTTAAATTACTTTTTGTCTGGGTATTTTTATGAAACACGGTAGTAATAAGATAAAATTAATATCCGATTCGTTGTTATAGGCAGAAAAGAGAAGTTCAAATATTTCAAAATGCTGTTGTAAGTTTTATTTTTTTTTTACTTCTTTATATTTTATGGCAATTTTTGAGATTTTATATCTAAACAGACACGTGTTTCCTTTATTTTGAATTAGCACCTATTAAACCAAAACTAAATAAGACATTTCTTCGTTATTTATTTATCTCAAGCCGACAATCGATCGCCTGTCGTGGTGCTTCTTATGGTTTGTGTCACTTCATATTATACTCTGCATATTATTTTCAGACTCAACAAAAAGAAAAAGTCACTGAAAAAACACTGGATATTCAGGAAAACTTGCAGGCGTTAGAAACGGTTCCAACTTTGTTGTTCCTACAACAAGGCTCTAGAAAATAGGTGGCTCGTTTAGATGCCAATGTATACGTTTTTATAATAAACTTCCTAGCCACATTCAAGAACTAAGCATTAATAAATTCAAATCTTTTATAAAGCTAAAACTATGCCAGAAAGCCTATTATACTGTAAAAGACTATATTGAGGACAAAAAAGCTTGGGATTGAGCTGCTCCAATAGGTCTAGACAGTGAATGTTGTTTATTTTTTATTTTTTGCTGATTTACACTTTTGTTTTTTTTTTTTTCTCTTTCTAAATATCTATTTATATACTGAATGATTTGAACATTTACTGTTTAAAGTCTTATATTATTTTAATTATTGTGATTGTGAGGACTATGTGGATCATTGTTTCCGTTTTAATCATGGTCTGGCACTTTGAGTGGTTTATGCGGTCTACACAAATGTCCTGTCCTTGGTATTACTCGTCGAATCGTTGAGCTCCTTAAGTTCTGAGTTGAGCTGCACGGTTACTGACGAATGCGTGCACCGACTGCACAGGTCCACTCAATCTGTGTGGTTCTTTCCTCAAAAGACCACTTCAGACACCAATCTACATAGTCCTCAAAGATCAAAGATTATTTCCGGATTTTTATAAACACATTGACATTGATGAATACTATAATATAAACAATGACATGGATATTTACTTTGTAAAGTATCTTATTTTTTATTATTATCATTGTGAGTGTGAAGACTATGTGGGTCATTTCTTTTTTCTGTTTTCCTTCTTAGTTAGTTTTAATCATGACCTGGCAGTTTGAGTAATTTATGCGGCCTACCCAAATGTCCTTTCATTGGTATTGTTCGTCGAATCGTAAGGCTCCTCAAGTTCTGAGTTGAGCTGCACGATTTTTGACAAATGCGTGCACTGACTGGACAGGTCCGCTCAATCTGTGTGGTTCTTTACTCAAAAGACCATTTCAGACACCAATCTACATGGTCTTCACATGATCTGACCAAGATTATGTCTGGACTTTAAAAGAGACTGTGACCTCTGAGTTTGTTTCGGCCTTTCTTCTCAGAGTAGTCAGATAGGAAACGCCGACCTCATCTAGTTTAAAAAAAATATGATTGACATGTAAAAGTGTTTGTACAAACCTACTTACAGAAAATAAATCATTTATCATTTATCATTTATAACTCAAGATCCTGACGCAGGAAATCTTGTAAGAATGACTTGGACATTTGTAAACATATTTACATATTTTAGCACAAATAAAACATTGTTGTGTCTCAAGCCGACAATTGGCCGCCGGACACGATGCTTACGGTTTGTGTCACTGTGTTATACCTACATGTTATTTTCAGACTCAACAAAAAGAAAAACTCAGTGAAATAACACTGAAAATTCAGGAAAACTCGCAAGCATTAGAAACGGCTTCATTCCACTATTATATACATAGAGTACTCACGGAGGATTTATGTCTGGTCAATAAAAGTGCAGTGTGGGTGCCCCACACTCTGAACACGGATCAGAAGGAGTTTCGTTATGAAACTGCGCGTAGCCATTTATCGTGGTATCGCCGTAAGAAAAATATACTTAATAGATTCATATGCCTTGATGAAACTTGGGTCGAATTTTATACTCCTCCTCAAAGACATCAGTCACGATTTTGGGTGGAACCGGGTACTTCAGCTGAACATTTACCACGTGCAGAGCTACATGAACGAAAAATACTACTAATAGTAGCTATGGATGTCAGAGGCATTGCTTTTTGGAGAACTTATGATGAAAATACAACTATGACTGGAGAGCGATATAAGTCATTTTTAGAAGAAAATATTCCTATTTGGGCAGACGAACATCATATAACGAGTCCTATAATTTTACATGATAACGCCAGGCCGCACAAATCAAAAATAGTTCAGAATTTAATTGAAGATAAAGGATGGATTGAAATTATTCAGCCGCCATATTCCCTGGATATGAATCCTTATGATTTCAATTGTTTTGGCCATGTGAAGAGGAAATTGTCGGGTACTCGATACAATAGCAAAAAGGAGTTAGATATTAAACTAAAGAGCATTATTGATGAATTAAATGAAAGTGGTACTTTAAATGGTGTTCAAGATTTGCCAGCAGTCTGGGAGCGAGTGATTAATAGTGGTGGAGATTATTGATTAGTGTCACAAGGTTATATAGTATAGTAGGCAGTTTTTGTAAAATAATAATAATAAAAAAATATGACACTGGAAGTGGGATGACCTAATATAATATTAATCGTTGTAGGACTTTACATTTGTATTACATTTCTAACTTTTCACCCCTGATTAGTATATATATACTTTATAAAGTATCCAAAACTGCCTATTTATTTCACAAGGTTGTAATAAAAATAAGAATAGTAAATAAAAATCAACTAACGGTTAAATAAGTATCATTATGCATAACTCAACGGATCAACATGGGTTAGTTTGACTATAATGACAGAGAGCACACCAACTCTACGCACACAGACACGCGCGCATCTGTGTGAGTGCAAAGAGCACTGCAATTACCTAAACTTGGTGCCGCGGATTTGGCGTTAACGCTCTTAATAGGTCAAGCAATCCAATGTCAGTGCGGCGCAGCGGCCCGGTGACGACTCCTCCCTCGATAAAGCGTCGTCGCAGACGCAAGAAACCCTCAGAATGGCCAGTAAAACTAAAACAGCACATAAAACCTTTACAATTTTTTTCATGACTTATTTTCTCTCTGAAATAGGTCAATTGAAATAAAAATCAGTTGGGGTGTCTGAGGTTTTGCGCATTTAACGTTACATGTTGTATAATCAGAGCATCAACAATGCTATTTGTTTATATACAAATCAGAAAGAGACAAAACATCTTTTCTTTCGTTTGATTGACGGCACATTGTCGCAACTTTTCGAGATCACAAAGAATGTCTTATAACATCTATTTTCTTTAAAATAAGAATGATATTTGACGGGCAAGATGGGAAATAAAGAACTGACAAGACAATTTACCTAACTGGGACAAGCGAAAGTGATCGGATGACAAGAAAATTGTGGCGAATTTTTGAAATCAGTTTATTTTATTATATTTCGGAGACATGAATGCAAGGTCAACTATAATAGATGATATTATAGCTCGTTAAGACGCCATTGTACTTCAAATTGATGCTTCTGAAGGATAAATAGAAATCGTGGGAAGTGACCGATGAGAAAAACTTTAGGTAGTGTCATTTGTGATGTTACATTGGCATCGGGCTTCAGATTTAATGCAGCCGCATTTATTTATTATTTTGTTTAATACTTCAAACCACGTCTATCATGTATTTTGGGTAAATACTGAAAAGATACAGCTAATCCATTTGGTATAAGGATCTCACTACTTGCTTAAATCTGCCTGTGTGTGTGTTTAATCTGTCTCTGCTGCCATTTGACTTAGTTCTGACTGCGCTCTGAAGAGCAAAAATTTTAGTAGAGGTTCTACAAAATATTTGTCTTCACAGCTCTGCCCTTTATTGCCATAAAAGTCAAAGTTGAAGAGGTTGTTATCAACATTATTTTTAAAAAGACTCAAAAGGAGTAAAACCATTATTATATACTTTTCTCCACCCATAATCCTATCCCACGTGCACCAAATATTGAACCTACGAATCCACTAACATATATAACTTCACCTTATTCGGCACAGTCGGGTAAACAACCTGTATGACTCAAGATACCACAGAATAACGTAGCACAGAAGGTTGGCTCCATACAACGAGCGAAAACAGGTGCAAGCACACAGACGCGTACGTGCGTCGATCTCAAACACATACCAGTCGCAAGTGCACTTCACTCGCTGTATATGAAGCGTATCTGTGCGTGCGTCTTCGTTCGTTGTACAGACGCCAGCACATCAAGCTACCCGAAACTGTCAGATTTTCCCAATCAACTTTGAACCTTATGCTTTAGTGCTAAAGTTGAAAATCTATTAAAGAAATCTGACAGATTGTAGTAGCATGATGTGCTGGCGTCTGTACATATGTAGCCGACATACAGTCCATATATTATAGTAGTTTGATTTTGTATTACTGTCAAAATCAAAGTGACCTTTATAGTCGTGACTATTAGATTGCTGCCACTGACAAGTTTATCAAGATCACAGTGATTTTTATCTACGTTACAGTAAGGTGACACGCTGTTGTGTTGTCGCTGTCAGAGCAAAAATATTACTATGAAAGGATGTACCCATCCAGTCTATCTCCATCCATTCGCGAGTGCGCTTGCACTCACTGTACGTAGAGCGTGTCTATGAGTGCGTGCGTTTTCACTTCGTTGTATGGATCCGACCTTCTGTATTACTCTGTGACTCACAAACTATGTTTCAGAGACATTAATTTGAGAAGCAGGTCAGTTAAACCAATCATTCTATACATAACTGTTATTTATTGGCAGTTTTACACCTGGGTTTTAGAATTTCATTGTTCATTTAACTTTTTAGTGGTTTTTGCCTTGTATTTCGGTTATTGATCTACTTGACTACTACTAACTGTCTCCTGGGGTTCATGTAAAAGTTGTAAAAGTCTTCAAGAAATTTCTTTAACATAAGCCGTGTGCCCGATGGGATTTCTCATCGACAAAAATTTCAAACTTCTATACAAACTTTCATCCCATATTTAACCACTCTATGGGATGTATTTTCTCACTTTCTTTATACTGGATGATTTTTTTTACAGGGTGTTCTACTCATGAATATAAACAACTTTCACTATGGGAACAACTCTGAAATCACGAAAAAAAAATTACCTGTTTAATACAAAAGTTCAATACCTACTTGACTAAAGTGTATGAAACAGCAGATTTTTTTTTCGTGATCTCAGAGTTGGTCCCGTGAAAGTTGTTCATATTCATGGGTAGAACACCCTGTAAAAATTTGGAGGCGGTAAAAAAATAATTTATTTCATTTCAATTTCAATCTCATTTCAAAGACAAAGACATTTATTCGAATTTCATTTCAACCCAGCGATTTAGGTTGTAGTGAGCATTTTCTGTAAGTGAATGTATTTAAGATTTTTATTTAATAGGTTTGGCTTAAAGTACAGACACCAACACATCAAGCTACTTAAAACTGTCAATTTTTCCCAGCCAACTTTGAACCTAATGATTAAGCGATAAAGTTGAAAATCTATTACAAAAATTTGACAGATTGTAGTAGCTCGATGTGCTGGCATCTGTATACATCTGTAGACGAAAGTTTTAGAAAACTATCAGTCTAGCTTTGGTATTATCGACGAATTGCTTAAATACAATGCCAGTCTACGATTCCTTTTTGTTTGTAGTGTCCAAAAAGCATTCAAAATTAGTAGCGTTGAGATAAATTAAAGTTAAATCACATTTTTCGTTGCACTATTATTAGAAGGTCGTGATTTGTGCACGGTCTACAGCATCAATTGGGTATTAAACGTATTTACGTTTTTTATTTGTCTAAAGAAATTGAGTTCTTTTAGAAACTACCGACAAGATTAGATTTTTTTAGGACCAAAAATATAGCATCAATGAAAATAATTGCTAATGCAACAATCATTCATCCATAGTTTTCTTATAATATCTGGCTTTGAAGTAACGAACACAATACTTATTACAAAAACACTTATTGAATTACACAAATAAACGTTCTAAACACGTCTTCAATTTACATAGAACTGAATTCCAACACAAAAAAAGCAAACTTGACAACAATAGAATCAGTCGGCTATATCAAAATCTGCATAACACCGCACAAAAAAATGCCAAAATCTACCAAAAACGGAACACTGCGTCCACCGAACCAAAAATCGATTCATGCGCAACCGATTCCTAAATCGATTAATCTAGGGTTTAGACAAACGGTACTTGAAACAGATCATCCATGATGACTGCTCACCTACTAAAATAACGGCAAGCTAGAACATACGGGAATTACAGAATAGATAGATACAGAAGGCCAGCTCTATACAACAAGCATAAACGGGCACACGCACACACATACGCGTATGTACGACGATCTAAAACAAATGCCAGTCGCGAAAGCACGTGTACGTGAAGCGTGTGTAGGTATGAGTGCGGTTTCGCTCGTTTTCAAATTAATCTGCCTAGCTTTTTTCCAACTATGTTAGGGTCGGCTTACCGGATGCCAGGACCAACGGTTTAACGTGTTTTCACATCCACGGACCAACCGCGGCAAGCGTACCTAAACTCATCAATCGACCCGTGCGGCTGTTACTACTTAGCCACGCTTTGGTTTCGCTCCTTATATGGAGCTTAAATAGACGGTTACTCGTACGTACAGTAATCTCAAGTCTACTTCACCCGAATGCACGCCATAAGTGCGCAAGCACTCTTTGTACGTGACGCGTGTATATGTATGTTTGCGTGTGTTTTTGTCCGTGGTATGAAGTTGACCTTCTGTTTCTATCTATTTTGTGGTTATGTGCACGAATGGATCAAAGAAACCCGTACAAGATCGCGTGAGAAGTAAGGATTAAACTTTCGATTTTAGCCGACCGTATTGTTCTGTCTGTTACACGGCTTGGCACGCAGAATTTGGAATACACTGTTAAATTGTGGATGAAAACAATAACTGAATCAGTGAGCTTGATTTTTGAGATGCCAACTCTTTTCGGTTGGGCCGGAGATTTTGGCTAGAATTGGACGTGGTTTTTTTTTAAAGGACCGTATAAAGACGGCAATTGTCGGAAACTAACAGTAAGTGATGGGGAGGCTCTTATTCCGTGGAGATGCCTTTATTCTGCGGAAGTGTGCTGTGGTATACAATATTGCCCGCTTTCACTCACGCTACTTGACACCTAAATGTATTGCCTAATAAAAAACGTACTGTTGAATTTTCAGCACTCGGCTCAGCGCAGAGTTTAAAATAAAAAATAAAATGTCATAGCTGAAAAAAATACCACTGCGTTGTTAGATGATAATTTTGCAACAACTTCTATATTATCTTTGCTCCGAAAACATAGTCAAGAAAAGGATACAGTTGCTTGCAATATACCTAAGTTAACTAACAAAGACAAAACATCTACGAGTATTTTGTTGAAATTATATACAACGTGTAACGTTAAATGCGCAAAACCTGAAAGTAGTTTGATCAGAATAACGAGCAGAATTAATTGAACCACTTTTTAATATAGGTCACATTTTTCAAAAAATCTTCATTAAAAACGTTGCCGTGTCTATTTATTAATAGGTCAAGCAAGTCAATGTCACCGCGGCGCAGCGGCCCGGTGACGACTCCTCCCTCGATAAAGCGTCGTCGCAGACGCAAGAAACGATCAGAATGGCCAGTAAAACTAAAACAGCACATAAAACCTTTACAATTTTTTTAATGACTTATTTTCTCTGTGAAATAGGTCAATTGAATTAAAAATCAGTTGGGGTGTCTGAGGTTTTGCGCATTTAACGTTACACGTTGTATATAAAACGGTTTTTCAAAAGTTGACCACATTTAAATCGAGAATATTTTCTCAATCTTTTGGCCTCACCTAAATGACCATATAAAAATAACAGTAAATCCTACTGACTTAAGAAGTATTTTCCAATGATGACATCATTTATGTTGTGGTTTTGTGTGAGATCCTTTTTGCATTCATATTTATTTACACGATCTCTTGTATTAGTCATAAAGTTATGAAACCTGTTCATGATGGCATTTACAGCTGGCAGATGGCTGTGTGAGGTTAGCAATAATAACTAATCAAGATAAAACTGAATGGGTTCATTGTCTAATTGACTGGCTATGGATACTAACTTTACTCATCAGTCTCGAGTCTGTCCATAATATGAGCCTTACTTTAAAAAGTATAATCATAATTTAATCAAAAGAACCACTGCCCCATTTATGCACTACCTACTTATAAATTAAAAACCCTATTGGACAAAATACCAATCATCATTCTTTAAAAATCACAAGCCCAGTTTTTCAATATTCAGCTCAAACTCATCTATCAGTCTTCGGTTTACTCACAAGAAAAAACCTTGGCCCTTTAAGATTCCTTCCGCGGTTTCTAAACGTAGGCTATGTTTAACTTATGTCTGAATCACTTGTAAGTCTTGAATTTGTGCCTACAGTTCCACACAGATGTGTATGACCTCATACAGCCACAATCGTGATCATACGCGTGAGTCTGACGGGCAAAACACAAACCTACACAATATTGGACTTAACTCAAGTAGCATGCCAATTCACCATTAACTCATGTATGGTGGAAGTACCTTAAGAGCAGCCTGGGAGCCCTCCACCATCTCAACCATATCTTAATTCGGTGTGAAACAGACATGGTGCTATAAAGACCAATTGATGGCACCATTGCTTATTCACAAAGGACGGTTTTGGTTCATCATAGTAAGACTTCTGTTATCGGCCATGCTAATAATTAGTGATTTTACAACCAATAATGACGCTGTCATTGATTAGGTTCCTGCCTTACCGAACTAGATAGATGATGTTGATATATTTACAGATGAAGTTCCTAATAGAAACGACTAAGAAGACAAAAAGTAGAACAGTAAGAGAAACATGAGCAAAGAGCAAAATAAAACCAGGAAATATAGGGCAATAAACAGATTAATCAAATAAAAATTAAGGACGCCAAAAATACTGCAAAAATTAATTACGCAGCTAAGCAAACAATTTTTACAGTTTACACCCAATCCATTAAAATTAATGAACTTAAAAGTGTTTACGTCATTCGCGAGCCTTGAGTAAAAAGCCTTGCACATACGTTACATTGAAGGTATTTTAATATTACTCAGCCAATCAGCGGGCTACTTCAATTTTGAAATACTATATGTATTTATCATTTCATTTCAAATGAATGTAATTAGCACCTACTTTGTTCTGACAGTGACGGGGTATTGAGAAATCAAAGTGAGAGCGATATTGGTGTTGATTATTGGGATTAATATCATCATAATTTGCAGGATTACTTAAATTCTCTACGAAGCTTTTACCTACTTCGTTGCATGTCAAAAAGAACAAACGCTTAGATAATACATATTTCGTACGGGCGGCATAGTGGACGTAGGCGAGAATGCTGCCAGGCTCAAATGGAATTGAGCTGGTCACGTCAGCCTAACGCACAACGATCGCTGGGCCAGTCTTCACACAATGGGTGCCTCAAGATAGACGGCACCGCCGAAGCCGGCTTAAAAGAGATGGCGCGACGTTCTATATGCGTACCGGGAGAGTTGGTTCGAAGCGGCTCGGAAATAGAGTTTCTGGAAGGAATTAAGAGAAGCCTTTGACTATCAGTGGGACAGTATGGTCTAAGGAAAAAACACACAGGAAATAAAATAACAGATGAAAATTAAGTTACGTAATGACTAATAACGACAACATTATTCAACCAGACATTTAGTTACAAAACACACTAGTGATTTCAAAGTCATCACAAGAATCAAATTACAATAAAAAATAATTTTACTGACTTATCAAATCATAATGAAGCAACATGAACCAATTAATTCACATTTTAAATACAACATTCACAAAATCCCAACTGTAAGGAATTAGAGCATTGAATGTCACGTATCACTACATAGTATAAAACAAAGTCGCTTCCCTGTCTGTCTGTCCCTATATATGCTTAGATCTATAAAACTACGCAACGGATTTTGATGCGGTTTTTTTTAATAGATAGAGTGATTCAAGAGGAAGGTTTATATTTATAATACATGCATAATATAGTAGAGAAACACTGATAATTTTAGAGGTTTCTAATGTGATGTCGTAAATAAACACATTTTTTTGCGCTTACATTGTAAACGCTGGCTGAACCCGTCGAGATAGATCAAAATAATGTACACAGTATTGTAAACCTTAAAAAGGTCTACAAAAAAGTCCGCGATGGTATATGTCTATCTCTTAGGGATAACCCACAATAGACATTTTTATCCTATACTTTTTACGAGAAATAGTGGCTCTAAAATTATCAGTTTCTCCATTGCACCCGTGCGAAGCCGGGGCGGGTCGCTAGTTTTGTTATAAATTAATCATATTCACGTTTTTCCCGACCGCTTCCTCCGATTGCTTCACACAATAATTACAAAAGATAATAATGTAACTTTTACGATGAATTATGGTAGTTTGACTAATATTGTGATGTAAAGAATCGATGGAGTGAATTTATGTGTGATGGGTAAACAGGTTTGACATCATCTTTGAGTCTTCCTACGACACCAGTAAATCAAAATAATAATTTCAGCCTACCGTCGAACGGGGTGACTATGTGCCTGGCAGGTGAAAATGTGCAATGGGGGTCTTAAGTTATAATTTGATAAATAATCTAACTCAAATGTGTTTAACGCCATATTTTAAATCACTAATAGATTCACGAGATATTACTAATCTATTAGTGATCTAAAAATATGGCGTTAAACACATTTGAGTTAGATTATTAATTGCACATTTTCGCCTGCCAGGCACATAGTCACCCCGTTCGACTGTATTACTGTCCCACAGCAGGGCAAAGGCCTCTTCTCATACACAGAAGGCACGAGCATTAATCACCACGCTTGCTCAAGACGTGTTGGATTTCAGACTTATATCACTACATATTATAAAACCCCGCCAAGTAAGTCTGTCTGTCTGTCTACGCAACCTACCAAACGGATTTTTATACGGTTTTTACAACTGGACGGAGCGTATATGAGGAAGGTTTAGGTGTATAATGTATTATGGATTTGTGTAAATTGGCAGAAATGTGACGATGATTATTGAAGATGTCGGAAAAATCATGGCGACTGGGAGATTTACTGGCGTGCGTCGCGTAAACCAATATAGATAATAGAGTTACTTTTAATTCCGGTAGTACGTTCCCGTGGGATATTTTACGAAGTGTTTTTCATCAATAATTCCGGACCTGATTTTGACGGAAATTAATTTTCAATTGGTAGAGGAAACTCACGCCATGGTCCCATGGGACCATCGCGTGAGATTTCCTCTACAAAATAACTATGTTTGTGTAGTTTTTGAGTCAGTTTTCAATTATTTAGTCCACTTGGTGTACAGACGCCAGCACATCAAGCTACTACAATCTGTCAGATTTCTTTAATAGATTTTAAACTTTAGCGCTAAAGCATAAGGTTCAAAGTTGATTGGGAAAATCTGACAGTTTCGGGTAGCTTGATGTGCTGGCGTCTATACATTGATGACATAATAAAACTTTACGTCACTATTGTTTACATATCATGTAGGGGTATACGAATATGTTATTTTTTCGGCGATGATCTTAGATATCATTGCGAAGACATCAAAGGCGCTTGTGCTACTTTCAAAATGTATTTTAACGCAAACAAATGGACAAATAAATAACAGTCATGATTCCGAAGTAACCTATCACGAATAAATAGAAAGTTAGCTCTCAACACGACCTAATGTCATTGAGGACATTACGATGATAGATTTAGATTCCTACATACTATCTACATATACCAAAGAATATCAGCGATTGTGAACCAGTTGATTGTGTATCAGTGATGTCTGTCGAAGGGCCGATATCCGGTGGAGCAGACGAGTCCTGGAGTGGAGACCGCGTATCGGCAAGCGTAGTGTGGGACGCCCCCCAGCTAGATGGACGGACGACCTAAAGAAGGTGGCTGGGGTAGACTGGATGCGGAGGGCGGAGAACAGGGTGTTGTGGCGCAGTCTGGGAGAGGCCTATGTCCAGCAGTGGACTGCGATAGGCTGAGTTGATTGATTGTGAACCAGTTACTAGTGCCGAGGCACAAAACAAGATATTACCATACAGGCCATAGATTAATCTGTTAACCGTGCGGGACGTATAAATACGTCAAACGTAAACAGTAGCGTGTACGGGTAGGACATATGAATACGTCCTTGAAATATATGTTGCGCCCTGGAACGGGTGGGACGTATAGTTTCGTACAACAAAGGTATTAGTCATCGATACATATTTCCCTTTGTGCTATATGTAACAAATCAGTAAATCGAAACACGAAATATTATTGTCCAGCACATCAAGCTACTTACAATCTGTCAAATGTATTTAATAGATTTTCAACTGTATCGCTAAAGCATAAGGTTCAAAGTTGATTGCGAAAATTTTACAGTTTCGGGTAGCTTGATATGCGGGCGTCTGTACATGAAAATCGAATGAAACATGGTTAATACAAAGTAAGAACCACAAGGTGAAACAGGTATTTTACTTTGTGACAAACCGCAGAATTATGCACAAGTTACAGACTCAGTGAACATAAAAAGCAAGTCTTATCGATTGACTGAAACAATGTACGAACAAGAAACCTACCTCTGCATTATTGATCAGAATAAACCTAGCAAGTTATTGTTCTACGCAATACCTGCCGGTCGATTCTGTAAAAATCTCACCGTGAAATCATAAGTGAAGTGAGCACTTAATAGTGTTAATCCCTAGCGAATGACAGCTCACTCCACGCTCACTTCACCCAAGCTTTCACGGTGAGATGGTTACAGAATCGTACGGCAGCAGATATGATATTAACGGTTGTGTTATACCTACACAGGAGCTCGTAACTAGATAATAACTGCCGCACGGGTCGACCGAAAGTTAAGCTACGCTTGCCGCGGCCGGTTCATGGATTGGTGACCATCCATCACATATGGAGTCTCTTCGTGCCCCGAAAAGTTCAAGCCGTTGCGTCTGTCATTCGTAGATCTCTGACAGTCGTTGCGGGCAGTCAGAAGTCTAAAAGTCGGAGTTGTGGAGGTCAGACAGGTAGTCGCTCCATGTAAAATACTGGTATTCAGCTGCGTCCGGTTAAACTAGAACTGCTCTCAAAACGGTGAAGGAAAACATCGCGAGGAAACCGGCATGTCCTAGAACCAAAAATTCGAAGACATGTGACATCTAGCAACCCGCGCTGAACCCGCGTGGTGAATTACCGCTTTCTTCCTCTCACAGATAGGTCTCTATTACAGCAGTGGGAACTTTATGGGCTGATTATGCTTTACTATGTATCTATGGGTGCGTTTCCACAGAAGCGGAGCTGGGCGGAGCGGAGCTGAGTCGTGTAGGAATCGTCCAATCACAGACGAGACGAGTGACGCGATGGGGATTTCAACCATTGTGATTAGTCGATTCCTATACGTCTCTGCTCCGCTTCGCCCAGCTCCGCTTCTGTGGAAACGCACCCTAAGTTAGAAAATCTTCCAATAATAGCAGCTACATCTAGTAAGTTCGATATTATAGACGGTAAAACCAGTTTTATAACAAACGGAATTCTGATTGCCACGCTGTTCGTTCTACATACGGACACGAAAGAAGGCCACGCAAAATTTTAATTCGCAACGCCTTACCGAACTACTGTTTTGGTAACTGTCTATGATATTCAGGTAACGATTAACCTGTACGGTACTTATGGGGATTTTTAACGGAAGGAATACGTGAAGCAACTACTTTTGTACTACTTTTTTTTGTATTAATTGTTTTGTGTTTGCATTTTAATGAGCAAAAGTCATATAAGAGAAAAGTATAATAATCGAAGACACTAACTGTTAACATATAACTTGAGAAAGGATGCCTCATTCCTAGCGAAAGAAATCCGTTACAAAACACAATCTTAAAGCAGTCTACCTTTCAACGAAATAAGGAATCGGAAACACACAAGACAAGTTCAAACACAAATCGATTCTTGCCACTACTTCAAACATACAAAACAAATAACACAGAAATCTGCACTCATAATACAACTAAAATCAAAGCTAAATCTAAAATCAAAAGTCTGGACAGTACATCGACAAACATGAGCACATTAGACTTCAAAGGAACACTTACACTCATAGCATACGTAATGATATTTAGAAACACCGACACTGAGTCTGCATGAATGCTAATAAAGAATAAAGGTGCACTTACATGGGAAACGTTTTAATTGATAGAATACTTACTAATTTATTTATTGGTAACGAGAAATATTGGTCAACTGTAATGACAATGGGGTCCAAGACAAGATAAAAGAAAGAAAGGGAGGCAACGTCTTATATGGAAGGAATATATCAAGAAAATAGTTGGTGTTACTTGGAGGAGGATGCCTCATAACCGGAGAGGGTGGCAAGCTATGCGGGAGGAATTAGCAGAAACGCAAAACAATTGCGATACCGGTAGGTCAAATAATGATTATTTTAAGTTCAAATGGTTCGTTTATAATGTAGTTTAATTTACCTTCATTCGTGTTTGATAAGATTGACTGAATAAATGATATTATGTATTAATAACATCAATTTTTCGTTGTCAACGTGTAGGTTTGCCAGAGATACGGCTACACCATATTGAACTATGTATATAGAGCAACTTAATAAGCAAGATTGGTCCACCGCCCCCAACAACGTTAGCCGGCAATTATTGATGGAAAATTTTACCGTGTAAGCACAGCTTTACAGACTATTAATAAATACATTGAGTTGCACTTACAGATGCAGAGTGCATTCATAACTATGGTGAATGTGATAGTTCTATTATAATGTCTAGGGTTTCTTTGTTAGATGTGGAGGAAATCGTTTCATTGTTAAGAATTTTAGTGACGGTAAAAGCTAGATTGGCATATAGTGGAGCATTCTAAAAACAGTGACTGAGAATGTGTTTTCCCCTTTTATGAGGCATTTTGTGGAGAAGATGACCGGTTGAGAAACTGGTTTCGTCTTCTTTACAAAGTGACTCATACCCAAATTGTTACCTTAATCTATGTATATACTAACACTAGGTATAAGGTACTTTACTAACACTACGGATCCCTGTTATCCGATTATTTGAAAATAAATTAAATTAAATTAAATTAATTAACCTTTAAGCACCGACGTGCATTTTTTGTAACGTTAGTACCGACGTGAGGCCTAAGAAACCAGCAGCTACTTAAAAGCAGGGATCGGAATTCAGCAGGGAAAGGGGTAAAGTAGCATGTCAAGTAGCTGTCGAGGCCTGTCAGACCGCACGTCGGTACTTAAAGGTTAACAGCATGTACTGCTTCATTGGTCTAGTGAACTCTGGTGAAGACTGCTAGGCATGCCACCTACACCTGCCTACCTATCTCTTCACGTAGTCATGTCATCACGTAGGTACTCCCCACCTACGTGATGACATGTTTAGAATAAGCAAAACAGCCTATCAAGTTCCCAGTCCTGGAACACACGCCTCCTCTCGGTAAGAGGGAGTGGGCCGTAATCAACCACGCAGGACCAGTTTGGATTGATAGATATCACACGCCTTAGAATTTTTGGTGCTAGGAAATGTGGGTTTCCTCACGATGTTTTCCTACACCGGTGGTTCAGCAGTGGTGATGAATAATTTACGTAAAGTAAAGCGCTTGTCTGGGTTTGAAACTACGACCTTATGACTCGGTAAGTTGCGACCATTTCCACTGAGCCACCACTGCTCCTCAATGTCTACTACAAACCTACTGTCAGTTTTATTCTGACTAGTATGCCTAGTTGACCTGTTGTTGTTGTTGTTGGCCTGTTGTGCTGTGTGTGTGTGTGGTGTGTAAAGGTATATTCGTGGATATTTGATAGACTGTGAACAATTGCATATCATGAATCAGATTGATTTCGAGTCCACACAAGATTCTTTGATAGCTAGAACTATTTGTTCAGTACAACCAACAACCGGAAAGATTGGTCAGTCTGATATCCTAAAATAGAATAGGCAATAGATTACAATTTGTTCCGCAGTTTTCAATCAATCTCGTTCACAAAGAACGCTTAGATTGTTCGATTATAAAAGCGGATAACTCTCTAAGGGACTAAACTGCCGTTTTTATGATAATATTCAATAGTTGTGAAGGTTTTACTAAAAAATATAGCGTGGAGATGATCGTCTCCATATTGGTTCAACATTTCCTGGAAGTATGAACAAAGGGTGAGATTATAACCAAATACTGCAAACATTAACCAAGCGTGGAATTTGAGGTAAAATTTGCCTCGGGTAGCCCCCAGCTCAGTAATAGTTGACTGTTATAATAAAAAAATATTCACTAAGTACCAATAAAATATATTTTAAAGCAAACATTTAAACACAGAAGAAAGAAATTTGAAAAAAAAAATCACAAAGCTTGAACAAAACAAAAAGATAATCTAGCAACCTTTTTTTTTCTACACACGCTCATTATCATAACTTCAAGTCCGGTGGTGGGGTCTGTCAGACTCTTACTGACTAAACACCATCCCGGTGTTCCATCTCACACCGGGGGCGTGGGAACGTACGATCCTTCCGCAACAAAAAGAGTTCCTTGATTCGACTTGGATTCGAACCACTGGACGTCATCATATACGCAGTTTAACGAACTAGCCAGCGAGCTAGCCACCATAAACCAAAGTCAACTAAGAATCCTACTGTAAACTTTCTCGGCCACTCCTCAAGGCCGACCATAGATTCTATATTCTATAGCGGTATACTTAGATACAGTATACCAATGAGTAACTGATGATGTCATGCTGTGACTCAGTCGGAGGCTGCCCTCATACCGGACCTGAATCGGAATGAGGTTTTATTCGTATCGAGGAAAAGTGAGGCGAGAATTCGACGTGTAAGTTATGTGGTTGCGATGTTTTATTACTTTGTAAACTTGGAGCCTCACGGGCCACTTCCGAATAGCATAATCAGCAAATAATGTTCCCAGTGCAAACAACAACTGCCTCTCTTCGACAGGGAGTCTGCTGTAATCCCCCACGCGGGCCCAGTGTGGGTGGGTAGAAGTCACATGTCTTCGAACTTTTGGTTCTACGGCATATCGGTTTCCTCACGATGTTTTCCTCCACCGTTTTGAGTTCTGTGGTGATGAAATTGGGAAAATCGGACTGAGGAAATGTGAGGTGCTCACTTCACCACATGTCTTTTTTACATGTAAGTTGTGCTGTTGCGATGTTTTATTATGTTGTAAAGTTGTAGTTTCACGGGCATGTCCGGATAAGTTCCGGTAATTTATCTTGAAGATAATGCCTTATTTGTATAATTCTTCAATTTATCTTGTACATAGATAATCTTAGCCGAATGCTGTGAAATCGGAACATAAGTCCGGAAAGCTGGTTAGTAAAAAAAATCAATTTAAATTTCTTTATTGATATTCATATAGAATAGAATAGAATAGAATTTTCTTTATTCAAGTAACAAAGACTCACCAAAATTGTTAGTAAAACTTACGACTATGTTATTAAGTACAGACACTACACAACAAGAAAAACAATACAATATAATAACGGTTGGTCACCGTTGCAACATCCCATGAGAGACGGCACAACAGTGACCCACGTACACACAGTCTAGGCGACTCGCAATCATGCTTACGACACTGTTGGAGCCGCCCCACACCCTGCGCACCAGGGAAGCGCACCTTTTACGCATTGTTGCGTAAAAGCAATCTACATGCGCATCTGCGAACATCCCTGACGCACTACAGAAACGGGGCAGTCCCACCAGTATCCTAAACGCATTATTATATTGAACGCGGAGAGCACTGTACGACTTTTGCGTATACCTAGCCCACAGGCTGCAAGAGTAAAAAGCAGTACAGTAGGCACGAAAGAGCGTGATTTTAACAGGAAGTGAGCATCGAGCAAACCTGCGAGCCAGCATGTTCGCTCTAACCGACAACGCCCTCCGCTCCCGTTCAATGTCATCATCGTCTTTGAGGTTGGGAGTCAATATGTGACCAAGATACTTAAACCTGTAGACTCTCTGCAAAGGTGTACCATCAAGTAATACAGGCGGTACTGCATCCGGACTCTTACCCCCAGCCTCAAAGACCATGACCTCCGACTTCTTAGTGTTGTATGCTAAGCCATGAACTTTAGCATACGCCTCACATTGAGCAACTAATTTTCTCAAACCACAGACTGACGCGCTCAGCAGCACCATGTCGTCCGCGTAACTGATATTATTGACGCAGGTACCATCTATATAACATCCGAGCCTGGTACTGCTGAGCTCGCCAATCAACTCGTTCACATAAAGGCTGAACAGCGTTGGTGAGCACAATCCACCCTGCCTCACCCCACACTCCAACCCGTAAGGACGAGAAAACGCCCCAGCCCATCGTACATTGTTGATCTGGTTTCATATGAAGTATCAGACAATATTTGAAACATAAATACATATTTCGTTTGCGACCATTTCATAAGTGTCTCTGCCTACCCTTAAGGAAAATGCACGCGTGATGTTACGTGTGTCGGTATTATAATCATCATAATTAAGTTTTTTCACAAGCTTTAATTATAACACCCTAACTTTGTTTTTTTTTTTTTAACTTAAAAAGGAAGCAGATGCTCAACCCCCAAACTTATTTTTACCATTTTTCAAAACGTTCGCCATTTGTCATAGACAAGACTGTACCTACCTCTTCCTTCCGCTCTATCAGCTGTTCTACACACAACGTTTTGATAAAAAATGCGCCACCGGGGAATTGAACCCCGATCCCTCTTGTGGTAACACGTGCTATTGATATAATGAAGATAAAGAACAGTAATGTGCGGGTATGGAGCGTGGTATGTTACGACATGTGTTATTAATTTTGCTGAAAATTGTTTTTTTAATGGAGTAAGACGTTTGGCTCGGTGTTTTCAAATCCAACTTATGCATTTTGGTTCTGAAGTTTTTTTTTTTCATTGCAAAATAAATTCACAAAGGCATTTTCGTAATAATTAATTTATTTTCCTTTTTCACTCATACTCAATGAAACTACATCGTCTTAGACGGCCATAAGCCTGCAAAACAGTTACGAATCAATTTATTAAACAGTAAAATAATTAATTGAAACACATAAATAAAATAACAGAACATAAATTACGCCGTCAAGCACTTCCAAAGTTGATGTAAGTAAACAAGCTTTTAACAGCGCCATTTTAGCGGCTCGAGACCGGAAGTAACTTGAAGCTTAAGTGTCGGCCGGAAGTTGTGAGAGGAAGCTCAAGGAAACAGCTTTTATCTTAATTGGCTCCCAAATAATATAGATTGTGGATAAGAGGGATAAACAGATGCCAGAAAGAGAGAACTATATTAATTAAGTTGATATGTAAGAGAACTTGGGGAGTTCTGTTTGCATATTTTCTTACATGACGTTGATGAATGGCAATACCTCCACCGCCCAAGCACTCAAGAAAATTAAGCTTCTAAAACTATACGATTTGTGCTAAATTTATGTATGACTTATCCCTTTCCAACCGAGTTAAAGTGATCGTGAGTTTCGACTTTACAGAATTCTGAGCAAAAAAGTAAACAACTTTAGCAGACGCAACCGGCGTCGATCTATCGTGATTCTATCTAAGAATGAGACAAAAATAGTTATGCACTCTGCGCGCACGTTTCGTCCTGCGAGTTCGTTGAAACCCGGATGAGGGATGGCTGAGTTTTTTAATCCGCCGGGATTGCCCCCTCACATATACTCACGATCGTGCGACTAGTAAATTATTACTGAACCTCACGTATGTGAGGGATCTAACTGCTGAAGACCAGCTTGCATGAGATTTTTTTTTCAGTATTTTTTCCAGGACCTCTGAACACTTTCCAAACGATTACTAAGTTTTTACTGTTCTATGCGAGTTTTTTTACTGCCCCCGAAAGGGTTATAATCCAATCAAGTTAAGTACTTGATTTAACATACTGCAAGTTAAAACTGACCAAAGTGATGACATTAGCTTCTTTACTATGTGTCTCAGGTTCGAGCAACTGAGGGTGTAAAATGATCTGTAATCATGTTCACAAGCACAAACCATTAATTGATTAAGTCACACTTCCAGGAAAGAAAAACTGCAAAAAAATATTGTTATGTAAACTGAATTTCCTTATGCGATTATAAAACTTAATGATTCAATATAAGATTCTCTTTAAAAAAAATTAATCACCTATTGTGTTGAACAATAGATACACAGCTGATTATATTTTCAATTAATGGCAACATGGAAGCCATTTAAAATATGGTTATAACACGTCACATTGACAGGTAATAAAGAACGTTTTCTTACGTGAGAATGGTAACGAAGTAGGGAGAAATAAAATAAATGACATAGTGTTGATTCGTACCTACTACTCTTACTTCGTACTGTATTGTTTGAAGAAAAAATTATGATCTTCAAAGAAAGCAGCGAATTCTATACTTAGTTTCCCAAACAAGGAAAATCTCTTGATAAAATCAACAAAAGTATGACACTTGACTAAAACAAAGACAAAGAAACAAACCATGAAATTAAAACGTTTGCACTACAGAGGCAAAGTTAAAAGAACGGTCCAGCGTAAAAAAAGAATCGACCTATTTTAAAAACAAAATGTCACTTGAATACTCTAGTCCACTTTTTGCACATTAAACTAGCTGTGCCATTGAACCTAATTCCACCAGCTGAATAAAAATACTACCGGTACTCTCTTAATCCCATTATTCCCATGATAGGAAGATACTCTTGTCATTATTAGACAAAAACTTGACAGCTGCCTTGCGCACGCGTCAAGGTGCGTTTGCTGACATTTCAACAAAGGACCAACTTGATCTCGTGTGCAGCTGCCCTAAATTCCAAAAGGGTTAGCATTTCACTGGATAGTTAATGACTTAAGAAATAGGCCATATTTTAGTACAAATCGATTAAATGGTGGTCAAATGCATTCGGCCATTTTGTACTAATATGGCGGGAATAGGAAACAGTTTTATGTAGATCCAAGTTCATAAAATACCTTAAGTGTGCTTTCTTTAATTAAGAGTAGGTATACATATAGTAGA
Source organism: Eremobia ochroleuca (assembly GCA_949629135.1). NCBI lineage: Eukaryota > Metazoa > Arthropoda > Insecta > Lepidoptera > Noctuidae > Eremobia > Eremobia ochroleuca. The sequence continues at coordinate 2,625,913 of OX451404.1, read as the reverse complement.
TTCTTAATTGGATAAAAATGGATACATAAATAGGCACATACTCAATGAATATTCCTTCTAAAGGTGAACGCACACTTATCCGAAACGAACGCGTCGAACGAATCGAAGTCAAAGAGGCCTCGCACACATATCCGCACCCAAAGAATCGACGCGCCCAAAGAGTCGACCGCGCCGAAGACAAAACAATGAAGAAGTAGTTCTCGCGCGTTGCTCTGTCGTACGCAACTGATAGACTCGAAATTTCATAAAATTTCATATAAAGAATTCTAAAATTCCTTTCATTCGATGCGTTCGACGCGTTCGGCTCGGATAAGTGTGCGTTCACCTTAATAAAAAACTCATCAAAACAAAGAACCCCCAGCTATATTTTATGTATGTAAATCACGAACATCTAAAACAAATTCAAAGTCATGTACAGGATAAATAAAATCTGCTACATAGGTAATACATACTTATAAGAACAAAAGTAAATCTGCCACGTTGACACTAGTCATAAATTCGTGTCAATTTATTGTTAACTTCCAGACACCTTTACATAATGTAACGTACACTAATGTACAGACGGCAGCACATCAAGGTACCCGAAACTGTCAGATTTTCCCAATCAACTTTGAACCTTACGCTTTAGCACTAAAGTTGAAAATCTATTAAAGAAATCTGACAGATTGTAGTAGCTTGATGTGCTGGCGTCTGTACAAACACTATGGAAACAATCAGATAGAGTAACAGAGACGGATTTAGATCACTTAAAACAGAGGTGAAAATTTTCCAGTCTTGGGAGTCAATTTATATGCAATTGGGCAGAAAGAGGGTTCAACGGCTCCGTACACTTATGCCTAGCCAATATATGACAAAAAGTCGAAGGTTATGGAAAGTATTCTGCGATTATGAACCATGTGGGGTGCAGCTATTACCTACTTTGTTGACCTGTGACTTCCAAATGATTGTGGTTTGGGTCCTGATTTTCTAAAATTACTATGAAAGGCGAACGCATTGATTATCCGTGTATAAATACGGTATATTCGATTTAGCCCGCGTGGAGGTCGGACATTATCTAACGGGAACGTACTACATGAAATGTATCGTATGTCCTACCCCTGGTTTACATTTGTGTCTTCCTTCGAAGTCCGTTCCGCCTTTAACCTTCAAGCAGTCGCGCGGCGTCGAATCGACCGCGATTCGATCGATTCTCGATACATTTATGATGCCAAATTGCTTACAAATCCAAAGAAAATTGGAATATTATTTTGATTTTATAATTTTGTTTATATCCTAAGATAATGATGATGTGATAGATACAAAAAATATTAAATAATTAGTGTTTTAAATCCCTGAAATATCCTATAGGTCTTTTAGGTTACGCGCGACCGCTGGCGTTACAAATGACCGCGCGCCCGCTTGAAGGTTAAAGCGTGAAAATGTTACATTCGCATTTATAATATTAGTACTGATGAAGGAGGACCCACACAGGGTGTGAGTGAATCCGAAAGCAACGTCTAGATTTAATAAACTGTTTTTTTTTTTTTTTCAAGTTTTAGCTTTGTCCAGTCTAAGCCAGCCCTGTTGAATTATAATAAAACACAGCCTTATGTCCAGTACCAAGGGCAACATAACTAATTGTATGCTAATATAATTAGCGCAAAGAATACTAATGCTAGGTATTCCTACGATCAAAATATTTCAATACTTTTATAGACTTCGAATAATTTATTCGAAATCAGTTGGTGGGAAAATCGTCTGCCAGTTGAAATTTTCCTTGAGTATATTTAGAGATATCTTCAGCGACTATCTTCAGAGACTATCTTTAGAGATATCTTCAGAGACTATCTTCAGAAACTACCATCAGAGTAATCTTTAGAAAATATCTTCAGAAACCACCTTCAAAAACTATCTTTAGAGGCTATCTGCAGAGAATATCTTCAGAAACTATCTTCTCAGACTATCTTAAGAGAATATCTTCAGAAAAAAACTTCAGAGACTATCTTTAGAGACTATATTCAGAGACTAAATTCAGAAACAATCTTAAGAGACTATCTTTATAGACTACCTTCAGAAACAAACTTCAGAGAGTATCTTTAGAGACTATTTTCAGAGACTATCTTTAGAGATCTTTACTAATATTGAGTTTTTATAAACAAATCTCAATATTTGTAAATGTACTACGACGAATAATGTTGAATCATATCAATTTCAACACATTGTTATTATGATACCTTGTCAAAACTATGTCGGCGTGCCACTAACCGCGGACTTGACAATATAATCGAATTTCAATATCAAATACTTAGATCAAATTATATCTAATTTACGTCTTCGTGTAACCGGACCTCGGCAGAAATCAAGGTTGTTTCATAAGGTTTGACTTACAAGTCAATCAAATATAAGTTTTCATGTCATATTATTCAAAAAGATTGAAATTAGCGTCTACACGGAGAGAAAAATGTTAGTAAAATTACTGTGCGGTCTCATAAGGGGCCGTTCAAGTATTACGTAAGCAGATTTTTGCAATTATTAACTACGTATTCAAAATATTTGTGTTTAAACCAAAATTGCCTTTAATAGAAAATCCGAAAAGTAAAGAAATAAATAAATAAATAAATAAATCCCTGGACATTTCACACAGCACCATTTGTCCCAAGCTAAGCAACCTAATGCTTGTGTTATGGTAACAAGATGGCTGATAAACTACTTATATACAATTTTTTTTTTTGTAAATACATACATATTATAGATAGAAAAACACCCAGACTCGGAACAAATACATGTAGGTCATACAAATATTTGTTCCGTGCGGGAATCGAACCCGCGACACGCAGCGCAGCAGTCAATCGCTTAACCACTGCGCCAACCGTGCCGTAAATACTGCTGACGTAATCACCATCCAGACCCCCATCCCCATGTCATCAAAATAACTAGCACACACGCTAGCACAGTAAAAATGCTTATGCTGTACAGTAACATTTATTATACATATACAGCGTGTAACGGAAAGGGGGTATCAACCCTGAAGGAGGTGAATGTGCTCATGAAACTCAACAACTTTCCCCAAAGAACAAAAGTCGAAATATGAAAAAAAAATTTGGCCCTCCCATAGTAAATCAATCAGCTGGTAGTCAGTTTTGTAAGGGAGGGCCAAATTTTTTTTTCATATTTCGACCTATGTTCTTTGGGGAAAGTTGTTCCGTTACACGCTGTATAGACAAATAGTGAATTTTTCCCAATCTCACTCAGAAAATTTTCTGTAGATGTCACTTGCACTCACTTTACAGTGACGAGCACAGTAATTTTTCTAAGAATTTTCTCTCCGTGTAAATGACGCTACTCCTAGGTTCGATCACCAGGATGGGTAAAGAATTATTGATTTTTCAAATTGAACAAGTCTCATTTACAGCCTCGAATCTCGAAACTTTAGTACTTAAAAATAGACATAACTGACGAAATATTGGAGATTCAGAAAAAGTTATGACTTTCCCAGAGCTCTATTTCTACGGTAAAGAAACCATAACAAAAAATGTATCTTTAATTGTATTGTGAAAGTGTACATGCCCATACAGTAATGGGTTCTGTCACCATCGCTTAAGAGCGTTAACGCCAAATCCGCGGCACCAAGTTTAGGTAATTGCAGTGCTCTTTGCACTCACACAGATGCGCGCGTGTCTGTGTGCGTAGAGTTGGTGTGCTCTCTGTCATTATAGTCAAACTAACCCATGTTGATCCGTTGAGTTATGTATAATGATACTTATTTAACCGTTAGTTGATTTTTATTTACTATTCTTATTTTTATTACAACCTTGTGAAATAAATAGGCAGTTTTGGATACTTTATCACTACATAGTATAAAACAAAGTCGCTTCCCTGTCTGTCTGTCCCTATATATGCTTAGATTTATAAAACTACGTAACGGATTTTGATGCGGTTTTTTTTAATAGATAGAGTGATTCAAGAGGAAGGTTTATATTTATAATACATGCATAATATAGTAGAGAAATCACTACATAGTATAAAACAAAGTCGCTTCCCTGTCTGTCTGTCCCTATACAGTGTGTCCGGACATGGACTAGCGATATTCTAAATACTTAAATATAAGCTATTTTAAAGTACTATTACACTATAGGCTTGGGTCCAATACACTTCCCCGCTATGTGGCAGCCATTTTGTTTTTTTTGTTGAAATATGCTCTATGCGAGTACAAAAAAAATCATATATCTCAAAGTTTTAGTCATACTGAGATAAAAATAGGCTTATTCGGAAGGCAATAATATTGTCTACCGTCTGCATTACAAAGCAATGTGTTCACAATTCCATAACTTTTGAAAAAAAATGTGAAAGTCGAAAAAAAAATCAAAAAATTATGCAATTCAACCAATAATGGTTAATTACTACAAAAACAACCCCGAGAACTTTTTTATTTTTTATACTAGATCGACAGTTTTTGAGCTACGCTACAATGCAACATAAAATTCACAACTGTATGTTTAATACTTTAAGAGTTATTGTTGTTTGAACATAGCGTATGCGCAAGCACAAAACGTCTTTGTTAACCGCCAGAGTGTCATTTATGGCATTCACTGTATTCCATCTGAGAGCAGGCGAGAAATACTGTTCGTTACTACCGTGAGTAAGCGAGATAGAACGTATTAGTCCACTACCTGAAACAAAATCAGTTTTAAGGACAAATTATTAGTTGGGTTAGTTTAGTTGTCCCTCGCCCTGCGTTGTGATCGCTATCGCTACTTTCACATACCGTCCGTGCTGTTTACGTGCTGCGTTAGTGTTTTGTATTTAAAAGTGTGATAAAGTATGGCACAGCGTCAATATTCATCGCAACATATTGCTGACATACACTTTGTGTATGGCTTTTGCAATGGAAGTGCAAATTTGGCTGTACAAGAATATCGACGAAGGTACCCTAACAGGCCTACACCGAGTCGCCAAACTTTTATCGACGTGCATTCAAGATTAGCGGAAAGAGGTATTCAAAGAGCTGTTAATGAACGCAATCGCTTGGTATCGCCCGAAGATGAAGAAGAAGTGCTTAGACTAATAACCAATGATCCTAGACTAAGCGTTAGACGGATTTCAGTGCAACTTCGAATGTCTAAGTGGCATGTATGGAGAATTTTGAAAAGAGAAGGGTTACATACCCTTATCATTTTCGACGGGTTCAAGACGTGATCGAACCAGATTTTGCTGCGAGATCTGTGTTTTGTTCGTGGATAAATAGAAATTTGAGACAGAACCGTAATTTTTTACAAAGAATACTGTGGACTGATGAAGCCAAATTTACAAGAGCTGGGATTACAAACCACAGAAACGACCATCTCTGGTGCTCCGCAAATCCAAGGGCGGTGCGCCCAAGCTCATTTCAACATGAATTCTCAGTAAATGTGTGGGCCGGCATAATCAACGATAGGCTGATAGGGCCATTGGAATTGCCACCTACATTAAACGGCGCTAGATTTTTAGAATTCTTACAGACACAGTTTGCGGACAGCCTCATGGACCTACCTCTATCATACCGTCGGCGTATGTGGTTCCAGCTCGATGGTGCACCCGCGCATTTTTCTCGAGCAGTGAGAGAATATTTAAATAATAATCTACAGCCGTGGATCGGTCGTGGTGGTGTAGTAGCGTGGCCGCCTCGCTCACCCGATTTGACACCCTTGGATTATTTTTTGTGGGGTCATATGAAACAAAAAGTATACGCTACAGTTCCAAATACCAGGGAAGAACTCGTCGCAAAAATTATGGCAGCCGCCGAAGAAATTAGATCCGATTTGGATTTAATTAGGCGCTCATCAACCCAGGTGGCACAGAGAGCCGTAGTGTGTCTACAAGCTGGAGGTGGCCACTTTGAGCAACTGCTTTAGATATTTTAATCTTCATTTAATATTGGAAAAAACATTAAATAAAATTCAATATGAATGTTATGTTTTTTTAATGATTTCCTGTTTAGGGTTCCGACAAAGGCCTTTTGTGCTTGCGCATACGCTATGTTCATACAACAATAACTCTTAAAGTATTAGACATACAGTTGTGAATTTTATGTTGTATTGTAGCTTAGCTCAAAAACTGTCGATCTAGTATAAAAAATAAAAAAGCTCTCGGGGTTGTTTTTGTAGTAATTAACAATTATTGGTTGAATTGCATAATTTTTTGTTTTTTTTTTCGACTTTCACATTTTTTTTCAAAAGTTATGGAATTGTGAACATATTGCTTTGTAGTGCAGACGGTAGACAATATTATTGCCTTTCGAATAAGCCTATTTTTATCTCAGTATGACTAAAACTTTGAGATATATGATTTTTTTTGTACTCGCATAGAGCATACTTCAACAAAAAAAACAAAATGGCTGCCACATAGCGGGGAAGTATATTGGACCTAAGCCTATAGTGTAATTGTACTTTAAAATAGCTTATATTTAAGTATTTAGAATATCGCTAGTCCATGTCCGGACACACTGTATATGCTTAGATCTATAAAACTACGTAACGGATTCTGATGCGGTTTTTTTTAATAGATAGAGTGATTCAAGAGGAAGGTTTTTATATCTATAATACATGCATAATATAGTAGAGAAACACTGATAATTTTAGAGGTTTCTAATGTGATGTCGTAATTAAACACATTTTTTTGGGCTTACATTGTAAACGCTGGCTGAACCCGTCGAGATAGATCAAAATAATGTACTACAGTATTATACACCTTAAAAAGGTCTACAAAAAAGTCCGCGATTGTATATGTCTATCTCTTAGGGATAACCCACAATAACCAATTTTTATTCTATACTTTTTACGAGAAATAGTGGCTCTAAAATTATCAGTTTCTCCATTGCACCCGTGCGAAGCCGGGGCGGGTCGCTAGTAAAGTATATATATACTAATCAGGGGTGAAAAGTTAGAAATGTAGTACAAATGTAAAGTCCTACAACGATTAATATTATATTAGGTCATCCCACTTCCAGTGTCATATTTTTTTATTATTATTATTTTACAAAAACTGACTACTATACTATATAACCTTGTGACACTAATCAATAATCTCCACCACTATTAATCACTCGCTCCCAGACTGCTGGCAAATCTTGAACACCATTTAAAGTACCACTTTCATTTAATTCATCAATAATGCTCTTTAGTTTAATATCTAACTCCTTTTTGCTATTGTATCGAGTACCCGACAATTTCCTCTTCACATGGCCAAAACAATTGAAATCACAAGGATTCTTATCCGGGGAATATGGCGGCTGAATAATTTCAATCCATCCTTTTCTTCAATTAAATTCTGAACTATTTTTGATTTGTGCGGTCTGGCGTTATCATGTAAAATTATAGGACTCGTTATATGATGTTCGTCTGCCCAAATAGGAATATTTTCTTCTAAAAATGACTTATATCGCTCTCTAGTCATAGTTGTATTTTCATCATAAGTTCTCCAAAAGGCAATGCCTCTGACATCCATAGGTACTATTAGTAGTATTTTTCGTTCATGTAGCTCTGCACGTGGTAAATGTTCAGCTGAAGTGCCCGGTTCCACCCAACATCGTGACTGATGTCTCTGACGAGGAGTATAAAATTCGACCCAAGTTTCATCAAGGCATATGAATCTATTAAGTATATTTTTCTTACGGCGATACCACGATAAATGGCTACGCGCAGTTTCATAACGAAACTCCTTCTGATCCGTGTTCAGAGTGTGAGGCACCCACACTGCACTTTTATTGACCAGACATAAATCCTCCGTGATTACTCTATGTATAGTGGAATGAAGCCGTTTCTAATGCTTTCGAGTTTTCCTGAATTTTCAGTGTTATTTCACTAAGTTTTTCTTTTTGTTGAGTCTGAAAATAACATGTAGGTATAACATAGTGACACAAACCGTAAGCATCGTGTCCGGCGGCCGATTGTCGGCTTGAGACACAACAATGTTTTATTTGTGCTAAAATATGTTTACAAATGTCCAAGTCATTCTTACAAGATTTCCTGCGTCAGGATCTTGAGTTGGAACCGTTTCTAACGCCTGCAAGTTTTCCTGAATTTCCAGTGTTTTTTCAGTGACTTTTTCTTTTTTTTGAGTCTGAAAATAATATGCAGAGTATAATATGAAGTGACACAAACCATAAGAAGCACGACAGGCGATCGATTGTCGGCTTGAAATAAATAAATAACGAAGAAATGTCTTATTTAGTTTTGGTTTAATAGGTGCTAATTCAAAATAAAGGAAACACGTGTCTGTTTAGATATAAAATCTCAAAAATTGCCATAACATATAAAGAAGTAAAAAAAAATAAAACTTACAACAGCATTTTGAAATATTTGAACTTCTCTTTTCTGCCTATAACAACGAATCGGATATTAATTTTATCTTATTACTACTGTGTTTCATAAAAATACCCAGACAAAAAGTAATTTGAAAAAATTATATTGACTTCAGAAAGTAGTAAGTATAATATTGTTTCTTATGGTTTACTAATTACACCTAATATAGATATTTTTTTTATAAGTAGAGAACCCACCTCGTTTCAGTGGTATATTCTCAACTATCCAAAACTGACAACCCCAGAATGGTCAATTCAGTTTATGAGATTATAAGACAGAATAAACGCAAATTATTACGAATTCTATCCCCGTGTAAGAAAAATATGAATTGGCTATAACCTGTTACATAGTTAAAAAGTGGCTCCTCGGTAACTTACCTTTTAGCTTCATTAGCTTTGGCTAAATTTTCATATTTTTTTCGTTTTATTCCCGTATAGCGCCTTTTGTTAGCTATATCTAAAAAAAAGTAAAATCGAAACATACATAAAGAAGTCTAATTTAATCTTCTTAAGTTAATTGAATACCATTACATTAAAATATGTACTCACCAAAGTTCTGTAATATAATAAAAATATATTATAATAAAAAGTATCAATATGTCCCAGTCGCGCTAAAAACTCACGAAAGTACGATAATATTTTACGCGACACGCAGCGATGGGAGCGACACACGTCCTGCCTCTGAAAGGCCTCAGCCGGCAATGAGCGGTGGCGTGAATCCGCGCCGATTATATAGCAATACTAAATAATTCATAGTAAAATAAACATATAAGTTATTAAAAAAATATTTGAACCATGTTTTAGAACATAAATGTCTTAATTTACTAGGTCTAAAAGAAAATATAAATATTTCAGATTTCATCCTAAACTAACACGTTTAATATCTCGAAAAGTGGCTACAATTGACACTTTTGAATATACTTTTCTTGAATGAAAACTTACAGTAATCGTGTTTTTTTTTCAGCCATGCACTAAAAAATGTTCTTATTTTTTATAAAGTAATGTTGTAATAAGTTTGTCATATATGGTTTTACTAATATCTAGCATCTGCTTAGACCGTCGATCGCTAGTTTTAAAAAAGGCTTGCATAAAAACGGTTCTGATGAGAAAACTAAACAAAAAATTGAAAATGTTTTTCAGCCATGCACTAGATTATAAAATTCCCAATAATATGACGTCAATATCTCATCTATAAATTAAACATATTATGGTTTTATTGTCCGTCGGAAATCATCAATTTTGACTCCAGCATGGCTCTAACGCATGAACCCTCTTAAGGCCACCGTAACTACGCGTTTCCTCCTGATGATTGTCACGAGTTTCAACATGGACGCCTTGCACATTCTTGTGTTATTTTAATAGCACAGGTATAAATAAATAATAAGAGCTCGACTACGTTGAAACTTGAAAATAATTTCTACTCGTATGTTTTCATTCAATGGGCCTCAATGTTGAAAAGCCCGTGAACCAATCAGTTCCAAATAACAAATGTCAAAACTCCCGCCAATTATTCAAGTCAACTGTCAGTTTGATTTTACTTTTTTAATAAAATCCAATAAATTTTAGTGATGCCTGTAACCTTGTGGTTTTCCATTTGAAAATAGAACATAAACGTAAAAAACATGGCGGCTCATATCAATAGAAAAACGTCAAAATGCATGACATGTGACGTAGCTTTTGTTATTTATACTAAAGTGGCAACGCTCTAGTTATTTTGATGAAAATATAATATTCGTAGCTAGGAGCAGACAGTTAAATTAGTTACCTCATAGTAATAAAGTTCTGTACAGTTTCAAATGTAGGTTTAGTTAATATTATTTGAATATACAGGGTGAAATTGAAAACATGCGACAAATCGAAATGGGAGATTGTACTCATCATTATGAACAACTTTTACCATGGGACCAAACCTGAAATTGTGAAAAAAAAAAATCTGCTGTTCCCTACATTTTGACGAGTTATGCGAACATAAATGTAGGGAACAGCTGATTTTTTTTTCGCGATTTCAGGTTTTATCTCATAGTAAAAGTTGTTCACAATGATGAGTACAATCTCCCATTTCGATTTGTCGCATTTTTTCAATTTCACCCTGTATAGGGGCAACTTTATTAATTTTATAAGATATTTTACCAGAAGGCATTCAAGTTGCAATATCATCTCAAGGACAATCAATGTCAAAAACTTGTCAAAAATGTATGTAAATTGATTGTATTTTTGACAGATTGAGACTCGAGATCAGAATGCAAACGTTCTTAAAAATACGGGAATCGGCCCTCATTTTACCGTGATTCCTACCGCTACTCGAAGTTTTGACTAAGAAACTATTTTTTTTAGTGTTTGCACTTATTTCATCAGCAAATGCCAAATAAATCGAAAGGATGCCAATATAATCAATTCATATAATTAATTAGGGCCTAGGGCAATAAAACATAGATAGCCGTAAACCGTTAATAAAAATGTCAAGAAGATAATATAACTGCACTTTACAGTTACTCTGTCGTAAGAAACGTTTTCTAAGAACACTTTACTGAAAACATATCACATTTACGGTTTTATTCCTTTCAGCACTCAGCTCTTACAGACTTATTTATATTTTAAAGTCTCCTTGAAAGAATGAAGTTACTCAAAGTTCTTATTTTAAAATTACTTACGCATTATGTGTAGGAGGCTTAATAGAAGCATTGTCCTTACCTGTAAAAAGAATAAATAAATATTTAAAATGTTGCCAGGAAAAATAAAGAAAAAAAAATTGTGGCCGCAAAATAAGCAGTTTGCTTTAGAAACAATGACAATGCCAAAATAACGAGGTCATTCGCATGTAGACAAAAACAATAACAACCATTCAATAACTTCTGCAAACATTCTCATTCAGGCTACAAAATGCATTGCCATTTCATGAGTTTCAGAAAAAGAAAAACTTTGCCTCTTTCTCCTTTATCACATACACTATTATCACATAAAACTTCTAAAACCAAAGATAAGAGATGAAACGTAACCGTCACAGTAAGCGTTACGTTACGTTAACCCAATAACGTGGTTATCTCGACAGGTTGACACGTAATGACTGCGGTTAGCCACTAAATCTGACATAACTAAAACATTCAGCGCGGTTTTTTTAACTGCAGTTTTTCTTACTAGATTTTTGGCGAGGGAACACTGAGGTCAAGTGCGTTTTCTGTGCTGTTAACATTAGCTAGAGGTAAAGACAAAAGAAGTAAGTGGCGGTAAAATTGCAGGCACATGAAAGCTTTTTAACATTGTGTCTGGTCGATCGCAATGATACGTAGAGCACATACTATGTGGACGTTACATATTTAAGTACGAGGTATAGGGTAGAAATTATCGTATTACATCAAAGTGATTTTAAAAAACCTCACACATCGGCCACATTAGGGGCGAGTATCGAGGGGCTTGTAGCTAAGTAATAACAGCCGCACGGGTCGATCGATCAGGTTAAGCTACGCTTGCCGCAGTTTTTCCGTGGATAGGTGACCATCTTCACATACCAAGACCCCTCCGTGCCTCGGAAAGCACGCTAAGCCGTTGGTCTCGGCTGTCATTCGTGGATCTTTGACAGTCGTTACGGGTGGTCAGTAGCCCGAAAGTCTGGCAACCAGTCTTACCAAGGGGTATCGTATTACCCAGTAACTGGGTTGTGGAGATCAGAAAATACAGGTATTCAGCTGCATCCGGTTTGACTGGAAGCCGACCCCAACATAGTTGGGAAAAGGCTAGGCAGATGATGATAGGCCATATTGTGTCAGTTTCGTCAGGGTAGTTTCATTTTTCTACCATCTATACTTAGAATATTTTTGAACACTGACTAAAGTTCGTTTTTTAATCCCAGATACTAATCTGACATTTAAGTGTTTTGTGTTTGCTATTTTTAGTAAAGGAGTTTGACATTACACCTGTCAAATTACTATCTGGGTTTAAAAAACCAACTTTACTTTTGACACTTTTTTGAACGCAGAGTGAGCTGTCATGTCCACTTGATGATTGAGTTTGACACTATTGACAGCTCACTTCAAGCTCACTTTACCTAAGTTTTTACAGAATAGGTCGAAAGTAGATTCTGCGACAAAAAAAAATTGTGTTTAGTTTAGTCTCACTGTGAGGTTTTTACAGTAAAGATCGGCAGGCGTTTCGATGAAATACCTAAGCGACATTCTTTGATGATCTCGGATTTTTTATTTTTTTATTCTTACATTTTAAAAGAGGCTTTTATCCACAGTGGAATGGCAGTCTAATCATTAACTGTTCTTAACTAAATCTACAAATACAATATTAATCACAGTGGCATGGCAGCCTCATCATAAGCTGTTCTTAACTAAATCTACAAATACAATATAAATTATTGATTATGTAAACAAATAAGATAGTATATATCAGGTGAAGGCTTCGCTAAGATTGCAACATCGTCATCACCTGCCTAGCCTTTTCCCATGTTAGGTCGGCTTCCAGTCTAACCGGATGCAGCTGAATACCAGTATTTTACATGAAGCGACAGCCTATCTGACCTCCACAACCCAGTAACTGGGTAATACATATCCCTTCACTAAGACTGTAACATATGACTGGACCAATATCATACTCGTATTCTACTTTTATCGTACTCAGCACTGTCTGTCTCTCTTTTCTTTTTAGGGTTCCGTACCCAAAGGGTAAGAAGGAACCCTATTAGTCCGTCGGTCCGTCTGTCACCAGGCATGAACCGTGATAGGTAGTTAGACAGTTGAAATTTTCACAGATGATGTATTTCTGTTGCTTCTATAACAAAAAATACTAAAAAACAGAATAAAATAAATATTTAAGGGCTCCCATATAACAGACATGATTTTTTTTTTTTTGCGGTTTTTATAGATTATGGTACGGAACCCTTCGTGCGCGAGTCCGACCCGCGCTTGGCCGGTTTTTTGTCTTTGAGTACAATCCATTAGATATGGTGAACGACGATCATAATTATGGTCAAGAAGTTAAGTCTGTCACTGAGTCTTCAGTCTGCAACATGCACTTAAAATAGCGATGCTTGTGAATTAACAAATCTGTTGTTTAACATTGACAAACAACATTGCATACCAATACAAACGTATTGATTAAAATTCTACCAATAGTGACAATGACATCGACGTGTTGAATTATTTTGATTTTCTGATTCTCACTGGACAATGCAATATCAACCTTATCGCAGAAGCAAAAGACTTCATTTTATTATGTTGATGCTGCTTTATAATATCGAAACGTCAAAGCCAATTCCAACTCAATTGTTAACAGAAAAGAGTACTTTTTCCGTGTAGTTAATTCGTATGTTTAGTTTTACGATTGTTCAACACAACTCGTGTGAATATTGCATTATTTGATATGAAATATGAATTTTAAATAGGAATAAAAAAAAGTGATTTCTGTTTTGTAGTGTTTTTCGCCAGGCGGTTCAGTTGAAATGCATTTCAGTGATTTTTAAGTCAGTTTCAAAACCATACTAGTAAAACGTTACCCTCCTTTTGGGATTTTATCGCAGTCGGCAGTATTTCATCATATACGAGTACTTAAACCTATAATAATATTATAAAGAGGTAAAGTAAGTAAAAGGCGCAAAACTTTTGAACACAAATAAATATTCAGAACGAAAAGTAGCGTAGGTTTTCCAGGTCTCAGGCTACCTTTCTGTCAAATTTCATAACGATCGTTCAGTGGTTTAGACGTGAAAACGAACAGGCAGACAGAATTACTTTCGCATGTATAATCCAAAATAACAAGTACTCGTATGGGTGTGAAAATTAATATTTCCAAAAATGTTTTCAAGTTTTTAATATGTCTATGAGTAGATATGTTTTTACTATTGTATTCTTACTATGATTCCTTGTTGGTCGAAATAAACGGTTTTTTAGTCTAGATGCAATCTATTTTCTGTCTACAATCAGCCAAATCTAAATTACAATGTTTACTAAAATTCATCGTAAATTGTTCGTCTTTGCCTAATCTGCATAAATAATAATCCACACACGCAAACATTTGCTGATTTATTGCTAAGTCAAATATAGAAAACGAAAATAACTAGGTAATTATTATTCTATGTATTATTATCACTTAGGGCTGATTTTTAAAAGCTGATATTTTTATCCCAGGAATCATTTAAAATTTTTGACAGTTCTTCCATACGAACTCTGTCAGACGTCAATTTTATTCTACGAATAAAAGTTATCTGTCGGTTGAAAAATCAGTCCTTATTCAAAATAATAATTATTTTAAGGAAATAAACAAAATCAAGAATTAGGTTAGTAATAAAATTGTCCAAAATAAACTCTTGAACCGTTATAATGCGGCAACACTTACGAAAACATAAATTAAAAAACAAACACAATCAATTTATTAACACACAATATTGATAACTATCAATAAATTAAATTGAAGGCACTTCAATTAGAACAACATTTAAATTGAAATTCATATTACATCTATTATAAAACGTTGTAGGCACAAAAGAAACACCAAAATAAAATAAAAAAACATCTACATCAATAAGCCGACGACAAAATAAGCGCACACAATAACAATTGCGACAGATAAAATAGCTGCGATTGCACCGCATGAGGAAATGGGCGAGAAATAAGCACCCATTCACGTTTCCCACACTGCCTGTGCGACTAAAACTATAACAATAGCAGTTGACAAATACAATTAGAAATTAGATACTTTTTTGAACTAAATAATTATTAATTTGACTTGAGAAAAGTTACAGAAATTAAAACTTGTGAAACTTAACCTCCGATAGCTGACACATCTATTCAGCGGGGTAATTGCGTAACACACTATCCGTAGCCAATGGCTTTCATTTTGACAGTTCAACAACATTCATTGCGTTATTTACGTTCTTGGGCAGACAAATTTTCCGAACATATAAAGCAATGGATTAGGAATATCCTTCAAAATTATTCAGATTGTTATTTACATAATTAAGGTGCTGGAAAAAAGCAATTTTTCTTTCGGAAACTGTTTTTGTAAAAGCAAATTCGACATAACTCATAATGCACGAGGGTTTTCCCCCGTTGCCAATGATAGGATCGAGTGACAATGTCATAACTTACACACAAAGGGCAGCCAAGACCACGGCTCAGAAACCATTTATGGTTTAGGAGGCAGGATAATGTAGAGGAAAACTGGAATTGGTACACTAGCTGAACAGAAGACAAATGCTCTAAGGAAAATTGATATTGAATCGCATTGGGCTAGACTAGGTAGACCCAAACATAAAGAAAAAGGCTAAAAAGCGTGCTAAGTATACCTACGACAGACAATCTGTGGAAAATAATATAAGGAACTGAATTTAAGGTCGAGAAAAGGAGAGGAATTGTCAAAAGAAAAACAAAGTTAACAACGTACGACGACGTTAAAATCAGATTCAAAGTGGAACAATTTACTCAGCACCATCATTAGCCATTGCCACAGTTCAACACTAAGGACAAGGACAAAAACCACAATCTAATTCGAATCCCACTGATTTAAACTACTATTTCTATGTTTCCAATTGTATAAATAATTGTCTTTTTCATCCATTCACGCACAATCATTTTATGGTTCAGATATAGCGAACTCTTAAAGGATATAAACTATAGTTTTTGCTTCTTTCATTACCACTAAAGGCTACTGAACTAAAATACAAACGATTACTAGAATCGAAACGTTCACTCGACCTTGGCTATCGATTCGATCAAAATGATTGGTCTAATCGTCATTAGGATATAATTTGTCCATTTCAGGTGTAATACCGGATATAGTTTTTGTTGGATTAAGGTAATGTATATCTGTAATGATTGCGTTGAAATTATTATTTTATAGTTTAGGTTTGCGTAAATTATTATTTCCTTCTATCGGAAGAATGGCTTTAGATTCATCAGTCACTGTGCGCTTTTGTAATTTATGTAATATAGTTAATATCCTGGAAATACGAACACGTTATAACGTTATCGTTGACGGATTTAAAAACGTCTTCATATACATATTCTGTTATCCTGATGCCGCGACGTCCACGATAATACCATCACGTCCACGTTAATACATTACGTCCACGATAATACCATCACGTTAGGAATTATAAAAGCGCTGGGAGCTTGTTGTTTTTCTTCATAACATTATTTGTTCGTATCATTGTTTATTCTACTTTTTGGATTTTATCTCTTCTTAAAATATCATTCTCATAAAAATAATCAACTGAATCTTGCTTCTTGAATTTTTCCACTGTTTTTTTTTTATGTACAGCTAGCACATCAAGCTACTACAATCTGTCAAATTTCTTTAATACAATAGATTTTTAACGTTATCGCTAAAACATAAGGTTCAAAGTTGATTGGGAAAATTTGACAGTTTCGGGTAGCTTGATGTGCTGGCGTCTGTACGTTGGAAAATTCTGCAATTATCACTCCTACTACATGTCATCACATCAATTGCACTTCATCGCATTATGTAAACATACTTTACAAATGTAAACCAGCACTAATGCCATATTATGCATGAAATAGCCATCATTCATTATAATTATAACACGTTCTAAAGTACCTTAGCGGTGTTGTAGTGTTACAGTAAAAAAAAAACAAGTTAACACGAAAGTAATTTCTTCAAACTAGGCTAAGAATCAGCACTTTTTTAACGTTGAAGTTATATAAGACAGTTCCCTAAAAAACCGCCCTTCACCATTTCTTAGTGCTTTAGCTGGGAAGAAGGCAGCCAACTCTCCAGCAGCACAGCTGTCTGCTCAGTTAGAATTACGAAACACAAAATTATTAGCCCTCGCTTCTTCATGAGGGCGCAACCTCCTACACAATTGAGTGATGTGTATAGTAGACGCCAGCACATCAAGCGACCCGAAACTGTTAAATTTTCCCAATCAAATATGAACCTTATGCTTTAGTAATAAAGTTGAAAATCTATTAAAGATACTTGACAGATTGTAGTAGCTTGATGTGCTGGCGTTTGTACATCAAAAGTAGCAAAAGACACAGGTACAGCATAATCAGCCTATAGTTTCCAATGCTGGGACATAAGCCTCCTCCCTTAAAGAGGGAGTGGGCTATAATATACCACGCGGGCCCAGTGCGGGTTGGTAGATCGGTCACGTCTTAGAATTTTTGGTTCTAGGACATTCCGGTTTCCTCACGATGTTTTCCTTAACAGGTTCAGTGGGTAAAATTAAATTTTAAAATAGCAACGCTTACAATAACTAAGTTAACACACGCCAAGTAATAATACCTATAGTTATTTTAAACGAGTTTGCAGTGGGTGTGACTTGCAACTTGTCCATTGCCAGGTTATTCACCTTACTTCAGTAACTGCTATTGTTTTTACCTTTTAAACATATCCATGCAGTTGCACGTCTTAGAATTCTAGCCAGGTGTGTTGAAAAGGATGACCACTTCCTGTGACATACACTGACTAGGAAGAAAGTTGTCGTACTATAAAAGGTTAATTTTCCTTTACAATTTGTACAATAGTTCGTTCAGAATCACCAGAGGGCCAAAGTGACATTCTATCAGCGATAACGAGATGATGGGAAAGTCTAAAGTGTATTAGATGCACATAAGAAAAACCGTATCTAAAAAAAGACACAAAGACACATTCATATACTTTCATTGATACAAAAAAACAGTATATTTCAAAATTAAAATGAACATACAATAAAGTTCCAACGACTTACCTAACTAATAAATAATTGTCCATTTAAACTATACAAGCCTAAAAATGACTCGTCAATTCGCCGAAGTCCGACTAAAGCCAGTCGGACACTAAGAAAGGTTACCGAAATCTAGGTCTTTGCCTAGACCGGTGCAAAACTAGACAATTAGACACACGTAACACTGAAACTGGGGCACTGACAATAACGTAAAAATGTTTAGTTTACATAGACAAAAGTTGAACGCAAAATAAAGCAAAGGTAGCAACGTAAAAACCTGTGCCAGAAAACAGTACAACTCATCTTCATTTATCTTAAACATTGCCTGAAGCCCTGCCTACTCTGTATGCGTATGTAGCGTGAAGCATGCAACCAACCCGTCAGCCTGGACATGCGAACAAAATTAGCTAAAAGGTTATCGGTAAATATCTACGTCTCTGACTAAAATGTGAATATGTTCAACTGAAAATTGCTTTTTATTGGGGATTATTTTGAAATAGCTGTGTAATTAGGAAGTCAGTAGAAAATAAAGGAATACAGAAATATCTGCTTTGGATCAAGTTCGTAAGAGTACGGCAGAGGAGTACAGACGCCAGCACATCAAGCTACCTGAAACTGTCAAATTTTCCCAATCAACTTTGAACCTTATGCTGTAGCGATAAAGTTGAAAATGTATTAAAAGAATTTTGACAGATTGTAGTAGCTTGATGTGCTGGCGTCTGTACCTTTAATAACTAATTTCGCCAGTTATGTGTAAGTCCCTAGCCTATTACCATCAACCGGGCACAAATCCTAACTCCGGGCTGCTACTGAGAAATACCTGATAGAAAAACCCAATAACCTACCTCCTTCCTCTTCTTCTTCTTCCTCCTTGTACCTATTTTTCTGTTCTGTTTTTTTTCTTGTCTTTTTATACAGGGTTATTTGTAAAACACCAACAACCTCTTAAGAGGTTATTGTACTCATCATTATGAACAACTTTTACTATGGGACCATACCTAAAATCGCGAAAAAAAAATCAGCTGTTCCCTACATTTATGTTCGTACGAGTCGTCAAAATGTAGAGAACAGCTGATTTTTTTTTTCGCGATTTCAGGTTTGGTCCCATAGTAAAAGTTGTTCATAATGATGAGTACAATGACCTCTTAAGAGGTTGTTGGTGTTTTACAAATAACCCTGTATATGTGTGTACATAAATGGTAAAACAAATAAATAAATAACACTGCCCGACCTGGGAACAGAATCCAGAACCACATATCCTCCAGTGCTTTTTTTTCTGACATAGTTATTTAATTATATGTGTCAATATAAATTAGAGGAATTTTAAAACGCAAAAAAAAACTTTACCCAAAAAATAAATGTCTTTGTTTGGGATTTTCCAAACAAAATAACTAAGAAACTGCACTTAGTAAGTAGCTAAGTTACGCTTTAAAGTTAGTACAGCTAAGTTAGTAATAATGTGTTAAAAACTGGCGGCAGCACATGCTAAACATGAGTATGTTTGATTTGGTTCGTTGTTATGAGAACAAACTTATACATAGAGATTATGTAATTGCATTTTTTTCACTTTTGCTTGTTGCAGCAAGATTAGGCTTTTAAGGCCCTGCGCCCATTGGCAGCACGGCACGGTAAGGTATTTTTAGGCGACGAATACTTAATAGAAACGAAACGAAACGGTTGAAAAAATGTTAGCGGTCGGAAGTACAAAACAATACCGCGGTATGCTTAGGCATGCCGTGTCGGCAGCCTTCGGAACGCTTCGGCATTCCTCGGAACGCTTTGGCAGTCTTCGGGATACCGCGGCCCCGCGCGTAGCTTTATTAGCAAGGACGCCTCGGCATGCCTAAGAACGCTTCGGGACGTCGCGGCATTCTTAAGAATGCCACGGCATTGTTACCGCCAGTGTGCGCTTACATTTAGGGATGCCGAAGGATCCTCTGCCATGCCGTGCCGCCAATGTGCGCCGGGCCTAAGATATGTCAGACTTCTCTGGAAATCTCAATGATCACCACTTCTGTTCTGTTTCATACATAATATCAGCAAATTAAGCCAGTATAAACACAAATAGATGCCTGTTAAACTTTGGTTTCCTACGAAACCGGTGAAACGGTCATACAATAACCGCTGTCCAAATACAGAGTGTTTCTTGACACCTTAATGTCAAATGTTGGTGAAAATTACATTTTTCAACTTCCCCAGACAAGCTCTATCCAACAGATCTCTAATTTTATTCCATATCGATACATATTTCCATAGATTATATCACATAAACTCATTTAGCACTACTAATAAAAATAACCCCGCTAACTCGTCAAACGACTGCCAATTTCATGAAAAAGGTCAAATGCCGAACAATAGCAAGCCTTCAATTCCAGCATTACAGATTGCCCGATAGTGCATGAGAAACTTAGTCTAAAAACCTCAGTCGAGGTCATCGGACTGTTCGTGGAAACGCTAAATCACGATAAGTCACTTTATTCTCATTTTTCATTGTGGGTGAGACTGTGTGTGTCAGTGAACTTTATGGGAATGAGGCGTGTGTGTGACTATGGTATCCTAGTAACGGATCATGAGCGTATTGTTGATTTTTCGGTTTCCGCTTTTCGTTTCTTTTGTGGTGTTTGCAGTTGTGTCGGTTTTAGGTGACAGGAATTAGATCAAAAATTTACTGAATAGCATGTGCTAAATCAGTATCCAGGTACTGGGTTGTGGAAGTCAGATAGGCAGTCGCTCCATATGAAATATTGGTTTTTAGCTCCACCTGGAAGCCGACTCGATTGGGGAAAAGGCTAGGCAGATGATGCTAAATCATACTCTTGTATCAAAAATTAGGTACAGCGAAAAAGCTGAACTGATGACGTTCTGTCATGGGAATCCGCTGGATGCGAGAAGCACAGGACTGGTCGTAGTGATGCTTGGGGAGGCCTGTGTCCAACAGTGGATGTTTTTAGGCTAAATAATGATGGTTATTATTATTTTGTAAGGGAACAAGGCGAAGATAAAGAAGAAATTATGAAAGAACAGGTACACATACACAGGTATTTCTTAAATCGAAATGTGATAGTGAAAGTAACAACACAGTTTATTACTTATTGCCCCAGTTAAATTGTGGTATGTGGAGTATCTTAGTAATATAAACAGTCTATAACGTTCCCACTACTGGGACACAGGCCTCCTCTCCGTGACCCCGATTGGGACGTAATCCACACCACGCGGACCCGGTGCCGAGTTGGTAGATGTCACAAGTCTCTGAATTTTTTATTCTTCGACATGTCGGTTTCATCAAGATGTTTTCTTTCACCGTTTTAAGAGCAGTGGTGATGAAATAAGTTACGCAAAGTTAGGCGACTGTCTGGGTTCGAACGTACGACCTACAACTCGTTAATCAAGCCGTTGTCACTGGGCCACCAATGCTCACCGCGTATCTTAGTAAATCAGCTTATTTCTCGAATGATCGATGATTGATTATAATGTGTGAACATCAATCTCTCATCAAGTGAAATATTCAATTTTACATCTAATACATTTTCTTGGGGCAAGAAGTGTGTGAGCAATATATTGTAATGTAAGCTATTTCATATACCGCTAAGTAATCATGGGGAATTGCTTGCGTCTTACTAACATTATTTGATAAAAAAGTTAATTTAAGCTTTTTAACTTGCAAAACAAAAATGGATGAAACCTTTTTTTATGTTGCAACATTTTGTTAATTTTCTCAAAGAGAACTGCCAAGTTTTTAAACGGTATTTTATCCGCAATTTATAAAAAGAAATCTATTTCTACAAGTTATCCTTTAATAAAACCGAAAATAAATGAATAGAAAGGAAAAAAATATCCTAACCTATAAAAAAATGTACTAACAAGAACACTTCATAATATATATCGATCAGACTAACAATAGTAATGACAGTGAAAGTAGAAGGTCAGTCAGAGGCGTGGCCAACTGCCTGTTCTTTACTGTTTACGGATAAATCGTTAGCTACGAAGAAATTGAATCATTCGATCGATACATGAAGAAAAGTCGTCTGTGCTATAAAGGCAATTTTATTCACAAAAAGAACTTATCTTATCTTTATGTGATAACTAGCTTCTGCCCGCGACTTTGTGCACGTGTTTAACACAAAACATTCTATGGCACTCGGAAATACTGTAGATTCCCATTAGTAAAAGAATAGGCAGGCCTGTTGGTCTAGTGGTCAGTGGCCCTGACTACTATAATACGCAAGGTCGTGGGTTCGATTCCCACCCAGGACAAATCGCCGCCTTACAACGAAAACCAATTAAATCGAAATTTGGACGAAAATGACTTAAGAATGCCAAAGTACTTAAAATTGTGTGTTCTTTCGTCTGCGAAAACCCATTAATCGCTAAGTCTTATAGTTTCGCTGCTAGCTAATAAGATAACCAATTATTTCAAGCATTTCCAAGGTTTGTTTTCAAATACAAAACATTAAGCAGGTTTAACTTGACTGCCGACATATTTGTCTCCAATGAGTGTCAGTTAATCTGATAAAATTTGTTTTTCTTCAGAGAGAGCTCATGAAATACTCTACTTTTCCCTCAATAACAACCATTTACTAAGATTTAAATCTCCAAACTAGATAAAAATGGTCAAATAAAAGCTATTAAAACAGTTTAATTGATTTTATCTGACGAATTCCATTTTAACAATGCAATCTAATCGTCTAAGAAAATATTGTATATCCAGATAATTGTTTTTCTCTGACGATACTTATTCACGGATGCAACCTAATCCCAACAGCGAAAAACGATTAAGCCGGATTAATTTGTTTTACCTGACGAATTCCATATTAAACAATACAATCTAACCGTCTAAGAAAATATTGTATATCCAGATAATAATAAAAATAAAAACAGTACACCCGTATCTGAGATAAAATATCGAAGAATTTTTTGCAATGATTTCAATTTGGGATTAATTAAGCCGAAAAAGGACCAATGTCTGATTTGCACTAAATATGCACGAAGCGATGCTAAAGATAAACCGGAACTAGTAAAACAATTTGCAGAGCACAATGCCAGGAAAGAGGCTTGTAATAAAGAAAAGGAAAATGATAAGATAAGAGCCGGTGATAATAAGGACTTTTTATCTGCTTCTTTTGATTTACAAGCCATACTTCAGATACCTAGTGGAGACATCGGTCTTCTATATTACACGCGCAAATTAACTGTATATAATTTGACAGTATACGAGAGTGCTCTTCCAAACCATGCATATTGTTTCACTTGGTCAGAAGTAAATGGCAAAAAAGGTAGCGCGGAAATAGGTACTATCGAATTGCATTCCAAATTCAGTAACTGAAGTAAGCCTTTTTTTTCTGATACCTGTGGCGGGCAGAATCGGAATAAGAACGTAGCGGCAATTCTACTCTGGGCTGTTCAAAAAATAGAAAACTTATTATTAAAAATCATTGAACAAAAATTCCTTGAAAGTGGACATTCACACATGGAGGCAGACTCTATGCATAGCGCTATCGAGAAGGAACAAAAATATACAGATATCTATTCTATGCCAGATTGGATAAATGTATTTAAGAAAGTAAGATCAAAAAAAATATATAAGAAACAAAATAAGAAAGTTGTTAAGAACCCATACGTAGTAAATCCCCTTTTTCAATCAAAATATTCGAAATTACCACTAAAAATACTGAATTGCACACTAAATTTGCTCATCAAATAAATCAATTATACTATACTGTTAGATTCTTAAAGCTTAACTGTTTTATTGAATGACAATCTGTTAACTAAAAGTAAATCTAATAATTCTTCGAGTGCAAGAAAATATTTAAACATTTTTTTTTGGAATTCATCACCTATTAAACTTTTAAGAACAGCTTACGCATAATTTTTTTACGCATAATTTCTCTAATCATAATAATGATTAAAGCATAACATTCTAAAGCATACATTTTTTAAGCATAACACTCTAAAGCATAACTTTATTAAGCATAACATTCTAAAGCATAACTTTATTAAACATAACAATAATAATAAGGCGTAGTCGACGGAGCCCCGCTTCGCGGGGCCCCTATTTCTATCTGCAGGGTTTAAGTTCAAAGGAACCTAACACGAAGGGGATGATGGGGGCTCGTTCGCTCGCTCCGCTCGCTCACTTGAGCCCCCGTCATCCCCTTCGAACCTAACCTGTCCGAGTTGCCCCCCAATTCCAGAGCTCGCTTCGCTCGCTCTTGCATCCTCAGTTCTCATTGCCTTTTTACTAAATCGAGATGTTAAATACAATATATTATGAACTGAATGTCTGAGTTAAATACGGGTGGTATTTAATTCGAAAATTATTTTGGAAATTCCGTTGTAATATTGAATAATTTGTGTGCAAATCAGTATTTTTGTTTTGCGGTGAGTAATATTGTTTCAAACTGCGTATACTCGTATAATTATGTGGTTTCAGCTAGATTTTTGCTGAATCAGATTTTGATGAATTTTAAACATTTTTTAGTACAACATGTTTAGGTAATCAAGTAGTTAATTTGTAGTACAGTCATTTATTTGATATGCAGTAGGTTATTCGTGGAGAAATTTTGTTTGCTTAAATTTCTAAATAGAGGTGTAGTTAAAAATTCCCCTATATTAATTAGAATTGGGGAATTATAAAACGAGCGATTAAAAAAAAGCTTTGCGACTGATGATGACATAC
This sequence comes from Eremobia ochroleuca, assembly GCA_949629135.1. Lineage (NCBI taxonomy): Eukaryota > Metazoa > Arthropoda > Insecta > Lepidoptera > Noctuidae > Eremobia > Eremobia ochroleuca. The sequence goes on along the minus strand of OX451404.1, from coordinate 2,601,256 downwards.
TGTATTAATAACTTGAGTGGTATGAATTTGAGTAAGCGAAAAATTAACTAAACTAACGACGAATATTGATTAATAATAAAATCCAGAACGAGCTTACAAAAAGTGGATTGTGATAAATCCATTTCATTTATTAAAATTTTATCCGAGCGACTACATTACTAAGTGAGCGACTGGAAATACAGAGAGGACAACTTAGAAAAACACAAGATTGAACTTGAGAACGTAGGATGCAAGAGCGAGCGAAGCGAGCTCGTGACTTGGGGCACCCCGACACGGACAGGTTAGGTTCGAAGGGGATGACGGGGGCTCGTTCGCTCGCTCCGCTCGCTCACTTGAGCCCCCGTCATCCGCTTCGTGTTAGGTTCCTTTAAACCCTGCAGACAGAAATAGGGGCCCCGCGAAGCGGGGCTCCGTCGACTACGCCTTATTATTATGCTCGTTTTGTATTTTAAGTAACTCAAATGAATGTTTGTAAGATACTATTCTATTGATTTTTCGTCACTTACAGTCAGTCGCTCACTTAGTAATTATATAACCCAAATTAATTAATTTTGACACTTAAAATTGTAATTTACAGTCACTCGTTTTATTGCTACCCATTAGTATTTGAAGGTGCCTGCGACTTTGCATATTTTAATTTTTCCCAAAAAATATTTTCCCGTCGAAATTTCGTGATTTTTTTTCCAAGCAGGATTATCAAAGGTTTCAAAGGTACATTTATGTAAAATTTTAGACGCCTAGCTCAATAATATAGGCTTTGCTTTGGTATGTTAGTCAGTGAGTCGGTCACTCAATAATGAGTCAGTTTTTCCTTTATTTACATTTTTTTTTGGCACCTATTACTGGCATTTGAAGCGCGCTTTTATTGTTATTTGAACTAATCAAGCTAATTTATACTTAATGAATTATTTCGAGTTATAAATTTGTTAACGAATGAACGTACTGAAACTCTAATAAATTATATGCTTAACTTATTAGGTTCTTAAATTTTCTGCAGGGAAAACCAATTATCTTGATACATTTTCACTTGTAACTTCACAAGGGACAGCTGTATAGGTATTTTTTTATCATGGTTAGTCTTAATTAACTAAAACTAAAAAGTAATTTCTCGGGATTTGCTGTATTCCTATTACCTTAAAATATATAGACATTTATCAGTTCTCTGGGAAAACCAATTAAATGGGTGACCTTGTGACAATAAATTGAAAATTTCATTACAAAGCAATAACTTTTTTAAACCTCAATAGACATGTTTAAATAAAACATTTTATCAATGTACTGATGCTATGAAGTAATATAACAATATAATACTACAAAGGGTATTTTCAACCACATAAACTTTGTAATCGCGTTATCTCCGTTTGCACTTTTTATGATTTAATTGGTTTTCGTTGTAAGGCGGCGAAATGTTTGTGTGATGAGCACGATCATTTGTTCTGTGTCTGGGTGTAATTTATCTGTAATATGTATGTATTTAGAAATAATGTATATATTTATGTTTATCAGTTGTCTAGTACTCATAGTACAAGCTCTGCTTAGTTTGGGACTAGATGGCGTTGTGTAAAAGTAGTGGAATATAATATTATAAAAAAATAAAAAATAATAAAAAGATTCGGAATCGAATCAGTAGTTTCGTAGTAACCCTCTATAAACTCACAAACTTTTCCTCTTTTTATTATTATGTATTCATATAAAAAATACCAATCTGTATTGCCAAACATGGTGATTAAGGTGTTCTATGAAATCTATGCCTGATGATCACCATAGCGACCAATCTATAGATCTACTGGAAAAACATAGATACATAAACTCGCGCGTTCCTCCCATGGGGGAGGCAGAAACTAGAGAACACAACCTGCTACGATTCTTAGATACTCCTTTCGTTTCGTTTACGTTCATACGCGCACGCCGGTTCTGAATATTACGCACCTGACCTTTCAGGACACTAAGAAGGTCACTAGGTACCTATATGTCCTTCTAGGGCGTCCCCTCACATCTGCCTTGTAAATACCTTTTGTTAATCGCTATTCACTTTGGAATGGGCAACTAGCTTCATCTTTCTGACTGACTGACACCTGACAATTCAAAAGTGCCTGTAATTGGTTTACTTGAAATAAATGCTTTGAGTTTGAGTTTGAGATTCATCGTCTCAACATGACCAAACCATCTCAGCATACTCTTTTCAATTTTTGCCACTGCACCTTCTCTACGAGCCAATATGATAAGAACGATTAAATATCACAAAATGTTTTTCTAGTCCATGGTGTTTACGGTATCCAAATAACAGAAAACTAGGTTACTGTAGCATGGAAGTTACAGGTAGGCAAGCGGTAGGACATAAAATTGATTGCCGACATTTTGGGGTCAACGAAAGAATAGCCCTGTAATAATTTATGGTAGAAGGGCATTGTCTCCTATTCATTTAGGGTTATGATAGGCAGTTGTCCCCATTTAGGAACTTTCAAGAAGTTTCCTAGTAGAAGGAGCGTTGGCAGACCAATAGCCAGGTGGGCTGCAGAAGATCGCGGGGAAGATTTGGATATGACTCATACTGACCAGGGAAGCATGACACAAAAGGGAGGAGGTATCCTTGATGACGAAGAAGTTTCCTTAAATTCTTCACTCCATTGGGGAAAAAAGTAATTAGCATAGGTAGTTATAATAGTGTTTAAATTTGTAAGACATACCAAATATCAAGTTCCGATTAAGGATACACTAAATTATCCACTATCTACTACTAACCCCAAATTAGGTCCAATCGCGTGCAAATAATCGCAATTGTCGATATTGATACATGTAATTTTAAACCTAATCAGGACATGTTACGATTGATTATTGCCTAACAATTGGGGTTGATATAACACTTACAAGCTCTTTGTATAATAATCAATTCGTGCGTGATTGTGTGGGGGCCTTGTAAGATTTTCCAATAATTCAAACGAATCGGCAGGAAACTTAGGCTAGCTCTGCGTTAGGTTATAGCTCTGCGTTTTACTAGACTACTACGAGTAACTTGGTGTATATTGTACGTAGACTTGAAAACTTAGAAATATTAGTAGTTATTTGTGTAGATTTCATATTTATGATTTCCGCGGGGTCAACTAGAGACCAGCGGAGTAAACTAGAGCGGTGTGTACACAGGACGGGTTGAAAACAGAGGTCATTGCATTAAATAAAGTTTAGGGTAGGCTACCTATTATATTATTGTTATTTTACCTAGGATATTAAACCGACACGCTACGTATGGCACCAATCCCAAAACCATATGAGTGTACTTATACACCTATTGTACCATATTCTGTCAATAAATAAATACCTACACGATGACCGTTGGGACAGACGTGTTCTTGAGTGGAGACCGCGAATCAGCAAACATAAAGGCTCTTTCTCACGGCAAGATCCCGTTTTTGGTTTTTTGCAGGATCCCGTTTAGAAGTGTACGTGTTTAAATATACATATTCACACAAGCATCCCGTTTGCAGTATCCGGCAAAAGTTTGTGAGTGTGTATGTGTGTTTGTATGTTTGTTACTTCTTCACGCTCAAACAGGTGGACCAATTTTGATGAAATTTGGCATACAAATAGTTTATAACCAGGATTAACACATAGAATACTTTTTATCCCGATATTCCCACGGGATCGAGACGTATGCGGGTGAAACAGCGGGGCGCAGCTAGTAAATTATACGCCACGTAGACCGCGTCCTTGGACTTAGCAAGGTCATTTATTTCTACGTTAAATGCCAGCGTCGGCTATTACAATGGGCCAATAAAGGCCATGCTGATAAAAACCTGACTGATGCCTGTAAGCACGAAGCAGGTGTAACTTGTAGGGAACAATGACAGGATACCTAATAGTCCTATAGCCTGGGAACGTTTGGAAAGAATGTTGATTGGTGAGTAGGACACTGCTTTTTTGCTATGGAATTGCAGTTAAGTGCTGATGGGTGTCATGCCAATTAGTCGTATGATTAGAACAGCAGTGCTATTCTGTAAAAATCTCACCGTGAGAATTTAGCTGAAGTGAACGGGAAGTGAACTCTGTCATTCCGTAATTGTAGGGATTGACACTATTAAGTGCTCACTTGATGAGTTCGCGATGAGATTTTTACAGAATCGACCGGCAGTAGGTTGAGTTATTTGTATTAGTGAATATGTTCTGGTAAATTTTATTGTCAGTGTCAGTATTCTCATCATGGATTGTGATCTAAATAATGCTAGTGTGTATTATAAAAATCTTTTTTTTGATGAGTTAAGGTTTATAACTGATTGTGTAGTACGTTCTGATTCATTAATTGCGAGGGTGTTCGCTACTTCGTATTAATTGCTTTTACTGAACTGCATGTTGACAACATCAACAGTGGCGCGTGGAAGGGGAAGGCTTACTAGCGACACTGGGATCCGATACGTTTGCCACTACCGGGCAAACTCCTTCTTTCTTATATCAATGTGAGCGACCGACGTGATCACGATTTAAAAAAACCATCGGATCTCAAAGTGAAATGATTTTTCGAGGAAAGAAACAGTTGAATCTAGTCACCTACGTATTAGTTTTCACAGATTATTTCGAAATCGTCAAGTTGCTGCAGTATTACACGATATACCTAATGGTCACGCTAAAGTTTTTTAAATATAAATTTGGCAACGATGCAACAGTCCGCCTTTTCATTAGATCGAAACTTAAGGTCACGTTTTAATTCTGACCTCGTATACTTATACTGAATGAACCAGTTTGGAAAAACTTAGTTAAAAGATTGACTATGAAAAAAACCTTTTAGGTTAGACGAACATGTGAATGAAACAAGAAGAGCTATTATTGGCCAGGCTTCTTCTATCCAGCACCTTAATTAATTGCGTAACACACACTCAATTTGAATAATTTTTAAGCATATTGATTCATTGCTCCATGTGTTGGAAAAATGTGTCTGCTCAACAACATAAATCACGCATTGAATATTGTTGAACTGTCAAAATGAAACCCATTGCTACTGATATTGTGTTACGCAACTACCCTGCAGGAAACCACAAACTGTTAACGCAAACTTTTATTCGTTTGTATGTAGGAGTTAATCTTTGAAACTACTGATCAGAATCCGAAAATTGGATAGTGGGAATATTTTTTTTTTTTTTAATTTAATTTTTTTTTTAAATGGCGTAAAATGGAAAAAAAATTGGACGATGAAGTACGAACGCGAGTAAGTACGAACATTACCTACTAAGATTTGTAACCTCTGCAATCATAAAGTATACGATGCCTAAATATTGGCAATCTGATAATCTGATTAGTTTGGGTTACTTATCGTAGTTTTGGATATTTTTTCATCATCGCAAATCAAGCGAGAATATTATTGCAACAGTTCTGTTGACGCCTCAACACCGTGAGTCGTGATGAAATAACAAAGTGGTTTCGATTTGGAAAACCCTTTGTTTGGTATTTTGATTGTAGATAGATACTATTTGGCAGATTATATATAAGAGAAAGAGGGATTTTGTGAATGGCAATCCCGCATGAAATGGATGCGGAAGGAGAACCCACTGTGGCAAAGCAGGTTAGAATATATACTAGGTATTTGGGTGACCTAGGTCTAAAGAACCAAAGTACGTAATCCATCATCTTCTGTGTAGAAGATGAGGATTACCAAATGGGTATGGGAAAAACATTTAAGAAGCTAGATACTGTTAAAGAATTAGTAGGTAGGTACTCCTTGAAAATTGAATTCTTATTTCTGCAGTACTAAATCATCATAATCTGCCTAGCCTTTTCCCAACTATGTTGGGGTCAGCTTCCAGTCTAACCGAATGCAGATGAAAACCCGTACAAAATGTGACATTTTTTAAGATAATCTGCAACAGCAAATATCAACTACCTTACATAACTGCCTATATCCTTGCAATAGTAACGCCATACGTAAAGGTTCCTGAGAAGAAGTTTTACGCACTGATCGACTAATTAACTTTTTTAACAAAACCCTTCACGGTCGTGTAACAAAACTCATCAAACCGCGAAGCAACCGGCTTAATTCGTTTCGTTTCAATCCGTAAAATTTAGGTAAACATCAGAAATCGATAAACTGTTTCGGCCATTTTCTGGACCAGATGAAGCTGAAACCGAATCATATGTCATTAAGCTGCCTTTTTGCAGTTTTGTACTATACTAGTTGATAAAACAATAATATAAATAGCTTTAATTGCTGGGAATTGACTAAAATGACCAATATTTATTTTCATCCATTTAGAACCAAATCAAAAGTCAGAGGAAAATTCAAATGATCCTGAGAATGAGAACAGTTTTGAACGTCAACATAAGACAGTCCCCCGAAACGCCTGCCCGTCACATCTTCCTGGTGCTGGGAAGAAGTAGTGGTGCAACAAACTACCCAGCAGCACAGCTGTCTGTTCAATTAGAAGAACTAGATAGTATTTTCACCAAAAAGAAATTATTGATGCCATTATCTCCCAACTATTACCTACTGCATACCTAGTGCATTTTTAAACCAATAACATACATAATTGTCAATGTTATAAGTAAGTATTTCATATATTTTTGTTTTTTCATAGTTTTTATATTCCATGTATTATGCAAATAAATTATTTACTTTTCTATAACATTGGCAAAATAATACTCTTCCTACATCCCGATTCCTTACTCATAATAAGAAGCAGCTGACTCAAAACTAACGGAAATAAACCACCCAGAATACAATCCAACGTAATAACAACTATATCCATCACTCTCACCTAATTTTTATTATTCCCTTTAAAAAACGCAAAGTAGAACAGTCCCTTCCATATTGTCCGCCAGGTGTACCGTTAAGGGCGACCGCACACTGCACTACAAACATCTGTTTCCGACATATGCGACTAAGCGCACTTTTTTCTATACGATTGAACTGCGCTTTTGTCAAGCAGCACTTGGTAGGATGTCTTGCGGAGCTTTTAATGACGTTTTTTTTTTTATTATGATACTTGAGAAAAAGATGTAAATGTTTGCAAATCGGTTTTTAATCTTTTTCTTGCGCTAAAGTTTAAAAGGCTACAGTGAGAACGTTCCATAGATCGCAACTCGCATTTTAAAATCTTTTTTTTTTTTTTGACTATAGTAAGAGGTATTAGATTAAGTTCTTATTATTTAATACTTCAAGCACATAAATGTACAGAGGCGGACTTAATGCCATAGGCATTTTATACCATTTTTTACCAGTCAACCTGTGGGTGATGCAGAATCATTGCTTAAGAGGGTTCATCCGTTAGAGCCATGTTGGAGATTCAAAATTGATGATTTCCGACGGACAATAAAACCATAATGTGTTTAATTTATAGATGAAATATTGACGTCATATTATTGAAAATTTTATAATCTAGTGCATGGCTGAAAAATATTTTCAATTTTTCGTATAGTTTTCTCATCAGAACCGTTTTTATGCAAGCCTTTTTTTAAACTAGCGATCGAACGGTCTAAGCAGATGCGAGATAGTAGTAAAACCATATACGACAAACTTATAACAGCATTACTTTATAAAAAATAATAACATTTATTAGTGCATGGCTGAAAAAAAAACACGATTACTGTAAGTTTTCATTCAAGAAAAGTATATTCAAAAGTGTCAATTGTAGCCACTTTTCGAGATATTAAACGTGTTAAGTTTAGGATGAAATCTGAAATATTTATATTTTCTTTTAGACCTAGTAAATTAAGACATTTATGTTCTAAAACATGGTTCAAATATTTTTTTAACAACTTATATGTTTATTTTACTATGAATTATTTAGTGTTGCTATAATATAATCGGCGCGGATTCACGCCACCGCTCAGCGCGCCGCTCTGGAGTACCTAACGCTCTTAAGCAGTGCAGTGCATTGCTTAAGTAGTATTTTCACTAGAACCTACAAGGCTATAAGATTTAGAAGTTAGCAAAAATGTAGGTCAGAGTTTTAATACATAATAACAACTACAGTATTTTTGTACCGTGCATGCCACCAACTAAAGATTTTTATTTTTATTTACAGAAATCACTATTATTTTAAATAAATTACCATATTAACGGCAGTTCTACCATCGCTCACATTTACCAACAAAACATAAATAATTAAGAAATTTAATAAAAAGTTGCTCCAAATATTCACTGAGCTACGAAAACGTTTACAAACTGCCAATTTAACGACTGATATCCGCGCCAACTCACAGGGGCGACTAATTAAACAAATTAAAACTCATGGCCACTTCTTTCTCCCTTTTAAACAGAAAGAATTACCAACCAAACAGAACAATAGACCATAAGACATAATATGATCTGCACCCTAATTGCGTAACACACTATTACCCTCAATTTGAATCATTTTGAAGCATATTGCTAATCCATTGCTCCATATGTTCGAAAAGTGCGTCTGCTCAAAAACGTAAATAACGCAATGAGTGCTGTTGAACTGTCAAAATGAAACCCATGCTACTGACAGTGTGTTACGCAATTACCGTGCTGGTCAAAGTGTAAAGTAATTACATGACATTTACTCATATAAATGATGACAGGTTATGAGAATACATAGATATTTTAGCCAATTATTTGCTAATAGAAAATGACAGGTGGACTTGCTTTAAAGGTCGTCATATAAATATCAATTTTAATTTTGTTTGCGACTTAAAATGTCAATGCAACGCATCACTGGTTATTCCTATTGTGTTGTGTTGACCTTACTAATTATAAAGTGCTTTAAAAGTAAAAAATACGGTCACTGACTGCGTATGCTTAACTTTATTAATTCATGCTTTAATTTTTGCTCACATACAATGGAACATGAAACATCACAAAAAATACAAATGGCATAATTTTTTGCGAAACATAGTAGGATAAAATCTCAAAAAGCTGTGACGAAACTCCTCAAGTTTTCATTTAAAATTAAGTTATTAATCGGTCTTTATAATGATTTTTTTTTTCTTTAAAAGACCGAATAACAGCATCAAACTTGCTCTAAATTGTTTACATTGTTTAAGCCACGACCCATCACAGTACATCATAGGCTACAGTAGAACCGTACAGCCCGATTCAAACTTTAAGGCGACCCCACCCTTCACCTCCGATGAAACGTGAATTTGTTACTACGCAGCGAGGCAGCGACTCGCCTCATGTTCCAAGCCGCCATAAAGTTTAAATCAGGCTGTAACCATTACATAAACTCAAAACCACAAATAATAGTTACGCTGACAGCAACATACAACGCTCATAAAGAATAAAAATCAGAACAAAAATCGAGGAAGGTAAATCACACAGATGATACGATTATAACTGTGCATAACTACCATTCGTACAATGAACACTGGGTCCCTGACACCAGGTTTACCCATGTGAAACAAGCCCGGAAGACTAAAATACGTACCAGATTAATCTACTGGCAAAATGATGAATGCATTTTTTTAGACTGAGGCAATTTGGCGTGGGAGTACCCCTATATCCTTGCAAAAGTGAAGTTTGACTAATAAAATAATAATAATAATATTCCACAACTTTCACACAACGCCATGTAGTCCCAAACTAAGCAAGCTTGTGCTATGAGTACTAGACAACTGATAAACATACATATATATTTCTAAATACATACATATTATAGATAAATTACACCCAGACAAAGAACAAATGACCGTGCACATGAAAAAAAAAAATTTTTTTAATAATAAACATCGTTTAGCAAAAAACATCATTTGGAAGTGCTAAATTGGCGACTGATTTCTCTGTATTATTTACCTAGTAAAACGACGAAATCATCTAAGGACGTTTTCAACACGGACATACGGGCATTTTGTGCGTGGCGAAATGACGACATGATTTTTCCATTAAAGAATTACGATAAACCTGTACCGACAAAGTTTTCGTTGCTATTCATTGAAGGCATACGTAGTCAAATCTTAGAGTCGCCAAGAAAGCACAGCCTACCTCCTCTCAAGCCAGCTCAGTAGATCAAAATAAGCACAGAATAATTTCAAGTGGATGGCTTCACTTTTTTTAAATACGAGGTAAAAGGAGTCAACATACAGAGTTGAGCAATGAAACATTATCAAAAACTCAGGCAAACCTTCTCTTCAATAATTTGACATCAAATTTCGAACCGATTAGATAGGTACCCACAAATGACGCCCACACAAACATTTCCATACAAACACTCCACACTATTGACCGTCCTTCGAAAATACCATTGGAACGTCCACATGCTTTCCACAGCCATCGAATATCGATATGTCAACGTGACTAGTTCAAGGGCAGTGTATCATTAATGTGAAATTATCGACCATAAATATCACATTCTACTAACGATGTATTGATATTTCCAAGGTGATATAGCTGCTAAATGCTAAACTACGTCGTATCTGTACTTATTTGTTTGAACGCGCTAATCTCTGGAACTACAAATCGGATTTGTCAATTTTTTTTTGCTGTTGATAGCCCAATGCTCGAGGAAGGTTGTATGGCTTAATATCACACTCCGGCCCTTAGAAGCCAAGCAAGCCAAGAAAAAAGAAAAAAAAAGCCAGAAAGAACACTAATGGAAAACGAAGTAACAGCGGGGGCGAGCGATGCGATACGATGCAATGGGGTGGGACGGGGAAACAAAAAAATTCACGCGGATGAAGTCGCGTAAAGCAGCTAGTTTATAGTATAAACATTTTTGTATCAAAAATGGAAGAAACAAAGTGAAAGCGAGCTTTGACGTCATGTTCTTAGTCATATTACCTACTTATTTTTGTAGACTGTGGCTGTAGTATACTGTTCTTCAGTTGTCATGTTCCTGATGGATTAGGACAATACTGAAAATATGACCATAAATTGCTTGCAAAACGAATAGCTGCTTTATTGTTTCTAATTATTTAGTTAAAAAACTGCCATATTACTAATCCACTAGGCAATTTTAATCGGAACTTATTCAAAGATGAATTTGACGTGATTTTTTGTTAAGTAATCTCTAAAAAGGACCTCAACCATGATCTATCTAGCCTGCATTGACCCTTAACTGGCCAAAAGTCTCCCCCTCCCTAATGTAACTTCTCCAACTTTAATAGAGTATCAATTTTGCAAAGAAGCATCGAAGTAGCTAGAGAATATTAGATATCGTAATTTCTCATCAACAACATAACACATTCAACTCTGTACCAAGACAATAGCACCAACAAAAACAGCATACTAACTAAAACGCAAGATAACATGTAAACCAATAGATTTCACGGCCCCGACCATGTAGGGAACGCGGTGAAACCAGCGCGACCGCCTGTTCCGATAGTGATGGACGTAAGTGCAAGCCTAGACTGTAATGAGCAAGACGGATTAGTCACTTTAGATTTTAGAATAGAATAGAATACTCTTTATTATGTACACCATATAAATTACAGACATAAATATAGAAATTTTACAAAGGGTGACACAATGGGCGGTCTTATCGCTAAGAGCGATCTTTTAAAGACAACCTTTGGATGGATTGAAAAGGGAAGGAGAGACAAATACTGTAGGTAGTCTGTGGTGTACCATTTACACGATAAAATGAATACAATAAAAACAGCAATAAAAACAGCAACCGAAACAAAAGACAGAGCAAAACAGAAGAATAAGATAAGTAGTAAAAGAAATAAAGAAGATGAAAGAAAAAAAAAATCAATATTAATAATATGTCATTAGGTTTCCCTAATGTAACTTCTCCAACTTTAATAGAGTATCAATTTTGCAAAGAAGCATCGAAGTAGCTAGAGAATATTAGATATCGTAATTTCTCATCAACAACATAACACATTCAACTCTGTACCAAGACAATAGCACCAACAAAAACAGCATACTAACTAAAACGCAAGATAACATGTAAACCAATAGATTTCACGGCCCCGACCATGTAGGGAACGCGGTGAAACCAGCGCGACCGCCTGTTCCGATAGTGATGGACGTAAGTGCAAGCCTAGACTGTAATGAGCAAGACGGATTAGTCACTTTAGATTTTAGAATAGAATAGAATACTCTTTATTATGTACACCATATAAATTACAGACATAAATATAGAAATTTTACAAAGGGTGACACAATGGGCGGTCTTATCGCTAAGAGCGATCTTTTAAAGACAACCTTTGGATGGATTGAAAAGGGAAGGAGAGACAAATACTGTAGGTAGTCTGTGGTGTACCATTTACACGATAAAATGAATACATACATAAAGTAACATAACATTTTAACATAACATCATGCCCAAATTTCAAGAGCAGTAGTCAGAGGTGTGGCTATGCGCCCTCGTTTTGCCAGTCATGTAATAGGGCGCGATCCTATTGCTACCAACCGGGTACAAATCCAGAATTCAAGCTGCTAGCCTCCTACTGAGAAATTCCTTATGCCCAGCTCATATCCTAATAATAATCGTTTTTAAAAGGAATATAAGGAAGAGGTGAGTGCAGAATCCATTGGCAATATCACTTACTGCATCAAACTTGCATTAAAAGAAGGCGTACAGCAGCAAGAGACGAAAAATCTCATAATAGATGGCAAGAGTCAATTTGCGAAATTAGGTTTACTAGGATTCAGCGCTCAAGACCTGGAAAATCACTAAGAAGTAAAACAGGAAATGTAGGTATAGTTTAAACAGCAATTTATTTGAGATGATTCAGATAAGCTAAAACTAAAAACCTGCAAATCTTAATCAATTTAAAATATTTGCAGATTACGGAATCAAATGCAAGCCTTCAAGGTTTACAAGTACATAGTTGTTAGTCATATATTGTCTAACGATTCATTTTAAAGAAGCATTTGAATTAAATCAGTCTTTACATCATCAATTATTATAACAAAATCAACCAATCTTTGTAGAATATTAATCATCGATGTTAATATCATGTTTCCATAATAGGATACACTAAAATATCGATATTATGATGAGGTTGAACAAAAAGCTGTTTTCCTAGCTAGGTGTGGCTATGAAGTAGTCAATGTGACATTTACAGCACCCACGCTGTGCGTTGGTCATCTTATAAAGCCTTTACAGGTTTAATGACTTAGGTAATGGTGGCAATCTAAGTAGGCATTAGTCATCGCGATATTATAGATTTAGAATAATATTTCATTACGGTAATAACACTCATCATAATCTAGTATATATGTATATCTAATGGGGCCTAGAATGTAACCTTGAGGCACGCCCAAGCAGAGTTACTTAGAAGACGGGTCTGCAATAAAAACAGCAACCGAAACAAAAGACAGAGCAAAACAGAAGAATAAGATAAGTAGTAAAAGAAATAAAGAAGATGAAAGAAAAAAAAAATCAATATTAATAATATGTCATTAGGTTTGCCTAAAGGAGATATTGCTTGTTCAACCTTCTTTGTGTCAAAATGATCCCTCAATAGATTGAGGGATCATTTTGACACAAAGAAGGTTTCGTAATCATATAGATATGATTACGAAACGGCATAGCAAATTACGCGGATTCTTGCAAACTTTACTCTTGCATCTTGCAAGCAATCCCATCTCTATTGGCACGCAACTACCTTTCCTGATTATTAATAGTTATTAACCTCACGCTATTAACTACATTTAGTTAGTTATGTAATGTACTGACTGATGAATTACTCATTCTGTATATAGATTCAATCATCACTTTCTTTTTTATTTGCGTTATTACGACCGTATCTTTCAATAATATCTTCATTGTTTTGCTGACTTTTGATATGCTTTTGTCTTTTGGCAGAAGCAAATTTATGACATGATACATCTATAATGGAAATGATGGGAGTAATATTGGATTTGGATCTCCTCATCACTGCATGATTATTTATTACATTATCATTCATTGAAACTGCTGAGTATATTTAGTAATTATTGTAATTATATCAGCTTATAATAAATGATTGCAACTGGTCATGGTCGTTCAATAAAGTTAAATACTATGCTAATGCTATATCTGCGCCATTGAGTAGTTAAACGTATGTATCGTCTAAAGGCATTATACAGTTTACTTAAAGCTTTGGATGGTATAGTAAAAGAACAGTCACATGTATATCTAGCCGGTCGATTCTGTAAAAATCTTACCGTGAAATCATAAGTGTAGTGACCACTTAATAGTGTTAATCCCTAGCGAATGACAGCTCACTCCACGCTCACTTCACCCAAGCTTTCACGGTGAGATGGTTACAGAATCGCACGGCTGTATTTATTTATCATTCGCACATCCTCTTCCTAACAAACACGCATTTTGTCACATCTTGTTTAACGCATTGCATGTGGTTGACGTTACTTGATGCACAGTCTAGATATTGAGAGATTATTGTGAGTTTATCTCACTCTTATTGCTATCAAAGAAGGAATCAATATTGTAGTAGGTTTTATCTTGAGTATAAACGTATTTCTTCAAGATATGGGCGTTGTCTCTAGATTCTATAATCTGTAAGTGTATTTGGAAGGATGCATCAAAAGCGTGATGCCTTCTCTAGATCAGCTGGTCCATTCTGTAAAAATCTCACCGTGAAATCTGAAGTCTTATTGTTTTATCTGAAGTGATCTGCCAATATTAACAATCCCTAACACGGGGTGAAATGATAGCTCAGATCATGCAGATTATTGCAGAGCAGCCGGTCTATGATGGACAAATCTCAGCGTGAAAACTTAGGTAAAGTGAGCTGTCTTGGGATTGACAATATTAACAGTTTACTTCACGTAAGTTTTCACGGTGAGATTTTCTGCAGATCGGCTGGTGGGGTGATTTTAATATCTTCTATATTGCGAATAAAGGTAATTTTAATATGGCTGCTCCCATTGAGTATCTATGCAATATTGCAAGTACTATTGCCCCATACTCAAACTCCCGAAACCGGCCCTATTTCCATTAACTTTCGCTGGACGGCTCATAAATTTTATATCTACCAAACTTTGTTTTACGTAAAGTATCTACTTGGTGTGCAATCCATTGTTCATTCAAATTTTATTCAAACGATTTGCCACTGCCGTGATTACATCCATAGCATGAAGATATGCGACTTTATGCTAATTCTGTTGGTAAAAAAACCTTATTTGTTCGAAAGAATTGAGCAAGCGCCTCAGTTTCTCAAATTACAATACCTTTTCACTATACAATGTAAATTAGGAGCGTTTTTGAGTGGAATGTCAATCAAGTATGTTATGAGATAGGCTCGAATATCGTCGGAAAGTACGCAAAACAATAATGTTGACCGAGAATTGACAAACAAGATTTAGAACTATACAGACCGTAGACTGTGGAAACCGAAACCTCCGGTAGGATTAGGTTTTTATATGTCGCTATTAGGGGAATATCAATATCTGAGAAAGTGAGAACTAAAGGATACTGGTTTGTTAAAACCTACATACTTAGGATAAGTCCATAACCATTCAACCAGAGATTGTAGCTATATTCTAAATGGTAAAACCAAATTTTAAATGCCTCAAAAATTATCTTAGTTACTTATTACCACAATATCTTCCAGAAAAAAACCTTTATACCAAGAAACAATTGACGTACGACCTTCGCAAGCTTCAGAAGTCATTCTAATAGCATTCCATTACGAAATATCTACAGGTGGATGCAGCTGCCAATTCTTCAAGTATAATAACTAAAGATGTTCATCTTTCTCCGTATAAGCACGATACCCCACGTGTCAGGAATGCAACAACAAATTATGTATAAGAGATGTTTGTATTTACATAAGAATTTCTTATTCAGTATCAATACCCACGCGATCTCTGAGAGAATTTGCGTAAACTATCGGTACCTAAGTAGTTAGATTTTACTCTTCCCGTAACATTATGATGGCCTAAACTTTTCTTTGCATATACTTTTGATAATATTTAGTCAATGACTTCGCGACAAATTAATATATTGCGTTTGTGATATATAATGTACGTATGTGTGTATATGGGACGCCCCCCGGCTAGAGGACAGACGACCGCAAAAGGGTGGCTGGGACAGACTGGATGTCAAAGGCAGAGGACAAGGTGGTGTGGCGTATCATGGGAGAGACCTATGTCTACCATGATAGGCTGACTTGATTGAATGTAGCTTAACCTGAAACGCCAAAAGAGTCTTATCCAAATTTTTCTTACAAATTAATCTTTACCATACAAGTTTCAAACCTTACTCATGAATGTAGCAAGAATAGTGAGAAAAACTACACAGTTATTTATAACTAAAAAATTATCAAGTCTAAGACACCAAAAAATAAAGCGTAATTCATAAACTGGTTAGCCTATAACGCCATACATTGACAACCCACATAACTGGCCCGTATAAGGACACTAGTAGCATAGTTATAGTCACTCCATATCTATCAAAATGATCGGCCTATTTGACTGCCGGAACATTATGACATATTTGTCGAGTATTGATTACTTCGACGGCAGTTTGATTGGAAAAAAATATAGACTTGCTTGAAATGTGTGAAAGTCTAGCAATTTTAAAACCGTTGGGTATGAGGGAATGATAGAGCAGCTGCTTTTTTTGTCTTATGATGATAACATAGGAAAAAAGAACTACACGGCACACGGACGGAACGGCAGAATAATTTGTATGGTGTACATAATAAAGAATCAATCTCTTCAAGTTTGCCTGGAAGAGATCGCGGAAAGTTATAAAGCCATCCATTGTATATTTTGTAGCGTTTGATGTATTTTTTATGTTATGTTACCTGTTCTAACTTAAAAGCATCTTCTTTTGCTAGCACTTGTCCTATATTAGTTGGTATCAGCGCAAAACTTTTACCATTCTCTTCTGTTAGCTGTCACGTCATCATTCACTCCTTTTTCATTCTTATCTCTCACACACACACACACACAATCTATCCATCGTGTCTATGTTCTCCCTCTACTCGTTCATCTACCTCCTACCAAGTGTGGTATGGCATTTGCAATATTCACTTTGGAGATGATAGACCTGACATAGTTGGGAATAATCTAGCTAGAGGATATTCATGATGATGATAACATTGGAGATTATAGCGGACATTAAAAGGCCCGTGACCAGTGAGTAGTGATGCGCCTTCTCGCCCCTATGACTATGACTGACCAGTATGAGACGAACGAAGAAGAAGAAGCCCTGTCCTCGAAACATAATTAATACTATCTTGAATGCAGAAAAGAAACATCTGCAGGGTCCAGCAATGCCAATGTAATGTCTTTATTACATAATCATCAATTAGACGATGCATGTCCTTTTAAGATGATGGGGATATTTGGTAATTTCGTCGCTAGATATTTTTGATGTTATTGCATTCACTTAGAACGCATTTTCTCTAAGCATACCTTGGTTTCCTAACCCCTTTAACCGGAAGCAGTGGACAATGCCAAGACGTGCAGCTGTTGTTCCTTTATATGCGACGATCAATTTACATAGGTAGTAAATTGATCGTCGATAGTAGCTATATGTTTCTGTCATATCATAAGTGATGGATTACACGAATGATAATGTTTCCAATAGTATTCGGAAACATAAAAGTAGTATTATAGTTATGGTAGTATTATATACTATTATGATGTCTTATGCTATGATTACATATATTATATACATTATATATGCTATATTATATTATGACTTTTTTTTATAAATATGAAAGTCTGTCTGTATTTCAATAAGTTTTTGGTTGTAGTAAATGAACTGGAATGTATAATTTCAAATTTAACTCAATTCGAAACCTGTCGCAAGAGTCAATTTACATATTTTTAACAGACTTCAAGTACTCGTATGTCCTTCTTGAGGACGCCCTAGAAGGATATATTTGAAGTTCTATAATGCGTAGTACTCGCAACCGGCGCGCGTGCGTGTATGACCTACCAGTATTTTAGATGGAGTGACTGCCTATCTGATCTCCACAGCCCAGTTACTGGGTAACACGATACCCTTGGTAAGACTGGTTGTCAGACTTTCGGGCTACTGACGACCCGTAACGACTGTCAAAGATCCACGAAAGACAGCCGGGACCAACGGCTTAGGCTGACCCCACATTTGGCGTGCGCGATCCTCGGGCGTGCGAGTAGCGCGAGCGCCGCGTGCGCGTTGTGCGCGCTGCGTGCGCGTCGGGTGTTGCCGCCGTGTGACGTGCATGCAGCGTGCGCGCAACGCGCGCGCGGCGCGCTCGCGACGCTCGAGTCGCGTTCTTACCCCTTCGCCCGCTATCCCCGCCGCCCGCTACTGTTTAAACGCCAAGGCAAGCGCCGCGCGCACGCCTTACACACGTCACACGGCGGTAACACCCGACGCTCGCGCAGCGCGCGCGCTACGCGCGCGCTGCGTCCGTGCAGCTCGCACGCCCGAGGATCGCGCACGCCAAATGTGGGGTCAGCCTTAACGTGCTTTCCGAGGCACGGAGGAGTCTTGGTATGTGAAGATGGTCGGTCACCAATCCACGGACCAACCGCGGCAAGCGTAGCTTAACCTGATAGAGCGACCCGTGCGGCTGTTATTACTTAGCCCCAAGCCCATCTAATGTAGATGTGTATGTATTCAAAAAAGGGTGAACATGCATTTAAAGTTCTTTTTTACAATCTACTTACAGAGGTGTGTTAAAAATATTATCGTGATTAAATACCTAAACTATTTAGCAAGCGGATTGCGAGACCGAGATGCTGATAAAACAAGAAGTTATGCGCGTCGTGCGAGTACTGATAATGACAAATATTATCTGTACAATATGGAAGTCATCTCGTGATATCATGGCGATGGAATTACAGAAAATTCTTCTTTGTTGATAAGATACACAATACGAACGGTTCCAAATATCTACAGATAGTTTTGCCTATGAGTCTTAGGTTCTGAAATGCGTTTTCGTCCTTTGAAAAAAATCTGCTGGCAATGTTTCTGCTACATACATAAACGTTATAAAGAACCTATGAGTTCTTATACCTAAGCTATAAAACTAGACCCCGATATTGGCAAAGACGAGTCTCGATTAGACTTACAAAGAACTAGCTAACCAGCAGCGCCACCTACCGGGTCCAATGATGAATCTAAACCATCCAGAAATATTTCATCAAAACCGGTTCATCCATTTACGAGGAGTTCCGAGACATACACACGTCCTGAAGAATCACTAGCTAATACCCATACGTTGCAATGCTTTGCCATGCCCATACTTTGCTGTGCCCGACAGGGTCCATAATTGATTCGATGTTAAACATTCAACCATTATGTACACATTATGGAATGTAATAAAGTATTGAGTATTGAGTATTGCTTTTCTCATTTGTTAGGAACCTTCTCCGGCGCGCACACAATAGCTTACCAAAGTTTCATCACAATCGGTCGAGCCATTTTTGAGTCTTTGCGAGACTAACGCACGCTAATTGACTTTTATACATAAGAAGATGAGGTTGAAGGCTTTTTTCCTTTTCACGAAGGAAAAATCCTTTTCAGATCCAGAAACAATCCATGAAGAACGAACGACAGTCAAGCTTAAATAGGTCTCCATAACGCATGTTATACAAGAGAGTTCAACTTTGGATCAGCATCATAATAGCACCAAACTGTTTAGATAAAACCGACTTTGACTGATTTTGAAGGGACTTTCACTGGCAGATAGCTTATGTTATAAAGAGTGACACAGGGTTTTTGTCCCGGTAGCACGTTCCCGTGGGATAATCCGACATCCAGGCAGGCAAAGCCACGGGAAGCAGCTAGTGTTTTATAAAAAAAAAAATAAGCTACGATGCAACGAGATGCGGATGCGCAACGCAAAAAAACTAAACTACGATGCAACGCGATGCGGATGCACAACGCAAAAAAACTAAACTACGATGCAACGCGATCCGGATGCGCAACGCAAAAACACTAAACTACGATGCGGATACGCAACGCAAAAAATCACCTACCACCTACTTTGATATAGGACTTATTAAACGTCACGCGTTCTTTATAGCATTTTGACCCTTATAGACATCTTAGAAGTCTGAACATGGCTTCCGACTAATCCAGTCTAATCAGGAAGTTCCAACGCTAAATTAAAAAAGTTAATCCACAAATTGTGTATCACGATTATCTAAAAGTTTACCTATGAAAAATGTGCGTGAAAATCAGTAAACATGTATAATAAACTTGTTTGTTTAAATGTCATAGCCTTCCCTTGAGTGGGGTCAGATCGTCACCCTTGAGGCAACCTTGGTAACCCTTAGGTAATAAGAAAACTTAATACACGAACGAGAAAGTCTAACTTATTTATAGCTTGGTTTTACTTAAAGGCTGCCTCGTTGTACTAGCGGTCGCAATCGCTGTTGCTCGTGTCCCAGGTTAGGCAAAGTGTTATTGGGCTTTTCTATCTGGAATTTCTCAGTAACAGTCCTGGGTCTGGAATTTCTCAGTAACAGTCCTGGGTCTGGATTTGTACCCGGTTGAGGGCAATACGCTCGCCCCCTATCACATGGGACTTGAACATGACTGGTGAAATGTGGGTCCTATAGGTATAGAAGCCAAATCAAGCTACTACAATCTGTCAAATTTCTTTATTAGATTTTCAAGTTTATCGCTAAAGCAAGTTTATTGCGAAAATTTTACAGTTTCGGGTAGCTTGATGTGCTGGCGTCTGTATACCCCAGCTCAAATCTTCGGGGAGACAAGAAGAAATAAAATGTGCTCCCAAAACGCATGTTTCACGAAACAACAATTTAATAAGCATGTACAGTATTTTCGTAGAGAAATCGGAAGTGTAGTTACTTTCATATATTATGTAGTTATCCAACGATTGCACACTTTAATTGTATTTGTTGTACAAAAGAAATTGTTTACTTTGTACTTCATAATAACATAAATAATACATATCGCTCCTGTAAAATACTGGTATTCAGCTGCATCCGGTAAGGATGGAAGCCGAGCCCAACATAGTTGGGAAAAGGCAGGCAGATTGATTAGGTAACTGGTAAAAAATCTACTTATTTTTCTGCCTTAGAGACAAATTCATCAAATTTTGATAAAGTTTTTAGGTATATACAGACCTTAAAACTCAAGACTCAGTTCTTGCACAAACCATTTTTTTTTTTAATAAGTATTGCAAATCTCACGGTCTTTGAAGTTCTTATTATCCTATAAAAGTTTAAATAGATATCGCTTTTATATCAATTTTAGGATTACTTTTGATTTGCCAAAATAGCGTTCTGTCAATTCCTATGCTTCCTAACTGAAGTATATTAAAACCAATTCTCTAGGCCTTACCAATTTATTTAAAAACCTTCACTTTGATCTTTCAGAAACGTTTCCAAGTAAAAACTTTCAGAGCATATACTAAATGCTCCTAGTGAGGGAGGTGCCTTTAGGAACAGTATCTAACGATTAAAAAAAAAACGTTCCATTTTTTAAAATAGGAACCGATTACCACAGAGTATAAAACCGTACATTGTATAAGACAATCGTTAAACACGTGTAAAAACACAGGTCGGTTACCTAACACTGAACAGTTACTAATTGGATAACAACGTTGTTTGATCTCTCAACGTTTATGTGAGTGAAACCGTTTTACTTTTTATATAGAGGAGACACGCCAAGGGTAGTCTATCTAGAGCAGTTCTTTGGTGAAACTGGAAAAGTAGGTCGTTGTTATATACATTATATAGATTGGTTTATTATTTTAATCAATATTTTCGTGAAAGTGTTTGTTCAGTGCATCAAAATTACTATGGCGGTGGTAATTAAATTACAAATAGATATCTACATGAGAATTTTGAACTACATCGTGTATCGTGCACAAGATAACCGACATAGCCCGAAGCGCTGGCAAACTTAAGTTGGGGCCGAAAGGTTCTGGAGTGGCGACCGCATACCGGAAGACGTAGCGTTGGAAGGCGTCCCACAAGGTGGACCTTGTGAAGGCAGCAAGAATCCGCTGGATGTGGGAAGCATAGAACCGGTCGAAGTGGCGGCGCTTGGGGAAGGCGTACGTCCAGCAGTAGACGTCTATCGGCTGAAATGATGATGATGATGATGTGCTCAAGAGCCAAATACATCCTTAACAACACGACGTAAACAACAAATGAATACTAAATGACTGCATCGAAAACACACAAACGTAAGTTACCAAAACAATGTTTAAAGAGTGATAAAATTTCAATATTGACGGAGGGCATTAAAATGCTTGAACTTATGTAACAGTTAAAAATGACACAGATAATACATAGTTGACCAAACAATAACCCATTACAACTGACGTCAAACTAAACAGCAGTTATGTCAAGTTTATCTTTTAACAGTTAACGACTTGCCAGTACACGTGTGTGGGATCTCCCTAATTAACGTCTAGACGAGCTGAAGACTTGGCCAGTTTATCTTGATATTTGGGGAGAAGCTGCTTGCAAAGGCTTTTTATATGTACACTCAGGAAAATTCACTGTTTATATGGACAATTTAAATTGGTGGTCAATTTGAAAATTAGATTCCCTGAATTTATAGTAACAGGCAGTAGGACAAATCAGGTTAAAAATAAATATCTACCTAATAAACCTGATGTTACGAGGTCAAAATCAGAAGCATCTCCAAGTTCACTGCCATAACAGAGCCAAAGCAGAAATTACCCACTACTCCTTTCGAACCGGGGCAACACTGCTTGGTGGCTGGATTAGGGCTTAGAATACTTTTTATCCCGATATTCCCAAGGGATCGAGACTAATGCAGATGACCGCGGGGCGTAAAAGGCTAAATTCTGTAGTTTTAAATGAACTTGCAATTTTGCCGCGGGCCACGATACGCTAGACACATCGTCAGTTCAATTATTTATAAGTTAGAAGTGACCGCGAAAGGCCGCAGGTTCAGAGTCGTTAAAATGAAGATAGTCGTAAGTAATTACTGGTTTTGCTCAATTGCTGCTCTTAAAATCGGAATGTGAATTGAGCTGTAACTTGAGGACTACGTGCAAGGTGATGATTAAGACGCGATATAGGATTGCAAAGTTGACTATGCATTCACTTTTTATATACAACATTATTTTTAGTATATTGCAAACCTGAATATAATTTGTTAAGAATAAGTAACTGAATCGATTCCATTGATTTTTACAGCATATTATAGTTTGTCCCAAAAATATTTAAAGAATGTTACAAGTTGGATACCGAGCGACACTAAGTACATATCCGCAATCATAATATATGCGCACAACATAGGTCATGGCCGGCGGCACGTAGTAAGTGGTAACCATATTTTTGTACGGACACACAGGTAACATAACAAGTCTATAACTTTGTGATTTTACATGATACAGTTTTGAAATTGTGTACATAGATTCTTCACATAAATATACATAGACACCTGTTTCGGGTTTCGCATGTACTAAAACTAATGTTGTAGGTATATATTTTTGCATATTAGACCAAGACCATTACGAAATCATCAATCAGCGGGTAGTTTCGTAACGCAGTATCAGTAGGAATGGTTTTCATTTTGACAGTTCAACAACATTCACTGCGTGGTTAGGAGCAATGGTTTAACAATATCCTTCGAAATTATTCAGATTGCCATCAATAGTGTGTTACACAATTAGAGTGCTGTTCTAACTTTTTTCTAACATTCCATGTTGGCAAAATCGCGAAAGACAGTTTCTGTCAAAACCATTCCATCCAAAACTTTATTAGTTCATTAATGGTTACACTAGAGGGGCCCGTGGCTAAATAATAACAGCCGCACAGGTCGATCGATCAGGTTAAGCTACGCTTGCCGTGGTTGGTCTGTGGATGGGTGACCATCTTTACATACCGAGACCCCTCCGTACCTCGGTAAGCATGTTAAGCCGTTGGTCCCGGCTGTCATTCGTAGATCTTTGACAGTCGTTACGGGTAGTCAGAAGCCCGAAAAGTCTGAACACCAGTCTTACCTAGGGGTATTGTATTACCCAGTGACTGGGTTGTGGAGGTCAGATAGGCAGTCGCTCCATGTGAAATACTGATATTCAGCTGCATCCGGTTAGACTGGAAGCCGACCCCAACATAGTTGGAAAAAGGTTAGGCAGATGATGATTATGGTTACACTAAAGATGGTTACTTAATATGAAATTAATGTACGTTACAAAATAAAAATTGTAATTACGTGCAGAGACGATTAGACATATCTCCCGGTCGCGTTTCCTTCATTTCACAATCGCAGCCTAACCGGAGTACCTCGACTGGCGACGGTCGCGGATTAGCATCGTTAGCCATTAGCCATTCATTTTGACCATCGACCTTGTGTTGCTGCACTCTTGTCAAAAGCGTGACTTTATTGAAGCAAAAACTCGTCGAATTCATAAGGTCTTATTACGACAAATCGTCTGTTTAATCATTTAAACACTAAATCAGAAAAGACTCTCTGTCTTGATGGATGTTGCAGAATATGAGTAAATATGGTCTATTCCAAAAGTATCTGATAAAAGTGTTAACAAATCCTGTGTAGGTTAAATTCTAACGTAATCACCCATTAAAGGAAATTAGTAACACTTTCATCTGTAGGTATTTCGAAGGTTTCCACTTTATATCATGGCACTTTTTTCAATTATTGTTTGAATAGCATTATTAAATCTCATTGAAATATTATCGGCGAAAATTGAGGTGATAAAATTAACCTCGATTATCTCATATAAAAGATCTAACGGGTGATTTAATTGAATAACATTTAATTTAATTTAATTGAAAAACACTTCGGGTTTAAGTTTTCAAATAATAAAATCATAGCACTCAATTTGTAAGTGGCACTTCTTATTGATATCCACAAGTCAGTTATCTGATCCATTTGTTTTCATTTTCATCAGATGCTTTTTGAACATACTATATAGGTTACTTTTTAGTGACCTCAATGCCGTTTCACCTTTTCAAAATACAAACTCCTGAAACATCATCATCATCTAAACTAATCTCTAAGCCGCAACCACACTTCCGATCAAAAGATTTTGAACAAAAACCTAATTACACAAATGCATCGGATTCGTCGGCTGAGCTAGATGTACAAGGTCGTGCCCTCAAAACGCCACTCTCACTTTGTGCAGACAGACTGACGGATTGCTTCGTGGTTTTAAATACCGACGAAGTGCAGAAGTACGATAATGAAGACCGAAGTTTTGTAGAAACAAAGTATACAGAAATAGCTCCTATGTAGTAGGAAAAAAATTAGCCAGTCAGTCAGGTTGGTAGCGCAGGTGTACTTAAGCATTGTCACTTTTAAGGTAAACTACACGCCGGAGATGCCTCACTAAGATATCTCTTGGTCGCGGTTTAGCTCGCTACCTCGATGTCCCCTCTATGTAAAAGAAATTGAGCATCTAAGTATACAACGTGTAACGTTAAATGCGCAAAACCTGAAAATAGTTTGATCAGAATAACGAGCAGAATTAATTGAACCACTTTTTAATATAGGTCACATTTTTCAAAAAGTCTTCATTAAAAACGTTGCCGTGTCTATTTATTAATAGGTCAAGCAAGCCAATGTCAGCGCGGCGCAGCGGCCCGGTGACGACTCCTCCCTCGATAAAGTGTCGTCGCAGACGCAAGAAACGATCAGAATGGCCAGTAAAACTAAAACAGCACGTAAAACCTTTAGAATTTTTTTAATGACTTATTTTCTCTGTGAAATAGGTCAATTGAATTAAAAATCAGTTGAGGTGTCTGAGGTTTTGTGCATTTAACGTTACACGTTGTATATGTTATCTGGAATTTCATTACAATGTTCTGGACCAAATCAGACATTGACATAATCTAGAGCAGTGGTGGCCCAGTGGTCACGGCCGCGACTTACGAGGTGTAGGTCGTAGGTTCGAACCCAAACAGGCGCTTTACTTTTGTGTGAATTATATCATCACCACTGCTCTCAAAACGGTGAAGGAAAACATCGTGAGGAAACCGCCATGTCCTAGAACCAAAACTTCGAAGACATGTGACATCTACCAACCCGAACTAGGCCCGCGTGGTAGATTACGGCCCACACCCTCTCACGGAGAGAAGACCTGAGTCCAGCAGTGGGAACATAATATGGATGGGACTATGTAATCTGTATTGCTGTTTGGATCAGAATCAGGCTTCTAATTACTCTAGATTGGATTGGAGTCTTTTGTTTCTGTTATTAAAGATATTAAGCAATCCGGTTGGATTGCTATCTATTCTCGTCTTTCAATATCCTTATTTCTTCTAGAACCATGAAAGCGTTAACACATAATTCTGTTCTATTATTATTATACCGATATGTACACAGCACCAGAATATTTCGTTACTATTCTATGAGTCATCACAGCTTTTCGCGCTTGTCGCAACATTGATCCCTCATGCATGCTGATGAGACAATATTGGATGTTAGGTCATGTAGCTTAAGGATAATGGACTCTTTAGCTCTTATCTAGGTCAATGGTCTGGCTAATTTTGTTAGTCATCTTTGAGGTTAGTGTGAGTGGAGAAATACTGGTTATTTGATGTTTTTACACCACTATATGTCAAGCGGTGCATTTGCAAGTGTAGAAATCTTAGAAATATCCAATTCTCAAGTTTGGTCCCCCAAAATGTATTAGGAATGTTATGTACCGTTATAGTATCATCACAGTTATTACCACGCCTGGGTTATAAGTGAATATCCGTCGTCAGATATCGTTTGACGTCTCATTCTTCTTTGGAGATAGCCACGTTTAGAAGGTGCTTTATTTTTACCCGCCCAGGAAAACAGGAATTTTGTGGGCATCCGCACGCGGGAAGCGTAGGACTGGTCCTTGCGACGATGTTTTGGGGATGCTTATGTTCAGCTTTATTTTCTATGACACAATCAACGATCCAGAGCGAAATTAACGCGAGAATGGCGGGATTAGCTAAGGAATTGACGTGGATTCGAGTAAGGAATTGTTAAGTCGTCATAGTAAATTAGGGCCCAGCAGTAGATATGTCTCGACTTATTATAAGGAAAAAAGACAAGGTAGTCGTTTATGCATTCTCAGTCACAGATCATCATCTGCCTAGCCTTTTCCCAACTATGTTGGGGTCGGCTTCCAGTCTAACCGGATGCAGCTGAATACCAGCCACAAAGTCGTAAAATATTTAATACCCAGTCATTTTATGATCCGAAGCTACAAAATATTTACCAAT
This sequence comes from Eremobia ochroleuca, assembly GCA_949629135.1. Classification (NCBI taxonomy): domain Eukaryota; kingdom Metazoa; phylum Arthropoda; class Insecta; order Lepidoptera; family Noctuidae; genus Eremobia; species Eremobia ochroleuca. Next base: position 2,574,240 of record OX451404.1, on the reverse strand, counting down.
CATATTCAGATCTTTGTAAGCGAGACAATACAATGCAATGCATTCCATATTTCTATTGAGAACTAAGACAATAGAGGCACATTACAGATATGTAAGTATATACAAAATGATATCGCAACGAGTCTGTTCAAAGTATTTCAAACCAGTCAATTTAGTACCATTATATGCGCTTCGGAGAGAATATCGAAATAATAGGTTAAGGAAATGTTATGTCACTGTGCATTGTTTATATTTGTTGGAATCAAAGTATGCAAGAAGTAGTTACAAACATTGAAAAAGTATGCTTCGATGGTTTGGTCAAGTTGAGAGGATGGGTGAAAGGCGACTAACAAAAAGTATTTACAAGGCAGATGTGAGTGGAAACGCCGAGGGGACACCCTACCAGGATAAAGGATATAGTGTCCTTATTGCTGATATTCTTCATAAAGGTCAGGTGCGTAGTACTCGCAACTGGCGTGCGTGTATGACCAGATGTATGAACGTAAACGAAGCCAAAGGAGTATGTCAGGATCGCAGCAGGTGGCGTTCTGTCCGAATACTCTTTCAGATCTTGCCTTTATCCTATTAGGGGTTCTCATAGGTCTTCTTCTTCTTCCATATATCTTTATGAGCCGTCATCTCAGTAAGAATCATCTTATTTCTATTCATATCTTCATTCACCCAACCCGTCCATCGTTTCCTTTATTGTCTTCCCCTTTTTACCCAGCTACGGCAAAGCCAAAATGAATGCTTATGTGTTTTTGAGCACTTCCACATAATAAGCATAACGGACAGTTCCCTGTGCAAGGCTTGAATGGAGGCTGATGAAACCGTTGCGCATGTGCTCTTTGAATGCACAGGCGTTACCCAGATTAGGTCAGAAACCCTCGGGACACTCTGATCTTACACAGATGTTCTCAACAGACCAGGAAACTTAATCAGCTTCTAGAGGGAGGTGGGCTGGTTGGAATAATCATCGACGGCCACCATTTCCCACGCACAATGGTCCACTTGAAGGACAAATTGCGGAAACCAAACCCGTAACTTAGAACAACAACATAGAAGGGTTATGTTATTAGTAGTCCATATATGTATGTTTGTTTTCACATATGACACTCACATGTTCTCATTCTCCAGTGTTCTCTAATTCTCCAACCAAATAATCAAAACCTTTTTTTGTAATCTACATAAAGCCATACAACAATAAAAAAAAAACTTTATCAGATTTGAAGTTATATTTAACAAAGCAAGCAATTTCGCACACCCACAGGTTTAATATAGAGGCCATATTTTATACCCGTATGGTCGAATGACCTCAAAAACCCATAGTTAATAACTATAGTTCTACTATAATCATGGTGAATTCTAATGGCTACGTGTTCTGCTTCCGTGTTAATCATGGCTGGACTGCGTTGCCAAATATTTTTGTTGCATGGTCCGTGGCTGTGTGGTTATAATTGTCTTGGAGTACTTTTAGAAGTTATGTGACGTGTTCCATATTAAACTGATATTGGAGGAAGCTTTAAGTTTGAGTTTTGAGTCTTAAAGCTTCCGGAATATTGAGTAAACGAACTGCGTAAATGTTAATACCGATACGGTTTAGGCTTGCATCAAAAATATCAAAAGCGTTTAGCGTTAAACGCATTTAAAACATTAACACAAGTGTCTGTCAATCGTTTGAAGATGAGTGAGACAAAATGATGTTCTAAATATGTTTAGTGTTAGCACTTAACATATTTAGAACACCATTCAACATTGTGTTTAGAAACATATAATAGTGTTTTCTGGCGCAAGCGGTCCTACATCCAAAGCAAATCCCTAAAATCCAACACCAATTTTGTCTAGCGAGAAGCGTATGAAATTAAAAGGAAAAAAAAACAACGACATACAATTGTATATTCAGTAACACTTTTTAAAACAACAAGAAAACAAAATATGTATATACTACACCCGTGACAACTGACAACCACAGCATACTCAAATAGCAATAAAAAACCAGTTACTAAATCTGCACACATCTCCAGGAAGTACTTGTGAGCGGGCAAGGGCTGCCGTAATGCGGAACCGGTCGTACCGGTCTTCGGGTCAAGCGATCAGGCTGTGGCAAGTTTAACATGTTTCAATTCGATGGACAGTATGGTCTCATGTTGTGATTTTGAAATATATTAGAAAAAAGTGATTTGTGATTGGTTTGGAAGTTATTTTTAAGGTTAGATTTTGGTGCGTTCTTTTGGAGGACGATTTTCGATTTACTATCTAAACTGAAAATAAGATAGAAAAATTCCTACGCCAAAGTTGGGAAGTTTTCGGACTTCCTAGTAACAGTATAAATGAAGTAGCTATGTAATGTAGACCACCTTTCCATCAGGCGAGATCTAGGTCAAGAGCAGGTCCATTTCGCAATAAAAAAAAAAACCATACAGTACTTAAAGGGCGCTTCAATCGACAAAAAAAAAAAACTTAGCCACACGACACATTGCGACCTAAAATGAAAAAAATGTACTATCACACAACTAACAATTTTTTTCTTAACAAATATTTATTAGAAATAGAAATAGAAATAAGACAATCCCCCAAAACGCGGCGGGGGTTTTTCTTCCTAGTTATAGCTTTAGCTGGGACGAAGGAGTCGCCAGCATTAGATCAGACAGTCAGCAAGGTTGCAAGTGGGTGGTTGACCATTAAGTCAAAAGAAAAACATGAAATCGTTTAGCTGCTTGCTTCCTATAGATCAGTGTGAAAAAGTGACTGGTTACTGGATTAACCTTCGAATGTTACTTTATTTTCAGTTGAACCTTTTACAATGAATCAGCTGATCGTACATATTGTGACAATTTATTATCTTTCTGTGCAAGTAACCTCTGTTTTTTATTAATTGAATCTTTTAATTTAAGCAAAACACTCTCTCCTCTTCTGCAGTATATGAGAGACCGTTTCTCAAAAATCTTTTAATTCTTCAAAAGACTAGTATGGCTACACCATATGGAAGATTTTTAAATCAATGTTTTAATTACCCCTGATTTTTAGCGCCTTTGTATATAATCTATTTAGAACATACAAACTTGCATTTTATATTTAAAAATCTGGCCTGAATAAACATCTGACCTTCGCAGACGAAACAATTTTATAATTCGTATAAACCAAGTTAGGCTTTGTCGGCGCATGATTCACGATAACGGTATATAGTCCGACGGCTCTCACAGCGAAGTAAAAAGGCATTTAACTTGTATATGTAGGTATGTATGTGTTTTTATCCTCAAACCTGATGATTTAACGGCAACGCTAGAGCATTGCCGTTAATGCATCATCCTTTTAAAAAAGGCCAACTCGGTAACTCTCATAGATATCCGAAGCACTATAATGTTCGCTTATGTCAAATGTTTGCTTCCTTGTCTTTAAAAAAAAAAGACCTTGATGTCTAAATATGCATTTTCAGCATTTTTAGGATCATAATGAGACAAACGATATATTTGGCCAGTCAAAAAAGGCCAATGACACGAAAATTAGAAGAAAAAATTGCTGATGAACAAAATGACGACTACCTATTCGATTTGTGCAAGAATAAGCATATTTACTTCTACACTACAAGATGCGGGTTTCATTCACGAAAGGATCAAATATTTGAATGACCTACAAATTTAATAACGCAGTTTAAGCTATCACGTCTGGACTTCCGAAGAATTAGACCGAGCCAAATTTTGTCTGTTAAGTGTAAGTCCCATGTGATAGGGGGTGAGCATATTACAATCAACCGGGCACAAATCTAGACTCCGGGCTGAAAAAATTCTGAGCTTGCAACTTACACTAGATCAAAAAATGGTCCGTTACATAAATTGAGACATCTTTGACCACACAGAGCACACACCACCTGTTTTATCAGACCTTGCGTATATACAGGCAAAGCATATGTTCAGCAGTGGAAGCCTGCTTGATATGAGGGAATTCACCCGCGCTATACGTTGCTCTAATCAGTGATTAAGTAATTAATATTATCGTGTGAAGAAAGTATTTTGATATTTTCATGTTTAGCAACTAACTCTGTGTTATTGACTTCATTTTTACGCCATGACTCATATATTACTCATATTGGAAACAAACACTTATCTAGCTCACTATTCAAGTGTATTTACATAATCTACTCGTATATGTGTTCCGTAATCTATTGATCGAACGATTATCCACCTATGTTGGATTCAAGTTATATGGAGGGGCCCGTGGCTAAATAATAACAGCCGTACAGGTCGACCGATCAGGTTAAGCTACGCTTGCCGCGGCTGGTCTGTGAAAGGGTGACCATCTTTACATACCGAGACCCCTCCGTGCCTCGGAAAGCACGTTAAGCCGTTGGTCCCGGCTGTCATTCGTAGACAGTCGTTACGAGTAGTCAGAAGCCCGAAACTCTACCCTAGGGGTATCGTATTAGCCAGTAACTGGGTTGTGGGGGTCAGATAAGCAGTCGCTCAATGTAAAATACTGGTATTCAGCTGCATCCGGTTAGACTGGAAGCCGACCCCAACATAGTTCGGAAAAGGCTAGGCAGATGATGATGTTGGATTCAAGTTATACTTGATCCGTTTTGATATCAGTATTTTCCATGAAGAACTACTATCGAACAGAATGATTCTGAGAGATGGTAGAACGGTAGGATAAACAGCCAGAAAGGGTGGATGATCTACAAAGGATCACGGGTAAGACTAAAATGAGACTCCCACAGACCAGGCAAGCATGGCACAGAAGGGAGGAGGCCTAGACTTAGCAATGAGTGGAAAAAGGCTGCCAATGATGACTGCAGCTATCTGACCCTTGAACTCTGATTACTGGAGAACACTCAATATCCTCGATATCCACTTAAAAGTCCTTTTGATAGTTGTTACCGACTTACACTCTGCAAACACTCACTGCATGATGCCATTTTAACAACGTAAAACTGTACAAAAAGAGCCAACTTTCTGATGACTTCAGAAAGTTTTAAGTTGGCTCTTGGTAGCAGTAATTTTGGCCTATGAAGCGTAGATGATAAAAAAGACACTGGAAAATATGCAACAAAACGCACAAGATGATAAAGAAAAAGTGGACATTGTATGTAAGAACATAAGATTAGTGCGGTTTACAACCTTTTAGTTTTCTGACTAGAGACATAACAAGATGTTTTCCGAAGCACGGCGAGGTCTGACCGAAGGTCTGGTAGCTGCAAGCACGACTGAACCTCAAGATCGATCTCTGTATGCATTCAGCCACAAGCCTCTATCAATCGATCTCATTATGGCAAAGATTTATTGCCTTGTTATTGCATAGAAACTATTAATTATTTATAATTAATTGTTTGCCGATAGTCATCTTTAGCACGGTTGATTGTATAGTCAAGGATACGCTTAGTGAACATCGTGAGTTTGATACCCACCCGTTGCAAAACTGACAAACTTACAAGTAACCCAAGCATATTTTTCTACGTTGTACATAGGATTACTGAGATGCTTATAATATACAAGATGAGGAGGAAGGCATCATTGGTCTAAACAGCTGATTTTTTTTTCGAGATTGCGGATTTGGTCCGATAGTAAAAGTTGTTTGTTGTCATGGGTAGAATTATGTGTTTAAGTATCGATCACTAATTACCAGTCACCCTATATAATTAGGGTAATGGCAGGAGGTCGAGTACAGTTGTAGGGATTAACAGGAATACTGTACACGGACAACCTTCTTTGCCAATAATGTTTTTAGACTCATGGAAAATCGAGGTTTCAGGACTGATATCATGATCCTCTTATCACACTACGTAAACTAACTTTTTCTAGTTCATCTAACAATTATCATCTTGCCAGTTACAGCTAAACACATTTACTAAGCATTCAGTTACCAACAGATTAGTATCTCTGAAGATAACACAGTTAAATCACTATTAGCTATTCAGGTTAAACCATACAATAGCTGTCTAGACGCGCCCGATTCGGCAAACTTATTGACCTGCTTATTGTGAACAATGATTTTAGTTGTCAGTTTCCCCTATGGAGTTATTGTTGTTTTTGTAGGTTCGCTTTGGCATTTGGAGCGAAAACGTGGAGCCAAATAGTGTTGCATAGAAGCTTTTGTAAGTACCTAATTCCTTTTTTATTTGCTATGATATTCCTTATAAACACCTTTTTGTACAAAAACTCAGAGACTATAGGTGCTATATCCTAGCCAGAGAATATGACTAAATATCGTAGAAATTAAACTAGAGTTAGAAATTATGGATGGACCGTGTGATATGGTTAGAAAGGGGTGACTACTGAGATGACGACTAGTAGAGAAATACGGACGAAAAAGACATGTTGCTCCGAATTCAAATAAATTGGGAAAAGGGCAGGAGAATAATGAAGGTCGTAGAAATAAAAAACACGTTAATCGTTTCGTTCATAGCTAGATGTGGTCGCTGCAGAAGATAGAAACATTGATGGATAGAGAGAAGTGCAGTTTGAGAAGAAGATGGCGGCACGCTTTGTAAGAACAAGCTAACAATCGAGAAAAGTAGAAGGAATGGAGGACGCCAGGATTGGCACAGCTAATGCTAATAAAAAAAATTGAATAGTTCTTGAAATGAGACGTGGAGACAACAAAATCTACGACAATAAATTAAAACACTGGCAATATTAACGCATAAGTATGTATTTCGGAACTATCAAACAAATCCTAGCTTCGAAACAAAAAAGGGATTTTTTCTAAGAAACAAATTTGTTTTGTTGAGCCGACTATGGGTATTGCAAATTTTTGACTACTTGTAGTGACTAAACTATTGGATATATCTGATTGAATTTTCGTATGCAGACTGAGAACGACACGCTTTTCAATTTATTGTTGTACTGTCGTCTCCACCTTGTATAGGCGAACGAACGAACAGACAACCGTGCTACAGCAAAATGAATAAGAACGATCTAACAGTACGGGTGGGATCCCACAAAACGCATAAACACAAAAAAAGACAGTATTGAATCATCAACCTTTATCGATCGAAAAGTAGCAAAAAACTAACAATAGATGACTTAGGTAAGCAGGTAGTACAAAAACGACGCTCATCTGTTTGAAGGTAGCCACCGATAAAGGAAGGGGTTTTTTTAACAAAGATTCATCTTTTGTCATGTAGATTACTTTTGGTGTAAACATCTTTCTTTTAATGGGTACTTAATTATATGGTGCGGATTTTTTGAGTTATTTTTTACATGGAATAAGCTCGTTTGTAGGGCCAACGTGACCAGAGATCGCACAAGACGCACGAGAGGTTTGGCAGGAAAACGGGGAGGCATTTGCCCAACAGTGGGATACAATATAGGCTAACAAAAAAAAGTCTTGTTGTGTTTAACGATTAGGTACCTACCTCACTTGATATACGTTAGTGCAGTAGGCGATGGTCAGGTTTTCCTACACGGAGAGAAAATTCTTACTTACTACTTCTTACACTGTAAAGTAAAACTCAGAAAATTTTCTGAGTGAGATTGGGAAAAATTCACTATTTGTCCAATAAATTTTACTGTACAGCATAAGAATTTTTACTGTGCTGGCATGGTAATTTATCCATTACCACTCAAATGCACTCAGATTATGAGACAGCACAGTAATTTTTCTAAGATTTTTCTTTCCGTGTAGAACTAACTTATTCCCTTGAAGATTCACAAAGGTTACACAATCCAGCAGGGAAATGGGGGATTTCATATGTATTGGAATGCCTTGGGTTTTAGGATTTAGCAGTTTATACAAGATCCTTCGCCGTTTTATGAATCGTAGCTAAGAAATAAATCAGTACGACAGGTCTCGTTTTTTTTTCACCATATTGGTGAGCAGGCCTTGACAATGCGCAAAGGCAATGAGAGTAAGCGCAATATTGCCTTCATACAAAACAGCTCTAAGTTAGAAACGAAAAGTAGTATTACGCAAAATGCATAAAGTCTATATTTCTAAACCACTCTTTCGAATGTCAACTTATCTGCATTGCAGTTTTCTAGATAAAGTTCCATATGTATATCATTTCACATCTGACACATGCATATCTACATACCTGCAGATTTTATGAGTCAATAAACCACAAAGGCGCTAGAAAGGGCAAATTTTTCCATTATTAGATACTAGCTGCGCCCCGCTGTTTCACCCGCATAAGTCTCGATTCCGTAGGAATATCAGGATAAAAAATATTGTATGTGTTAATCCTGGTTATAAACTATCTATGTGCCAAATTTCATCAAAATTGGTCCAGTCGTTTGAGTGTGAAGAAGTAACAAACATACACATACACTTACAAACTTTTGCCTTTATAATATTAGTGTGATCTTTTATACACACATAACATAGCATCAGACATGTATGTCCCAAAGGGCTAAGTAGAGCCGTATATATAGTATAACTACATTGTGCCATAGGGGCGAACCTGTTGCCACAAACTGGACTTCAGACTCCGGGCTACTACTGACAACTTCAAGACGAATTCCTAGAATAAAATTAACGTTAGACAGTTTTTTAACGGAAGTGAGTCCAGGTTTCCTCACGATGTTTTCCTTCATCAATATCAGTTGTGTCCAAGATAAACTCAGAAAGTACATGTGAATCGAAAAAGTCACATTGGTACTTGGCCGGATTTGAACCTACTATCTCGTGCATGAGAGGCGAAGGCGAGGCCTTAAACATTTAAGCCATTATGAAAATGTAGGTATAAAAATAGTAAATTCCAGTTTAATCTGCCGATCTCACCTCAACATCGTGCACGGATATCACCTTGGGACTCACGGTACATCTCGGTGTGATATCGATGTATCAATACGATACAAGATAACAACACATAATGATAACAGAATGATGGTAGTCGAGACTGATGTTGGAATTTCCGAAAGGTAAATATTGTATTATTTTATTGAAGAAAATGTTTTTGTTCGGCCATTGGCACAACGATCTTAAGGATATAGCCACACATCATCATTATCTGCCGAGCCTTTTCCCAACTATGTTGGTAGTACAGCCGTGCGATTCTGTAACCATCTCCCGTGAAAACTTGGGTGAAGTGTGCGTGGAGTGAGCTGTCATTAGGGATTAACACTATTGACACTGCTCACTTCACTTATGATTTCACGGTGAGATTTTTACAGAATCGACCGGCAGGATCCATATAAGAACGACATTCACCGATCGAGTAACCGGACGAAATGTGTTTTCTTAAGGAACAAAATATGTTAACGAAAGTATCGGTTATGGGTTGCCTAATGAAATCCTGTCAAGGACATTTTTAGTTTTTTTTTTCGATACCTTCACCGATCTAGTAACCAAAAAAAAAAATTAACGCTAATCGAAAGTACCTATGAACTCTATAGAATATGCAAACATAGAGTTGCCTAGCTTTTTCTTGTCAAGGCTGTAGGGTTGCTTAGTTTAAACAGGTGAATCGAAAATGTTACTTTCACCAATCGAGTAACCAAATAAATTATATATCAAAATGAAGATTATTTTTTTGCGAATACGATGGTATAAGGTTGCCTATGAAAAACCTGTCAACAATTAGGATTATCTGTTACATTAATAATTAAAAATATCCTTGACAGGATTTCATCAGGCAATCCATCGTCGTTACTTTCATTAGCATATTTTATTACATAAAAACACATTTCGTCCGGTTACTTGATCGGTGAAGGTCGTTCCTCTACGTATCTTAGACTATGGGGTCAGCTTCCAGTCTAACCGGATGTAGCTGTAGGCTATAACCACACATGGTAAGGATTTTAATCAAATCAGAATAATCTTCGTTGTGCAATTATTTTTCATCGCCAACGATCTCGAAACAATGAAGAAAAATATCTTGATACTACTTGGTACTAGAACCAGTAACCACTCCCTCTCACAGAGAGATCCTGACCCGGGTAAAAATGATTTTCGGTGTGATTTCGGCCTCATTTCGGCGTGTTTTTGGAGTGTGTCGGCGTGTGTCGACGTGTTTTCGGCCCGTTTTCGTCGTGTCGACATGTTTTCGGCGTTTTGTTCACTACCTCGGCCTGTTTTCGGCGTATTTTCGGCCCGTAGTTTTTACCAGGGGAGTTCCAGCCGTGGGAACATTATAAGGTCATAAATGCTATACTATGGTAGACTGATCTGAAGACGACCAAGTACGTATAGCTCATACATAGATTATATGTTTACAGATAGGTACATTATAACTAGTACACTGATCGAGTGTTGGTGTGAGTGCTATGCTATGACGCATTCGTTATAGCTGTTAAGGGATTAATGAGAAAATAAATTACTTAATGTTACTGATATTGGCTCGTTGGGAATACTTTCATATCCAATGCTTCAGGTTTTTTTATTAAAAATAGTGATCAACGGCGGGTTTCGGTAAGTACGGTAGGTACGACTCGGACCTCAAGGGTATTTTATTTTCGGCATCTCTCCGCACACAATGGCCCATCTTCCATCTTGCGCCGCATGCCCTGCCACCTGTACACTTGGAGATCTTCTGACTGCGTCAGCGAACGTAGTTTGCGTGACAAAATTTTGGGCAAAATATAAAATTTGAGTTTTCACAACAAACTTATTTGCAATCGATACCCTAAGAAGAAGTACCAAGGTATGTTACACTGTCAAATTCCTGCACGTATTGTTTCAAATATCACTAAAACTCTTGCACCGCAAATTACTAAATACGTTTCAAACGATTAACAGAAACAGGACGATCTTTTATAATACGTTTAGCGCTAAATGCATTTGTGGTGCAAGAGAAAGAAGCGAAATGTGTAAAAAAATGTTTTCATCTAATACATTCTTGAGATAAAGCGTAGCTACCTCATCCGCATTTTTCACTTCATCCAATAATATCTGCATAAACGATGGTTGAAAATTGACTCGAACAAGCAAAACGTGCTCAAATCATAAAAATAAATATGTAACCGTGACTGTTCTGCCATTTTGAAAAAAAATGTTAATTGTCTGATTTATAAGACTTGAGTAGTAACACACTCGTGATTTCCATCAAGCACGGTTTGCATTGAGTTAAATTGTGTATTTCCCTGCTATAGTTTTTATTTTATTTTTTCTGAAGTAGGTAAAAATAAATAAGTGACATGATTATAAATAGCCCTTAATGTCGCGCAAAAATAAAAATAAAAACTGAAAGGCCTACTCGTAAAAATAGAAACGGCTTTACAGGATTTTAGGAATGTTATTTTATTTATGCAATAGTTTGTTTATTAAATTTGGTCCAATAAGATATCATCATCCTTTAGATAGTATATGTTAACCCAATATCCGCATCTGGATGCACGGTAGTGTAACGTAAAGTTTGCCTACTTTCCACAAATAGGTAATCCACGTGGAAAATAATCTAGGTTTGTCGCCTGTTTTAGATTTATTACAACAAAATACAACTTGAAACCGTATATATATATATATATATGTTATTGTCATATTTATCATAAAGTTCATAATCATTGCCAGCCCATACGATTTCCAAACTGATTTAGGTAAAACACAATTTCAAAAAAAGAACACTAATCACTGGCTAAAGAAAAACCAACTGCCCAAAAAGAGATTTTACATAAGTCAATTGAAATTACTTAAACTTGCAGTTTTATTAAATAATGAAATATAATAAAGATGATAAACCTTATTTGTTGCATATATGCATGATTTTTTTGGTAATCCATAAGAAATAAAAGATTTGACTGACGAAACCATGTAGCAGGTTCTTACGAAAATGCCTGGTCTTTGCCGATTCGACGAGAAATTAGCTGACACTTTTTACCTGATTGCTAAATGTTTATAAAGAAAAAAAGCGTAACGACTTCTGGCAATTGGTAATTACTTGTTAATTTGCATCATTTTTTGTACCTACTTAACATATTGCATTGCAGACGTGTTTATGAGTCAAAAACTTCATTAATGGCCGATTCCTATAATTTACGAATAATTAGTGGTTAAAATTAAGACTGTTGTATCTTTACCAATAATGAAGTTAATACCTCATAGCTTTGCATAGTGGACCCTCCCACATGAAAGTAGCTATCACAGGTAAAATTTGCTTACGATTTGGCAACAGACAATTGCTACCATTCGTAAGCTTAAGACAATACGAGACAATCAGTAATAATATGTAAGTAACATTTTCAAAAAAAATCATTGCAATCATCAAAACATTACCTATGTTTAAGTCTTAAAGTTTTGGAATAAGAAGATGAGAATAACGAAAAACTTATTCAACAAAATGAAAGTGATACAATAACACCAAAAAATTCGCTTCAGTCAATCTAATACATTAACAACGTCAGTAAATGAAAGGACATAAACAAAGAATATAAATTGCACAATTTCAACAACCGCACACCGGCCAGTCTTTCTAAAAAATAGAACAACCACAATAAAAACATAATTAAACCTTGTCAAGATCGAGTTAAAGTTGAAAATCGATTGTGAGTAATGTTGAACGACCGCAAAAATATCAGTGCACATCGCGTGCCTGAATCAGTAACAAACAGTGAAATTGATTGACTCACCTCAAGTTTTTTGGAGTACTCTTCCGTCACGCGCTCCTGTTCTTTCTCGAGCTCCTTGTTCTTGTCCAGAAGGGCCTTCCCTAACTCTGCGGCCAGCAGTAGGTCCGACTCCTTCTGCTGGAGTTGGGACCACAGGTCCTGCTCTTGACCCGCGTCCATGGTTCCTGTTGACTGCCTTGTCGCTGACATTTCTCTAACATACGCTTCTAAGTCCTCAATAAAATGTTCGTCTGAAAAACTGAGTGGTACAGGAGTCTTCCTCGTACCACTTTTACTTCTACTCCGTCTGTGCTTGTTGATAGGTGTTGATGTTCTTATGTCTCCTTTGCCCACAAATTCAGTTTCGTCTGTTATAAAATTGGGTGACTTGTTGCGATCCGGCGGTTCTGGTTCAGTGTTGTGTTGTCTACTTCTACAAATATTTGCACTAACTTCACCGGCCATTTAATCTGACGAGTCTGTTCAACAATTAGTGGAACTAACTTTGCACTATTTTGGTGTAGTTGTTCTTTTTGAATATTTTGTCGATCGCCTGTTGGAACTTGACAGTTTTGGGTAGTTTTATTTTGAATATGCTCTTGTTTATGTCGAAATCCTTTTTTAATGCCATTATAACAATTGGTGGATCACAATAGTAACATTTCCGGCTCACTGGCACTCACAACACTGCACTGTTATGTCGATACACTCGCGGGAAGGCACTGCACAGATGTTGCCTCGACAACGGAGCGGACACAACAGAATGCCTGCGAAACCTTCGAGGTAGAACAGCCCGCGACGGCCACAGATTATGAGAGCGGTGAGAGGTGGAAATAGGTAGAAATAAAGACGTTTATTTATAAACGTTACTTAAAGTTAAGAGACGCTTAAACGTAAAAAATGTAAACCATTAAGCAGTCCCTAATCATTACTTTATTTAAAGCAACGTGTAAATAAAGGGGAACCGATTTATAAGCTTAACATAATTTATTGTATTGTAACTACTTAGCTAATGATATGATAAGCCAACAAAGTGTAAAAAGAAACGGTATTTTTTAAAAGAAGTTGAATCTCTAAAAAATATTGGGGACATCAAATAAAGGGAACGCATTATGAACAGGATAGATAGTTCTGCCGGTCTATTCTGTAAAAATCTCACCGTCGAAACTCAGGTGAAGTGAGCTGTCATTAGTGTCAATCCCTAGCATCAGCTGGAATTACAGCTCACTTCACCTAAGTTTTCACGGTGAGATTTATACCGAATAAACCGGCTGGTCTTAAGCCCCTATTACACTACAAGATATTTAGGGCCCAATATTTAGGTAGTGTGTTTTTTTAATAGGGACCTTTCCTCCGTTTCTCTAATATACCGTCCTGATTTAGGGAAAGGGTCTCTAAATATCGCGTAGTGTAAGAAGGATCAGTTCAATTAATCCGTGAGCATAGATGATGATGCGGACGGCGCTTGCAATAGTACCGATATGGGAAACTAATATTAACTAGAAAAAAAAAAAACGTTTTTTTAATTAAATAACGTAATAATAAATAATAAGTATTTTTTTTATTTAATTTAAACAAACACTAATAAATTTTTTTTAATATTTTTTTTTATATTTTTTTTTAAAGTAAAGTGGAAATAATATGGGGAGACCTTTGCCCAGCAGTGGGATAATATAGGTTAACACGTAATACTAGTAAACACACCGTCCAATATATCAATAAATGGATACTAAACGTATTATTGAAATCCTTAGAACGGTCTCTCCTTTAGTGTCCCTTGTAATCTTACTAGCACCCTAATCGCGTAACACACTTAAAATAATTTTTTTTTAAAGATATTTCTAATCCATTGCTTCATATGTTCAAAAAAAATGTCTGCTCAGTAACGCAATGAATGTTGTTGAACTGTCAAACGAAAAGCCATTGCGACTGTTAGTGTGTTACGCAATTACCCCACAGATATTATTCAGGTTATACAGTATCTACTTAAGTATTTTTTTATAACTTAGGATGCAAAGTGTGAAACAATAAACCCATGTCTTGAAAAATGGCAAATCCTAGGATTTCTTCTAACTCTTAACAACAGGTTTAAGATAAATCTAATCACAACACATTGCTTAACATTTTTATTCTTACCTTGTCAAAAACCTTCCGCGTATGTAGAAACCACACCGTCACATAAAAACCTCTTTCTAATCTAATCTTTGGTGTAAATCAACACGTGCGTCAGAGCGAGACGCCAACGGAAAGGTAACTTCAAACGCCCATGCTAGACAAGGACAGCTATACATAATCAAGGTGATACAAAGAGAGTGGTCAAACAAAATGTCGAAACATTTATTTTTATTGTTAGTAAACGTCAGGAAATGATCTCATAGTGATCCTATAAAATTCGCATCTAAATTAAACCAGTAGCTTTTTCATAAAAAGTAAACCTTGAATTATGTATTGAGTAGCTCTGAGAAAAATATGCGCAGAGATTGATTTTCTTGAGCATGTAAAATTAATTTTGTCCTAAAAAGGATACATTTCCATTACACCTTTATTCTGAGGAGGTAGGGAAAATTGAATTATTTATTTACTTAATCAAGATAATATTTACATAATATAAGCTAACATTTAAAATAATAATATGTACAAGCAGGTATATGAAAAAATAAGCAAAAGAATCAAAAATAGAAGAATAAAAAAAAAAAAGGTTTTGCGCATTTAACGCTACACGTTGTATTTATAACTCCCAATCAGGTTGGAATATTTTCGCCGTTTGAGTTTTTCTGCACCTGCAGCAAACGCCCTAGCACATCCGTACTAGCACGTCCGTGCTAAGAAGATGCGATAGCGCCAGGGCATAGAGAATATAACCACTAATAGTCTTTGCGCCAGGGTGTGGACACATGTTGCATCCCACACCAGAGCACTGCATAACTTCCAGGGCATTATGGTCATTCCGTCTGGTCTCTTCCCATCGTCGCGTGCCAGGCCGTGGCTTCTAAAACAGCTGACAAACCGGTGGTAACATATTGATAAGATTACTCCGTACCAACCTGCAGAGCGGCACATTCTTCTGTCTCTGGGAAGATGGGTTTACGGGCCGATCTATATTCGGGCCAGTAGCGGACTAAGCCCGTCAGAGGCCCGGGGCGGCAAAGCTGAATGAGGCCCCCCAGCTTTAAAAAAAATGTAGTTTTAAAAGCTTTTTATTCAGTTCACGTTTGTATTTATAAATAAGTGTTTATGTTTATTTCGTTAAAATCTGGCAAGTGAAATTTAAATTCGAATTAAATTATTTAGGCTAAATAAACATACAATATGAAATGGATATGGGTGAGGAAAATAAAAAACGAAGCGATCGACAAAAAAAAAATAGATAAAATAAATCAAAGATATTTTTATTTTTTGTAGCGTGTTATATGTGTTTTCGTGCCTACAATTTACTGAACTCCGCAATAACTTCTATGAAATCGATTTCTTTGGAAATTTTTCTTTCTATTGAAAGCACGGCTAGGTTAACAAGTCGCTCTTGACCCATTGTACATACATCGAAAATATTTTTAACTATAATAGTTTAAGTTTCGAAAAACTCCTCTCGCATGATGCAACCGAGATGCAAATGGTCAAGAAGTATATCTTGATGAAATTATTTAGGTACTAAACACATTTTTAAAGTCTTGTTTAGGATTTGATCAGGGGAACGCGGAGGCATTTGGGGGCCCCCCAAGACCGGCGGGCCGCCCCTTCCGCCCCCCGGTTAGTCCACCACTGATTCGGGCAAACCGCTTTACCGCGTCGGTCAAGCACGGCACTTCTGAGTCAACCAGGCAGGGGGCTAAAATTTTCCCGGTCAACTTTTCAGTGCTGTGGACAGAAGACAGGAACGCCGGTAAGCTACTACTGGTAATTTTGCGGACGCCGAGGCCACCAAAACGGATGGGTACTGTGGCTTGAAGCCACGCTCCGACGTCCAAGGCCACATTTAAAATGGTTGTTAATGTGCTGCGAATTTGGTCAATTTTATCTAACAAATGGGGTTGCTTCCATAAAGGGGAAGAACGTAGAAAACATAATATGAAATATGGGCCAAAATAACAGTATCTAATCAGGGTGAATGCTGAATGTAAATTAATTTTGGAGAGTCTGTCCGAAATACGTTGAAATTTTTAATTTTTTCCTCGATGAAAGGAGAAAAACTGTCTTCTAAAATTGGGGAACCTAGGAGGTGCAGTGTACTTTTTTTGTCTAAAATTTTGATTTGTGGGGGCTGTTGCATTAAATTTATCTAGAGTCAGTTGTTTGTCGGTAATGTCAGAAAGGTAAAGGTCACATTTTGAGAGGTTAAGGTCCAAGCTAATAGATTGAAATTCCTGTTTGAGGAGTTTTAGATCTTTCAAAACAGTGTCTACATCACCTCCTAGCGTTCCATCGTCTAAACATCGTATTGTAAATCGTAAGGGCTGATATTTCAATAATCTGTTAACTTAATCGAAGGATATTTTTGAAACTTTGACAGTTATTTCATACAAAAACTGTCAAACGTCAATTTTATTCCTCGAACTAAAAGTTTTCTGGCGATTATAAAATCAGCACTTAATGTTGTATTTATTTGACTACCTAAATAAATATACATAAATATTTACACCAATTTCATTTTCGCCTGACTTTTCGATGCACTTCCGGGCACCCTAGAACTTTTTTTTTAGCCCGCGTGCCCCAAAATCAGGGTATTATTTTGTTTAGTTGTCTTTTACGATATCCACAAAAGCCTTCTGCCTATTACAACTACACTTCATATTTCAAATCGTCAATCATTTTATTTATCTTTGGTCGACCAGTGGCCGCAAGTGCTCGTGCTAAACGTGTGGTACTGGTTCCGATCACCAGCCGCCCGATACGTAATACACTTTCTTTCACAATCCGAAATATTTATCCATTGCTTCAAATGTTTAAAAACATTAATTTGCTCGATAAAGTAAATAACGCAATGAATATAGTCGAATTGTCAAATGAAAGGCATTGCAATTGTTAGCTAGTGTGTTACGGAATTAGGATAACGCTGGTTGGACAAAGTGTAATTGGTTTTTTTTTTTAATCAGGAATTTATCTGTAGAAGCTCGGAGTCTGGATTCATGCCCGGTTAAATGGCAATCAGTTCGTGGGACTTTAACATAGCCGGCGAAATATCAGTATCCTTCTAGTAACGTCAGTACGTCTGTCTACCCCTTCGGAGAATCTTATATTATACAAAACATCAACATAGTTTATCATTCCGTAACTAAGCGACTATATCGATTCAACGTCACTGAAATTCACCTGAACAAACAATCGTCAGTGTGTTATTCAATTATTCACAATTCATAGAAAAGTTTTAAAGAAGGAATAATCCAAAATGGCCGCTTTGATAGCCCCTGCTGATGATATGGAAATGGAGAAGATCGCAGAGGATGAACTGTCCAAGTTGCAGAGACAGGTAAAATTATATTTTTATGTTCATCTTCATCATCACCCATAGAACGACTTCACCCACAGCTGGCATAATCCTCTCTTTTCTTGTGTCACTCCCACGCTCCTGTGCCACCCTCATCCAAGTTTTGCCAGCGATGACAACAATGTCGTCTGACCATATACCTACCTATTCATATTTTTATGTTATTACATGGCAGGGGCCCGTGGCTAAATAATAACAGCCGCGCAGGTCGGTCGATCAGGTTAAGTTACGCTTGCCGCGGTTGGTCTTTGGATGGGTGACCATCTTTACATACCGAGACCCCTCCACGCCTCGGAAAGCGCGCTAATCCGTTGGCCCCGGCTGTCATATCAGTCAGATCTTTGACAGTCGTTACGGGTAGTCAGAAGCCTGAAAGTCTGACAACTAGTCTTACCTAGGGGTATCGTATTACCCAGTAACTGGGTTGTGGAGGTCAGATAGGCAGTCGCTTCATGTAAAATACTGGTATTCAGCTGCATCCGGTTAGACTGGAAGCCGACCCCAACATAGTTGGGAACTTCTAACCGGATGCAGATGAATACCAGTATTTTACATGGAGCGACTGCCGATCTGACTTCCACAACCCACTTACTGGCTAATACGATACCCCTAGGTAAGACTGGTTGTCAGACTTTCGGGCTTCTGACTACCCGTAACGACTGTCAAAGATCTACGAATGACAGCCGGGACCAACAGCTTAACGTGCTTTCCGAGGCACGGAGGGGTCTCGGTATGTAAAGATGGTCACCCATCCACAAACCAACCGCGGCAAGCGTAGCTTAACCTGATCGATCGACCTGTGTGGCTGTTATTATTTAGCCACGGGCCCCTCCACGTATCCTCACCACCCCCACGCGTCCTCTCTTCGAGTGGGAGTGAGCTATAATCTACCATTTGAGCTCAGTGCTGGTTGGTCGATGGCACATGTCTTCGAATTTTTGGTTCTAGGAGTAGGAAATGCCGGTTTCCTTACAATTTTTTCCTTCACCGGCTTGAGAGCGGTGGTAATGAAATTATTTACACAAAGTAAAGCGTCTGTCTGGGTTCAAGTCCACGACCTACAACTTCGATGTCGGGGCCGTTGCCACTGGGCAACTACTGCTCACCAAATTAAAACAGATTCCATTAAAAATCTAAAAACCTGCCGACTACAAAAACAGCAAAAAGTTCAAAACACTTTTCAAAAAGACTGAATCAGTTGTGGCAGTGTGGCTTAGATTTGACTCTAATCTCAGGTTTGATGCCTCCGACTTGAAAGAATACAACCGTGACAATGCTTGTTACGTATTGTACTGTCACAGTTCAGGGTGATGGAAATAGACCGGGCAACAGTGCTGACCAGCGTGCAACCGACCCTCAGAATGCAGAAGAACATCATCAACACCCTTAACCAGGACCTGGACAAGATCATGATGGAGCTCAAGGTACGCTTACATATTATGTAGACCATACCTACTGTAATTTGAAAACACTGAAAAGCCAATTATTTAACAGAAAAAAGTAACCGTGGAATTGCTTGCCGGCTCCTTTCCATGGGAAACGACCAATTGGAACCATGCACCTTGCTTCTGACGTTTCATAAGTGCCCATGTAGGTTTATGTGAAATAAAATATTTAGATTTTGAGACACGACTTTAAATCTTTACAATTAAATGCGACACTGTGTCGATCAGTGTGTCTGTTGTGTGCGAAAATGCTTGAACCCTGAGGAAAAACATAACCAGCGAGTTTTTTTTTTTAATAAACTTTGCAATTTACAAACACACACGATACGCTTCCGTACCGTATCGAAGAGCAATCATTGTTATCGTAAGAGTCCTCTAAAGGCTGTTCACAAGTCCAAACCTCGAAAACTTTGTCAGTTTAAATCAAATAGACAACCGCTTTTCTTCCGAAACTTGATTGCTATCGGGGGCAATGGAAATCAGGTTATCAAAATGTGTAATTTTCGACACGATAGCCTGTCGGATTGTTGTGAATAGCTATGCTACTCCTTGGGCGATGTTTTGGTTTGCATGCAATAATCCGAAGTCCATGCAGAAGTCGCGCGCAAAACGCTACAGACCACTTACCAGACGGCTTGGAAAAGTTCATGTCAACTTTGGCTCAGATAGCTTCGTGTGATTTTTGAGTTACCAAAATTACGGAACACGCTGATAATCCACATAAGGTAAGAAGGTAACTTAACATTTTAGACAGAATTATACTACAAACAATTCCTTGCTTAAAAGGTGACTCCAAACGTTGTAATCTCACTAATGTTCATTTACATAATTTTGTTTTTTTTTTTTTTTAATATTTATTACTTAAGTCACACGTATCTTATATTATTTTATAGCTCGTGTGACCTAAACCCGCACTTAACTCACGCTTTGCGGTGTAAAAATAGACTACTTAAGTCACAGAAAAGCGTGACTTGAGTGCGGGTTTAGGTCACACAGTGCTATGAAATATTTTTTCCACAGATGAACATTTCCAAGAGTCAACTTAAAAGGTGACTCCAAACGTTGTAAAGAAATGCAAAAGATTAATTTCAATTCACAAAGTTTTGTTTTTTTTTATATTATGAAAGAAAATATTTTTTCCACAAAAAATGAAGTATTTCCTAAGGAATTAATCAGAACTTATTTAATCAAATTTTATCTCAACAGTTCACAAAAAGCACGTCCAACCTTATGGAAGGCGCCAGAAGTCGGGACAAGCTGATAGCTCTTCTGAAAGACCACGAGAAGTACTCAACAGAAGTGAGGGAACACAGAGAAAATATCAAGGAGCTGGACTTCCTGCTGAAACAAGTGCAGAAGGAGACCAAGTCGTTGAGAACCAAAGTCACCGGGTTCGAAATTGTAATTATGAGTTTTGTTATTTTACAAGCGATGGGTGCTATCCTTCGTTATATGGAATTCTTGTGCATTAATTTAAGTTTTAGATTAAGCGGAAGAAGCTGTGCGTTGCAAGGCCGTAATATATTTTGTCTGTCAGTGAGTGAATGTATGAATTTCTGAATTTTATTAAGTAGTAAGTATAAGATATCCACAACTGAAAAAAACTGGTGCAACTCATGAGTGACATCATCATCTGCCTAGCCTTTTCCCAACTATGTTGGCGTCGGCTTCCAGTCTAACCGAATACAGCTGAGTACCAGTATTTTACATAGAACTACTGCCTATCTGACCTCCCCAACTCAGTTACTGACAAACGTGACAATATTTAAATACGAGTATTACCGTCATCTCTGTTATAATTTTGTGGTATTAAATACACTAAGATGTTATAAATTTTTCAGTACTAGGTAAACTTAGAGCATCAACGATACGTTACAGACTTTAAGAATCAATTACATGGTCTCTCTAATCTTTTTTTTAAAACCGAACACAGCAATACTTCAATACCGTGGCGGCAGAATAAGACATAATAAGGCACCTATATGGTGATAATAATTTCCTGGACGATTTTACTTGTTCTGATAGTTAATTATTTCTTCGACACCAACCAGGCTTACGCTAACGTGCTGACCGGTCAGACGCTGCTCAGTCAGCTAGAGAACCGACTCGACACAGCAATGAAAAAGTTCAACACAGTCAACAGCGAAAACTACTCCATGAGGCTCGAGATCGACCGGCTGCTGAGGGATCGGTAACTATGGAATCGTAGTAATAATAATACCAGTCTATTATTCTTCCACTGTAGGACACAGGCCTCTTCTCGTACAGAGAAGGTACGAGCACTGATCACCACGCTTGCTCAAGACGGATTGGCGATTTCAGACTTATAGTAACTATAATGTCCAGGTTTCTACACGAGGTTTTTTCTTCACCGATATCAGTAATGGCCAAGATAAACTCAAAACCTACGGAAATTAAAAACTCGGAAAGTATAGAATAGTATAATGTTTCAAACTAGGCTGAGAGTCATCAAATTTTCGAACGTCAATATTACATATGAAAATCCCCCGCCCTTCACTACTTCCCAGTGCTTTAGCTGGGAAGAAAAAGTATCGCAACAAACTCCCCAATAACAACAGCAGCATATCTCGAGGAAACACGGTGGTGTTTAATCATAGGCATGCTGTGAGTGAGCGTGCTAGTTACCTTTTGAACGCCAATCACTTGTGTAATACGAACTTGTATACAAGTGATTGGCGTTCAAAAGGTTAATGAAGATGACTTTGTCCTACAATTGGAAACTTCAAAAAGTTTATTTTCTATTGAAGACACCGCTCGCACGGTGTTCTAAACGTTTTATGGATTCTTTAGCAACTTATGGAAGGTACGCACGACGTCATATAAAGCTATAATTTCCAGTATAAGCTGACCATTAATTGTACAAAAAGCCTATACAATGCAAGGTCAGTTAAAACTGGAAATGTACAGCTTGATTATGTCGTCGTGTGTACAAGTTCATCTTTGGATTTTGGAGGTTTTAAAGTTGGAGGTATTAGAATGTTGATTTTATGATCATTTTATACTTAGATAATTGTCAATTTCTGTAATTTTAATTAGACCATTGCAACGGGTGGGATTCGGACTCACGACTTCCTGCTCCCCTATCGACAGCTTTTGCCAGTAGGGTATTAGCAGCTACACGGAGAGAAAAATCTTAGAAAAATTACTATGCTGTCTCATAATCTGAGAGCATTTGAGTGGTACCTAATGGAAAAATTACCATGCTAGCACAGTAAAAAATATTATGCTGTACAGTAAAATTTATTGAATAAATAGTGAATTTTTCCCAATCTCACTCAGAAAATTTTCTGTAGATGTCACTTACACTCACTTTACAGTGACGAGCACAGTAATTTTTCTAAGAATTTTCTCTCCGTGTAGTATAGAAGTGCATCATCTGCCTAAATTATTCCCAACTAAGTATGTTGGGGTCGGCTTCCAATCTAACCGGATACAGCTGAATACCAGTATTTTACATGGAGCGACTGCCTATCTCACCTCCACGAACCAGTTACTGGGAAATACGATACCCCTTGGTAAGACTGGTTGTCAGACTTTCGGGCTACTGATGACCCGTAACGTCTGGCCACGATCCACGAATGACAGCCGGGACCAACGGCTCAACGTGCTTTCCGAGGCACGGAGGGGTCTCGGTATGTGAAGATGGTCACCCATCCACAGACCAACCGCGGCAAGCGTGGCTTAACAGTAGAGTAGGTACATTAATACATAGGAAGGATTGAATTTTAAATATAGTTTTATTAGCTACCTAATTAAAAATAGAGTTTGTGGCTAAGGCTAAGTAATAACAGCCGCCCGGGTCGATCGATCAGGTTAAGCTGCTCTTGCCGCGGTTGGTCCGTGGATGGGTGACCATCTTTACATACCAAGACCCCTCCATGCCTCGGAAACTCTTTCTAATTATAGTAATTGTATGAATGAAAGTGATCTAAATTCGTGAAATCGGCCCTCTGGTTAAAAAGCGTGACGACCCGTAAAGTTCTGAACTAGGATCGTCTTGATATTCGCCCAACGAGACTGCACGCTCTGTTTCATAACAAATTGGAATCACTCGTTTTGTTACTCAATTTGATTAATTCGATAAGATTGCCAGGATAAGAAAGGTAACGCATAATTTTGTGGTCTATGAAAGGATTGCTATACCTAAATAATATATATACACGCAGTAACTTTTAAAATTGTGAACTGTGTGGGGTCAGACGAACCAGATACGATGTATGTAGGTACAGACGCCAGCACATCAAGGTACCCGAAACTGTCAAATTTTCCCAATCAACTTTGAACCTTATGCTTTAGCGATAAAGTTGAAAATCTATTAAAGAAATTTGACAGATTGAAGTAGCTTGATGTGCTGGCGTCTGTACGTACGATAAAAAGCAGACGCCAGTCTGTACGTTCACCAAAGGAAATAAGTAACCAGGGTCGTCAGATATAGTTGAAGTTTGATAAGAAGGCGATGGATATTTTCGAATGTTTAATTTGATGAATTAACTGTTTTCTATTAATAATTTAATTAAATTGCATTCGATAACACCCATCGGTTTCTAAAAAGACTCTGACTAGAAGCAGACGTGGTAATAGCCTAACAGTTATAAGGCGCTGACTAACCTATAGGAGCTCGTGAGTTCATAATTCACTCGTTGCACTATGACTAAAGAAGATTTGGATGGGCCGCATCTCGTAGCAAAAATCCTGCTACATCACTTTTGTATGACGGCCCGAACTCCTAAATCCTTCGTTACTTAGCTTAGTGTGAAGGTATTTACACAAAATGAAAAATATTCGTATTTGCTTATTATTGTACTCATATGAACTCAGTTGATATTCTGCAACTTCCAAGTCAATTCTTCAACACCCTCTGGAAGAACCAACTGAAGCGCCTGATGGATGGAAAAGCGATGATTATCGAGCTCCTGGAGCAAGCTATCTCCACGTACGACCAGCGTGAGGAGTGGTGCTCCAAGCTGGACGCGCTCAAGGAGAAGGCGGCTACTGATTATAGGAAACATTGCTTGGTAAGTAATAGTATTACATAGTTTATTGTCCAGGTAATACAGTAAGCAGGTACACAGGTTGAGGTATTCCACTCAGAGCATTGATTTCAACGGCACTTGACCGAGCGGCACCGAGTTGTTCCACTAACCGCACTGAAAGTTTTGATAAGTGCGGTTCTGTGGAACAGTCTATGCCACGCCACGCTGCCAACGTGCAGAAAAAGTATCCTGGCAAAGATGTACCTAAATTTTTCGTAAATAGACACACCGGCTGTTCTGTTACCAAAACTTTTTCTGACCATATTAGCTAGTTACATACAACACAAATAAACCTACTTCAAGAACACCTTTTTATTCTTTCTGCTGTTTATAGGAAGTCCGCGAACTCCAGCGTCAATTAGACCATAGTTTGAAGTTGGAAGAGTTCCTCCGAACTAAGGGCACGGTCAGACTGACGGCGGCCGATGCTAAGGCCGAGGCCAAGAAGTTGGAGCAACAGGAGGAGGAGATGAGGATCTATAACAATTACGTCAACATTCTGGATGCCATTAGGGTAAGAAAGGAATACTTCTTATTATCACGCTTGTATTCCTCGGTAGTGGTGTATAGTACGACCACGGACTAGAAAAAAAAGAAGGACTCCGCGCCACGCGTATCGAAAGTGAAGCACCCTACCGGTCTATGTGTGCGTGATTTGAGGGATACCAGATGAATGAAAATTTCCCCATGTTTTAAATATTTGGACAGTGTATTCATTTATTACAATAAAGCGATATAAGAAGTCCACTTAACTGAAATTACAAAAATATACTAGTGAAAACTCAAAATTAAGTGTTTATTTTGTATTTAGAAAAACGCTGCTGTAGAATACGTAATTCAATTGATTGTCTTGAATTACCGATTAGGAAGATAGGGGGATGGGTATTAAAGCTTACTTACCTAAAACACACAAGGTGTATTTTACCTATAATAAGAAAACTATTTAACGTTCTGTAGAAAATAAAACTGAAATATTTATTCAAATGATTTAATCAGAATCTTCACAACACATACATACACTCACTAACCCGCACTGCATTCTTTATCGATCCAAGAAACATTACAAAAGCACGCTAATCCGTTCCAATCTAAGAACCCTCGCCAATTGATGATTTGTATCAAAATGTATACAGCATATCACGCTTGTTTTCGACGGAACGCAATGGTATTCACATCTGTAGTTTCTTATTATTATAATCCAATCATTGTTCCATGAATGATTTGCTGTAGGAAGTCTATAAAAAGAATCATAGTCAATACTTGCAAAAAAATGACAAAGAACACAAAAAATAAAATTACCCAATCTCTCGGGACACTTAACCATTTATTTTCTGACAACACTTGTGTCAAATGTCTTAATGTCTTAATGTCAAAAATACAATAAATCAACAAGTAAAATTGTGCCTTAACTGTGATATGTTATTCCTTGACAGTTTTTCTGGGATGTAGAATTATTTTTACACGTTTTCAAAACACAAGATGGCATTATTTTATTTTATTACTTCACGTAAATAGTACCTACAAAGACGCCGTAAAAAATAAATAAATTTTGTAAAGAATGTGCGTAATATGGAAGGAGTGATGGGGCTATGAAAAAATTTCTTGAGGATGCGTAAGCGTGCGTGATCCATCGCCGCCCGTTCGATGTCCACCGCGCACAGGATGGATGGAAACCAGTACATGAAGTTTTTTTTTTGCTCCGCTGGTGTAATTGCTGAATGGCGTTCTAGTGTGAGGATAAATAAACAAATAATAATAATAATAAATAAGCCGTCTTGTCGCGTAATGGCGGCCGGCCGGCTTTCTATGATGTAAATGTGTGCGTGAAGCACGTTTGTACAAACGGTCCGGCACCCTTACTGTGCTTCACTTTCGATATGCGTGGCGCGGAGTCCTTCTTTTTTTTCTAGTCCGTGAGTACGACCATATTTCGTCAGTACCAAGAGTATATTTATGATGAGTATAATTTATTTACGACACGGACATTCAAAGCCCAAATAGTCATAGATAACATGACTATTTGGGCTTGTCCGTGCCATACGTACCTGTCCGCCATTTTTTTTTTCCAAAATGACTGCCACGCATGAAACTTATATAATCGATAGTGACATAATGCAAACAGAAAACATAACAGGACCAAACCCCGGAAAGCTTCACGTTTCAGAGAGATTAAGGGTGCGTTTCCACAAAAGCGGAGCTGGGCGGAGCGGAGCGGAGACATGTAGGAATCGTCCAATCACAGACGAGATGAGTGACGCGATGAGGATTTCAACCATTGTGATTAGTCGATTCCTGCACGTCTCTGCTCCGCTTCGCCCAGCTCCGCTTCTGTGGAAACGCACCCTATCGTTCAAAGTTGATAACGTGACTTCCATACTTATTTTAACTTGCGTATATCTTGTTGCATATATGTGTGATTATTTTACACATTCAGAATGATTATTTCAACAAAATAAAAATGACGTTCAGACTCCACAATCAGACCATGCCCTGCATTCTTCGCCATTTTTGCAAGATAAAACAGCCGTAGGTTTTGCTAAGACCCCCTAAGAAATTGCAAAATATATACTATACACATGAAACCCTAATATTATTTCTTGCGCAGATCTTGTAACAGCAGTTATATTTCAGGAGTTTGCCGGCGAAGAAGACGTGGACAAGCTGATCCAGGAATTCACTCGTCGTGAGGAAGAGAACTACGCGCTATTCAACTACATTAACGAGGTGTGCACCGAGTTGAAGAACCTCAGCGATAACGTCAAGATGCTGAGTGTGAGCATCGGTGAGAATATTGGAGTTTTATTTTTGTTAACCTTTTGAACGCCAATCACTTGTGTAATACGAACTTGTATACAAGTGATTGGCGTTCAAAAGGTTAAAGAGAACTTGATCACTCATCAAATTGGCATTTAACCTTTTGACCGCCACGGACGGCTATAGCCGACAAACGAAAACGTGCCAAACACGCCACCGACGTCTACAGCCGTCAAGAAAACGACATTTTTTAAGTACAAAATAAATCTTTTCTAGATTTATTTTGTACTTAAAAAATGTCGTTTATGATGATTACCCCATTTCAGATCGAAGGCCTCTTTTCAGAGAAGGAAAAAAGTATTGGTCACCTCCTTCGTTTATACTCATATAATAGATCTTGGTAACTCATAAAAGCTTTTGTCGCACACTGAAAAGAAACTATTTTCGTAAGCTCTTACTGTGCATACACAAGGGCGACAAGGCAGAGGCAAACGCAGCCGCCGACACGCGTTGACGGCTGCAGTTGACTCTGCCGTTGACGCTTGTCGCTCGTGTGTATGAGCACTAAGTCACCACGCTGAATAGAGCTTCTAAAAATTTGACTTCCATAGAAAGGTTTCATTTATTTCGTCCAGAGTATCAAAGTCCACAGTTGTTTAATAGCAAGGCAGGCACACTAAGTTGATAAAAAAAGCATTTTAACGCATTTTTTTTACTTTTTCTTTCTCAACAGAGGAAGAAAACGCGAAGCATCAAGCCAAGCTCTTGCAGCAGCAGGACAGCATCGAATCTCTGCGGAGTACTCTGGACGAGAAGCGCAAGGCCACAGCGAGCGTGCGTGCGACTTGCGAGAGGAGCTCACAAGTGCTGGCCACACTGCTGCAGCAGATACATGCTTTGGCTCTGTTAGTATCCCTATGTAGTGATACGAGCTCCTCCAAAAAGAACTTTACTACAACTGTAGTAGAGCTCTTTTTGAAGGAGCTCGTCCAGGAAAGTACTACCGCCAAAGTCAAAGGCAAATCATTTTTTTCTGTTCGTATAATGTTTACGTGTTTAAGTTGCAACTTTTAGTTTGACAGTTGTGCGACAGTGTCATGAAAAATGCTTAGGTCAAAGCCCATCCTATGAAACGTTTTTTATTTCCGCTCAGTGATTTCTTTAGCTCCACTTTTAGCCACTGGTTCAGAAGTGTTTCTGGCTCCGTCATGACGGCCGACCGCGAAAGATGGACCCCCCCCCCCCCCATCGCGCGCTCGTGATATAAGTCTATAAGCCACGCCCATCAATACTACTTATTTTCAAAGTAAGGCCTAAAAAGGCACTTTTGAATGCCAACATTTGCAAGAAAATATAATTGATTCTAGTTGCCTCTTTCAAAAGTAAGGTTCGTATGGAGAAAAACCATACCTACATATGTCTGCAGCCAAGCAGCGCTGCTGTGTTCGGTTTGACGATGTGTTCTGGTATGGCGCTATCATAATAGAAAACTAAAACTTTCCAGATCTTCGGAGTGCGACTCACTGCCTCTCCTGAAGCTGCTGGGCAGACGGTTTGACATCAACGTGACCAACGCGCGGCTGTACATCAAGAGCTTGGAGAAGAAAGTGCTAGAAATCATCGATATCATCAGAATTGATGAGGTAAGCAATTGAGAAGTTACCATAACAATCACGCTTGTATTCCTGAAGGGTTAGACAGAGGTGTGAAATTGTGAAGTACACCGAAATTTCAGCAGATAATTATGTTTAAATGACATATAACGGGGTCGAGCCTTTTGTCAGTAACTGAGCACAAATCAGGACTAGGGAATCAGAATTATTTACGGATAAAATCCATTATTAGATAATATTGTAAAAACTAATTATATTTAAAAGAGTACTTAGATTGAGTTTCTTGCGGTCTCTTCTCGATAGAAAATGACCAGTTGGAATCGTGCACGTAGTTTCTGACGTTTCATAAGTGCCCATGTAGGTCCACGTGAAACTGTGAGGATTTTTGTTTTTGATTAACTCTTCCCAACCTGGGAATCAAACCAAAGACTAGCAATCGCTCTTAGCGATAAGAGCGCCCATTGTGTCACACTTTGTAAAATTTCTACATTTATATTTGTAATTTATATGGAGTACAATTGTACATAATAAAGAGTATTCTTGCGCCCACTATCCCGACGAGGCAGTATTTTATAATTTATCGTTTTAAATTAATTTTATATCGTTTGCAGTTGATCCAGCGTCAGACGGAGTCGAAGGAGCGCACTCCACCTTCCACCCGCCGCCGTCGCGCGCGCGCCGCGGCCAACCAGCGACCACGAGAGAGTGTCCCGGTGCAGTAAACATAAAGTGATATAATGGAAGGACACTATGTCAACTTCAGGACCACAGATTTCTCCTGTTGAACAACACGAACGGCTATCGAAATCAAACGAAAAAAAAGTGCACTGGACGTACAGACGCCAGCACATCAAGCTACTCGAAACTGTCAAACCCAATCAACTTTGAACCTTATGCTTTAGCGATAAAGTTGAAAATCTATTAAATAAATTTGACAGATTGCAGTAGCTTGATGTGCTGGCATCTGTACAGTTAACCAGAAAAGTTATGCGCTTCGGTAATCTTCGTGTTTTCAAATTGGAACAATTTTCACGCCACAGAGTAACACAGAAGAACAGAGGCAAACCTTGAACCTTATCAATGAATCATATTACATTTTTAGATGATCCTTATTCAGCCCTTCTTGCGGAAACCGTTAAATTAGGTTCAATATTATCGTTTTCTTCGAGGCCATCCCGCGCAGAAACTAAATAATATATACCAGTTAACTTTAACCACCCAAACCCATAATCCAATATCTTTGTTTCCACATCCTGAAATAGTCCTACACCAACCGGGTGTTGTCCTTGGGTGCTTATACGGATAATCGTCGGTTGGTACCTCATTTAATGAAAAAACGTCTAACGTGCCTCTGCGAGTTGGCTTCGGCCCCTCGTACTTCCAAAGGCCATGACCACTCAACGATTCCTTACTTAAGTCACGTCAATTCGTTAGTTAATGACGACATCTGGTATTAACTTATTCTCTATGATACAATGGCGTGGTTTGAAGTGTCAAAATACATCTTGACGTGGTTTGTACGTGGTAAGATTTCGCGAGGAATAATGCAGAATTGGGGCCCAGGAGTGGTACGTAATTTTTTTTTTTAAACATTTGATATTGTTGTATTATTGAGGTCAAACTACACCGTAATTTTAAACAAACATTTCACGTCACTTGTAGAAGAAACAATAAAAATAATTATTAAAACAAATATAGTTTTATTTTACTTTAACCATAACTGTTTAATGTCCCTAATAAATAAAATAAAATGTTTTAAAATATTTACAGGTCTTTTTAAATCTTAGAATTACATTGATAGAGAGAGAACAGGCTGAACAAATATGGATGAAATTTGCCACATGGTTAGACTTGATAGAAAATAGTTTTTCGAGTACATAACGTAGTTTTTACAACATACGTTCGGACTTAACACTATACACTAAAATAATGTTATTTATTCATTATTACTTAAAATAATAATTACGTCCCCTAAAACTATACAACATGTCCCTGAATTAACGCACGGCCTCTTAGGGGGTCATTGAACAAACCTGAAACCGCGAAAAAGTCACCTGCCGGTCGATTCTGGAAAAATCTCACCGTGATAACTAAGGTGAAGTGAGCTTAGAGTGAGCTATGAGTCATACTGATGCTAGGGATTGACACTATTGGCGACTCACTCCACGCTCACTTCACCCAAGTTTTCACGGTGAGTTGGTTACAGAATCGCACGGCTGTTCCCTGCATTTTGACGAGTTATGCGAACATAAATGTAGGGATCAGCTGACTTTTTTTTTCGAGATTTCATGTTTGGTCCCATAGTAAAAGTTGTTCATAATGATGAGTACATTGGCCTCTTAAGAGGTTGTGCGTTAATTCAGGGACATGTTGTGTACATATTTTTTTATTAATATGAACATCAGTCAGTTCTTATGTAAAATAGTTTCATGACGCCACCTGAAACAATAAATAACGTAATAATTCATTGAAGTACTGTCAATTAATTATTTTTATAAAATCATAAAATTATGGCTATTGGACTCAGGCCTCTTCTCTGCAAGCCGAAATGGACAGTCATCAAACACACGGGCCCAAAGTACGCTTTAATAATTTCTAACGTGAAGATATTATTGTGGACATCCACGTCCACGTCTATAGCACAGGACGACGACGCTGTAAAATCCTATAATATCGTCACGTTAGAAATTATAAAAGCGTACATTCCCTTCGACTATTCAGTTCGAAAGTAAAATATCGCTGCAAAGTACAATGTGCACCTGTATAGGTGCGAATCCAGTAGGCTGAAGGAAAGAACAAAGAAAAGAAAAGCAACTTAGCGTAATCCAAAAACTTCTTCCCACTCACAAAACACCTGTGTAAGAAAAAACCTAATGGATGGCTTATGAGTTTATGACTTTTGACTATGACACAACCGAAAATCTACTATGTATCCCAAAATAGTCACCGAATTCCGTCTATGTTTATGTAGCACAAGCACATACTGCTATGGCATTCAGGAAACAATTTAACACGCACCAACTTTTTCATCACTCACACTCACACACCCACACACTCCACAGTCATAAGTAAAATTGAAATCATTGTCTAGTTTCTGTATACGGGCATAGTACGGGCGGGTATAGTCTTAGCTTAGGCACCAGTCTCCCACAATATTTTTCTTTAAGCCAATGACTAAAGAAAAAATTAGCCTACAACGTTCCCCCTACTGGCGGGCACAGCCGCCCCCCCCCCCCCGTTGATGCCAACCTAAATTTCCATAAAAATATTAACGACTTTATGAGAGCTACACACAGCCGGTAACGGTGCAGTTTTGTCTTTTGATAAAACACTGTGAACTGCGCCAATTCTTTTGACAAGTTTTAGCTATTTTATAGGAAGTCTTCGTTATGTTGGCACTTTTGAAATTATTATTCATATTTAATTTGATTGCACT
>OX451404.1:2474348-2541801 GCA_949629135.1 Eremobia ochroleuca | reverse complement strand
AATTTACCTATTTTAAACATTCTCACTTTTTCAGAAAGTTGGTTGTAGTAACTAAGCTAAAGCACCCCCACCAAACAAGTTAGGTTCATCAGGATCCGAGGTGGCGGCGCGGTGTGTTCTCTTAGACGTCGCGGGGGGAGTTTAACACCTCACTCCCCCCTGACACGAGGAGAGGCCCGCAGGAGCGGGCCAGCACCAGCCGGGGGTTGCGGAAGTATCGTTCGTTCCCGCGACCCCCGGCGTAGGTGAGAGAGGGAACACCGGGGTGGTTTTTAGTCAGTAAGAGTCTGACAGACCCCGCCGCCCGCCCCAGGGCGGCGGACATCCATGAAGATTATCCACCCCGGAAACAAAAAAAAGCTCGACGACGTCGATAATGATAATTAATCTACCAAATATTTATTTTTATTGAGCCAAACTGTCCCACTGTTGAGCAAAAGCCTCCCCCAAATCCTTCCAAGCATCATTTTCTAGCGCCACCTCGATCCAATCCAATCCAAGCTGAAATGGGATTGGGCAGGTCACGTCAGCCGCATGCACAGTGACCACTGGGCAACAGTCTGCACACGTGGCGCCTGAGAGTGTACAGCTCCTTCAAAGCCGGCCCAGGAACATATTGCGAGACTACCTAGACCAAATAAGTTAACTGACATTTATCAGTGACCTTACTTATTAATACTTACAAGAACACATCAGCTTCAGTAAGATGTGAGATGAAGTCTTGCGCCGAAGGTGGTTCCCCGATGTGCCCGTTCCAGTCAGGACACCAGTACTCCACGAATGATGTCATGCGGTTCTCCATGCGGTCCAGATTCTTCTCTGAAAGTTATTTTTTAACATAAGATTATTTCATCTAAGCTATAAACACGACACACCAACACTGACTGAAACTAAAATAAATAATTAGTTAATTTATGTGATTTTGGAAGTGACTTTTATTTTTTGTCCTAAAGTTTATTTTCTGCTGTAATGTAAATATTTTAATTGCCTTTTTAATAGTACGGTGAACCACACATTTCAACAACAACTACATAAAAACCTCTAGCCATTCAGAAATCAACCTAATCTACAAACGCGTAAAGTAAAGTCGATGTTTATATAACTGAAAGTTACTCTTCGGTACCTGGATTGATGACGTATCTGCCGACGTCACACTTGGCCGCGAAGTACCCGTCGATGACGTTACTCTCGTGTATCTTGTACAGATAGTATAGGAAGTGAATGTTCTCCATCCGGGACACGGGGTGCTGGTTCAGTATGGGGAGAGTCTCCCATGGAAATGTGTCTAGCATCTGAAATTTATGGATATATTTGTTATGGCGGCGATCTCTCGCGTCCGGCCCTGGTCCAGGCCATGGCACGGAGCAAGAGTGCATGGGAAGCCGTCACCTCCTTCTGCGAAGCAGTAATGCTTGCGAAGGAGGAGGCGGAACGCGTGAGGGAGAGGCAATCTTTGCGCCCTCACGCCCCTAGTCGCCGCAGGAGACGCCCTGGGCGTCGGGAGTCAAGAGCTGACTCCCGGCCACCGTAGGCGCGGGCTTGCGGACGGCGAGCAATGGGCAGTTCGCCGTCCGGTAAGGACCAGGCCCGGGTCGACGGCGCGTTGTGTCCCACGCGCGCCTCAAAGAGATGTCAGCAGTAACTGACGGGGTCCGCTGGGGCCGATGCTTGCCAGCGGTCGCGGATTGCTCGAAAGAGTTACCGTGGCCCTTGGCACAGGCAACTGAAGGAACACGGGTGGGTTTTAATCAGTAAAAGTCTGACACACCCTCCCGCTCCGCCCAGAGCGGGAGAAGTTATTTGATAATTTCCCACCAAAAAAAAAAAAGGGAAAGTAGGGAAGACTAAAATGTTTTACATTTTAGAAAGTAAGTATGCCAAGTATTAACAGTCGCACGGGCCGATCTATCAAGTTAAGCTAAGCTTGCCCCGGGTCCGTGGGTGGACCACCACTGATGGGTGACCATCTTCACGTACCAAAACCCCGTCCGTACTTCGGAAAGTACGTTAACCCGTTGGTACTGGCTGTCATTCGTGGGTCTTTGTCAGTCTTTACGGGTCGTCAGAAGCCCGAAATTCTGACAACCAGTCTTTTAAAGGGGAATCGTTTTATCCAGTACTTAACTGGGCTGTGGAGGTCAGATAGGCCGTAACTCCATGTAAATACTGGTACCTATTCAGCTCCACCAGGTTAGACTGGAAGCCGGCTCCAACATAGTTGGCAAAAGGCTAGGCAGATGAGATGAAAGATAAATCCCAGTTAGTGATTCTCCATTCAGATAATTTAATTTATTCAAAGGCAATCCAGAGTTGACTAGTTTCGATTACCGCGCACCACTGAAATTATGTTTCTTCTTGAAAACAATTTAAAAAAAATTACACCGGAATTAAATCAAAATACACTTCGTCTATTTTTCAAGATAAACTATTAAATTATCGGTTTCGATTTTATACACGGAGAGAAAAATCTTAGAAAAATGACTGTGCTGTCTCATAATCTGAGTGCATTTGAGTGGTAATGGAAAAATTACCATGCTAACACAGTAAAAATTCTTATGATGTACAGTAAAATTTATTGGACAAATAGTGATTTTTTTCCCAATCTCACTCAGAAAATTTTCTGTAGATGTCACTTGCACTCACTTTACAGTGACGAGCACAGTAATTTTTCTAAGAATTTTCTCTCCGTGTAGCTATAAAAACAAGGCCGACACTTACCTCATCCACAATAAGTATGACCGGATGTCGTTTAGCCTTCTTCAAGCCCCATTCATCATTATCTTTGACCTGCGACGCGGCCTGAGAAAACGCCCTAATACCATCCACTAACCCAAAATGATGGATCTTCTCAAAACTCTGCGACAAACATTTTAAACAAAGTTCGTTTAGAAATCGGAAATCTTTGGTGCAACTGCCGCATTCTATATTCAAAACTTGACGGACGTCCTCAATGTTACCATGTTCGGTCAATATTCTTCTGATGCACGATTTAATTTGTTGTGATTGCAACACTGGGCAACATTCTATTAGGTTGTAGAGGAGGATTTTTTGTTTTTGTGTTAGTCTGATGAAACTGGAAAAGAAATGATGAAGTTTAGTCAGAGTTGAGTTGAGAGATTTATGAGATACTAGCTGCGACTCGCGGTTTCACCCCCATAAGTGTCGATCCCGTGGGAATATCGGAATAAAAAGTATCATATGTGTTAATCCCGATTATAAACTATCTGTGTACCAAATTTCATCCAAATCCGTTCAGCCGTTTGAGCGTGAAGAAGTAACAAACATAGTATACAAACACACAGACTCACAAACAAACTTTCGCCTCTACAACGTGTAACGTTAAGTGCGCAAAACCTGAAAATAGTTTGATCAGAATAACGAGCAGAACTAATTGAACCACTTTTTAATATAGGTCACATTTTTCAAAAAATCTTCATTAAAAACGTTGCCATGTCTATTTATTAATAGGTCAAGCAAGCCAATGTCAGCGCGGCGCAGCGGCCCGGTGACGACTCCTCCCTCGATAAAGCGTCGTCGCAGACGCAAGAAACGATCAGAATGGCCAGTAAAACTAAAACAGCACATAAAACCTTTACAATTTTTTTAATGACTTATTTTCTCTCTGAAATAGGTCAATTGAATTAAAAATCAGTTGGGGTGTCTGAGGTTTTGCGCATTTAACGTTACACGTTGTATAATATTAGTGTGATTTAAAACTACTATTACCATGCTGATGCTCTCTCATATGTCTGATTGACAACAAATTGACGATACGTAAACCCTGCGATTGAGTCCCGAAACGTGATTGTAAAAGTTTATATTGCCAATTTCTCTAATCAAAATAAAATCAAAAAATTCAAAATCTCAGGGGTTAAATGAGTACATAGTTAATTTATTATATTAGAAGTATACAGAACTATTATTATATTAGAAGTATAAGAACTTACCCC
This sequence comes from Eremobia ochroleuca, assembly GCA_949629135.1. Classification (NCBI taxonomy): domain Eukaryota; kingdom Metazoa; phylum Arthropoda; class Insecta; order Lepidoptera; family Noctuidae; genus Eremobia; species Eremobia ochroleuca. Next base: position 2,537,851 of record OX451404.1, on the reverse strand, counting down.
CAGTCTAATATAGTGGTGTCAACTAATTTGACAACTTTTTCCTTCAAAGTTTTGTCCACTAATTTGCCGGTGAGCAAACAACCCCATCCACCAAGCCATTCTTTGTCCATCACATTGATCACACTCTGTAAACAAAAAATTCAAATAAAATAAATGTATTATATCAGTTCAATAACGTAGTAATCATCCCCAGCCCAGCCCTTTCCGAAGTACGATTTGTATAAATTATTCATGTTCAATTTGTATTGGGTTAAATCCCCAGACTCTGGGAAAATCTCAAGATTGAGTTTTTCCATTAGAAACATTTTCGGTTACTGCTTGGCCCCATTTGCGGCTGGCATAGCCGTAGCTGCCGACCGATTTCGGTCACAGTGGCCAATCTCAACGGAGATTAGCCAGGTACGCAGGAGATATTATAGTGCACAAGTGTATGCGCAAGCAAAAGTGCACTCTCTGTTCCTCTACTTTCATAGTCCGATGGGACGGCAATCCGACACGGAAAAGGAGAGATCTAAGGACAGGACCAACGGCTTTAGGTGCTTTCCGAGGCACGGGAGTATTAAACCGCCAACTTCCAAACGCCGGACTGTTACTAAGAAATTCCTAATGGAAATCCTAATAACACTTTGTCCGATCCGGGAATCGCCCCCAGGACCCAACGCTGAGCAGTTGCACTTGCAACCAAGAGACCCATAGGGCTGTCAAAGGTTTCCTATTACATGGCACTTCGTTACTTGAATACATCATTTCTGCCTACCCCGTCGGGAAAACAGGTATTATGTAATATGCAATGCATTTATAAAGTCAACATATTTGCATGTATGGAAGGTTATGAGATCCAGCACAACAGTATTGTTACTGTTAGCCTGCATCATCCTATGGGCGCGTTACCACTGAAGCGGAGCTGGGTGGAGCAGAGCGGAGACGTGTAGGAATCGTCCAATCACAGACGAGACGAGTGACGCGATGAGGATTTCAACCATTGTGATCAGTCGATTGCTGCACGTCTCTGCTCCGCTTCGCCCAGCTCCGGTTCAGTGGAAACGCACCCTATTCCTGGGCAAAAGCCTCTCCCCATGACTTCCAGCTCTTTCGATCCAGGGCTAAAGTGGACCACTGGTCGTTTGTTTGGCCAGCTCATCCCCCCATTTTCAACGGACAGTAATGGTTGAAAAAAGATTTACAAACTAAGGCTGTAAAGCAATTGTAATGATAATAATGAGCTATTCATGCCCCACAGTGCACTGCACTCTGTTAGTTACATGAAGGACGATTCAATTGTATAAATGATGTCATTTAACCATGCAAGCCGCACCGCGATGCTATCAATATTTCTATTACAATTTGAGATTCTGAAAAATTTTTAAACGACTGTCAATGGTCGAACATTACGCCTATAAATACAGAAGGCATAAGCAGGCAGAGGTGTATAGAACACCAAGGTTTAGGCAGTTATTTTTAGATCCCACGACCCGGGAGTCTATTGCTATCAAGGCAGCACAAAATTCAGACTCTACGCTGCTACTGAGACATTCATAATGGAAAAAACCCAATAGCACATTATCAGATCTTTAACCTAGACCTGGAGACTTTGGGCACATAAGGATCACAGGGACCCTGTGCATATAAAAGTAGATGAGCAAAATTCTAAAATTATTCAACAATTATATTTATTTCTTTACAATCACAATAAATTAATAGATAATTGTAATATGATTTGGAACAGTAGCTCTTAGCATTCACAGGTTAGTGCTTAAAATTCGCACTGCAAATCAATTATTTTGTCATTGAATCGGGTACTAATAATGCTTAGAATGGGACGGCGGCTGCAAATAATGATTTTTATTAGGGCAGGCCGGGGTCCCCGTCAATCGTGGGGCCCTGGGCACTTACCCAGAGTGCACAATAGGAACAAGGGGCCTGCACATTACCCGGCCTCAGGATCGCATCAGGACCCTACGCTAAATACTCGCGCATGTAGAATGCAAGAATAAATCGTTTTATTTATTTCTTTTATAGCTAGCTTATACCCGCAGCAAACACCCCCACGTTGAGATCAGATTTTATTCTACGGGGTGATACCGGGATAAAAATGAGTATCCTATGTCCTAACCCAGGACATAGTATATCCCTGTGACAAATTTCATCCAAATCCATTCAGCCTTTAAGGCGGAAAAGGTAATAGACCGAGAGACAAACAGACAGACAGACAGACTTACTTTCACATTTATGATTTAAAGTACGGATGATTGCAAGTTTCGCGTATTACCTTCATTCGTAAATCGATGTCCTCTCTTCGACTCCAATAGTTCTGAACAAGGCGCTTGTTGTTCAGGAACTGAGCATTGTCTATAGTCTTGTAGTTTTCATCTAGCAGTGAGTATAGTTCGGTGAATAGAGGTCTCTCGCCTTCTGGAATTTGTTTAACAAGCCATCAATCAAATGTACAAAATATTATCTAAACTAATATTATAACTCAATATGAAACTCATGAATATTTTGATTGAAGGACTTGGGGGAGACCTTTGCTCCTTACTAAAGAACGGGGGAGACCTTTGCTCCTTACTAAAGAACGTATTATATCAGATGAATAGTTACACACCGATTTCTCTCTTTCAGTCGTCAGTAATTTGACATTCGAAAGAAGAACTCAAAGCGTTGTGTATACAGGAGCTATACGTTTATTAGTAAGGGGGTACAGTCGCCGGCATGTAACTTGGCAAGAGTTATTAGTTGTCTTTCTTTGACTTTTTTCTAAACATGACACAAACATGTTTAAAAATAAATTATGACATAACCATAGAATAATGACAAGCAATAAAAGTGACCATTTTTTTGTTGCACTAAGTGCACATTGCGCGAATTTCCTGCCACTAGGCCAAAACCTTGCCAAGTTATGTGCCGGCGACTGTATCAGTATAAGCAGAGTTCTCATTGCACGAAAAACCTATACAAAGCGAGGTCAACTTATATTGGAAATGTATAGCTTCCTATGTCGCTGTGTGTACAGACGCCAGCAAATTAAGCTACTACCATCTGTCAAATTTCTTTAATAGATTTTCAACTACTTATATCGCTAAAGCATAAGGTTCAAAGTTGATTGGGAAAATTTGACAGTTTCGTGTAGCTTGATGTGCTGGCGTCTCTACGTACGGCAATCCCAAACGAATGCCAGTCGCGAGTGCGCTTGCGCTCACTATGTGAACAGTTTCTGCGTGTGTACGGTATCACTCAGTGTATGGAGCCAACCTTGTGTATCTATTTTATCGCCCTGTTGTTAGTTGACCTCTTTGTATAGTTACCAGTATAGCGGGTCAAAGTAAATTCGCTAGCAAAACTCCACAGACGTGATCGGTATCGATATCTAAACATTATAAAACGAAAAAGAAATGAATTTGATGATTTTTTATGTGGGGTTATAGATTGTTGTTAGTGTAGGTATTTACTTGAAATATCAGTTAAAATATCTCTTTTTTTGTAGACGTGATTGGTATCAAATCTGTTTTTTTTTTAAATTTTTTTATCGTGATTATACACGACGGCTTTTATGCAATTATACGCAAGAAAACGGCGTCGCTACTGAGCAGAGTGAGGGGCAGTCGAAACAGCATCCTGAAAACTGTAGCTGGAAGCCTCGGCTCTCCAATTATACAACAGTTTGTGCGGAGGTTGATTTATACTAACACTAGGCAATAAGTTATTTTTTTGTATGTTACTAACACAATATGGATACTTTTGTCCGAAATAAAGTTTATTATTATTATTATTATACATCGATACCCATTACGTCTGCAGAGTTTCTCTATCTAATTTAATTTGAACTTGTAAACTAGCCACACTTCCCGCCTTTCGGTGTTATTAACTGCTTGAATGCAATAATTGATAATTGTTGTTCTTGTTGTTGTTGGCTATTTACTTTTAATTTTATTATTTTAATTTTAGAAAACCCTTTTTTATTTTTTTTCATGATTTAATTTTATTTATTTGCAACACGCTTGTCTTAATACAAATTCTAAACAAATATTGTTTTGTAAAAACACTTTGTTTAAATTGAAATAACGCTAGTAGTTGTAGTAGTTGCATTGTCTGATTTATTTGCATATACTACTTGTTTACGCTAAGCTATTAACACGCTACCGTCATCTGTGAATCACAGCAAAACAAATGTATTTGGCAAAAAGTGTCTTAACGTTTTTACACTATGACTATTATTCAATGAGCGAGAATCTTACCTTGCCGTAACACAGTCCTTGACTAGCACGGGAGGTAAAGAAATTTTCTCTGTATACCGCCATTGGGCATTTATTATTTTGTCAAGTATGTGAACCATTGCTTTACTTGTGATAGCGTTATTGTAATTTAACTGTTTTTCTACTCCCCTTGCTAACTTGATAAGTTCCAACTTTCTGTAGTTGAACGTAAGTGAGTGTGCCCTATACTATGTACTATGTAAATATGTATTACCGGTGTACTGTAACCTAAACTTATGGTCAACTAGCGACCCGACCCGGCTTCGCACGGGTGTAATGGAGAAACACTGATAATTTTAGAGCCATTATTTCTCGTAAAAAGTATAGGATAAAAAATGGTTATTGTGGGTTATCCCTAAGAGATAGACATATACCATCGCGGACTTTTTTGTAGACTTTTTTAAGGTGTACATTACTGTAGTACATTATTTTGATCTATCTCGAAGGGTTCAGCCAGCGTTTACAATGTAAGCGCAAAAAAACGTGTTTATTTACGACATTACATTAGAAACCTCTAAAATTATCAAGGTTTCTCTACTATATTATGCATGTATTATACATATAAACCTTCTTCTTAAATCACTCTATCTATTAAAAAAAACCGCATCAAAATCCGTGGCGTAGTTTTAAAGATCTAAGCATATATAGGGACAGACAGACAGGGAAGCGACTTTGTTTTATACTATGTAGTGATAAAACTTTATTATTATTATTATTATTTCGGCGCCAATAATACAGGGTGTTTCTTTTTTTTTCATTTGATAGGTTTTTTTCAACTCACCTTTAGTAACATTAGCAGGTATATGCACAGTCATGGGACCTAAGCCTGCATCCATCAGGTAATCATTGGTGAACATGCTCAAGTATATTGAGACTACCTCCGTTCTATACTCTATCAACGACTTTAAGTTCTCGTTGGGATTGTATGGTACAGTCAATTGTACTACAGTCCACTCTGAAATTAAAAAGATTAGGAAATTAGTATTGGTGATGATGAAACGGGTGAACGCCGGGAGGGGACGCCCTAGGAGGACAAAAGGAAAAAGGTGACAAGATCGTCACCTTTTTTTAAATTTGCTACGAATTTCTCCTGTATTGTGGGTGCGTTTACAAACATTTATACTCACATTCACAAACAGCCAGACCCGGAACAACTACTTGTACGTCATACAAACATTTGTATCGTGCGGGAATCGAACCCGCGACACGCAGCGCAGCAGTCAATCGTTTAACCACTGCGCCAACCGTGCCGTCGACGTACGTGCGTAGTATTCGCAACCGACGTGCGTGTGTGACCGAGAAGTATGAACGAAAACAGTAAAGCCTCGAATACACTAGGGGACAAATGGAGCGACATGTTGCGGAACATGGCGCTCGGCAACTACGTGAATGTCCCGAGAGAATGTCGCGCCGTGCGCTCGCTCTCGGAGCGGGAGCAAGAAACATGTCCCGCGTCACGTAAAATGTTGCGGGTCATGTTGCGGGACACTATGCAACGTTGCAGCGTCACGTATATTTTGTGTTGCGCGTCATGTTGCGGGACAAAATGTTCCCTAGTGTATCCGGGGCTTTAAACAATGTAAGGATCGTAGCGGGTGGCCTTCTATGGTTTCTGCCTTCCGCATGGGAAGAAGGCGTGAGTTATGTGTGTGTGAAGCGGGTGAACTTTGAACGGATAGCTAAGACTTGACCGAAAAAACTAGGTGTTTCTAGGGTCTAACAAAATAGTTTTGTCTCTTTTTATTTTAATCTATAGCCCGACAGCAAAAACAGAGTTCCGTTTTTCACAAGTATCTTCGTATGTCGTTTTATGTTTCATAAAAACAAAATGGCAAGTAGATTTTAGACGTGAATAAAATGTCTTGAATAAAAATTATACCATGACCATTGTATCAACATAAAGGGCTTGAGTGAGGATATGATTCCATTAATATAATGAATAAATGAAGGCCAGACCATATTTCAGCCACGGCAGCCAATCTCAACGGAGACTAGCCTTCGGCGCGGGAGATGTTATAGTGCACCAGAACCGAACCCAGGACCCCACGCTCAGCAGTCGCGCTTGCGACCACGAGACCGACGGGGTAGTTATAAAAAAAAAATAACATACTAAAAAAAAACATACACTTACTAAAAAAAACAGTCTAAAAACCCGACTGAAACTAAAAAGTTAGTAACAGTATGTGATAAACATAATTTTAGGATTGAAGACAAATTATGTTTATCACATTCTACTACTTACAAAAAAATGGTGGATAGTAAAATTATGGAAAGGCAACATGGGACTACCCACATCTTGTAATTATAGCCAGATTCCTTGGGCAGCTAACCAACAATAATTATGAACAAGTATTTTGATGAAGTAACAAGTGTTGCAAAAATCAAGTTAATGCATTTACTTCAAATAAATCTATTACAGGCACTTTTAAATTGTCAAGGGGTCAGTCAGTCACAAAGATGAAGTTAGTTGCCCATTCCAACATCGGTTCCTATGGGCAAGCAACTCCATAGACAATCTTTTTACCCATGATGATGAATTAAGCCATTCTCACAACAGTGTACAGTACCTTTAGGTAATTCTTTCAGAATCTTCTGAAAGTTGTCAACATTGTTCTCCTTGGAGAAGCGCAGATATTTCTTGTGAAATGGCTCATCCTCCTCTATTGCAAATGATTCCAAAACATTTGTTATGTTGTCTGTACCATCTGAGAGCAAATCTAAAATCTTTCTTTCTTTCTTTGATCTGAAAATAATAATTAATCATACAATTTTATTAAAGTCAAAATAACTTATTCTGTTAGCAAAAACTACTTTAGAATGCTGTGTTAAAATAGCTGATGCTGTGGTTAAAATATATTGATTTACTTATTTATTCACTAGCGACCCGCCCCGGCTTCGCACGGGTGCAATGGAGAAACACTGATATTTTTTTTCGTAAAAAGTATAGAATAAAAATGGTTATTGTGGGTTATCCCTAAGAGATAGACATATACCATCGTGGACTTTTTTGTAGACCTTTTTAAGTTGTACAATACTGTAGTACATTATTTTGCTCTATCTCGACGGGTTCAGCCAGCGTTTACAATGTAAGCGCAAAAAAATGTGTTTATTTACGACATCACATTAGAAACCTCTAAAATTATCAGTGTTTCTCTACTATATTATGCATGTATTATACATGCATAATATAAACATAAACCTTCCTCTTGAATCACTCTATCCATTAAAAAAAACCGCATCAAAATCCGTTGCGGAGTATTAAAGATCTAAGCATATATAGGGACAGACAGACAGGGAAGCGACTTTGTTTTATACTATGTAATGATAAAACAATTCACATTGTGCTTGAATTATGCATATTATTATCATTGCATGCAGAAAAAGTTAAATGAAATCATCATCACTCTCTTGCCACTGTCCCAATACATTTGGGGTCAGTGAAACATGTATTTTTCTTCTATACATGAAAGTTAATTTACTTGGATACAATTAAAAAAAGGATCTAAAATATTATTATAAAGAGAAAAGATTCAAGGGTGAATAGATTTGGATGAAATTTGGCACATGAGTAGAACATGACCTGAATGAGGACCATAGACATAGAGAATGGACTGAGCGTTAGCTTCACAAAAGTGACCACTCTCTAGAAAGAGACAAAGCTACTGTGCAGCCAATACCTGTAGTACTACTAAAGAGACAACTACTGGCCGTGTATTCACTTTCTCTCTCGTACTTTTCGGTCTGTATTCACTGCACAGCTGAATATGGCGCGCTCAGTTCATTCTCTATGTCTATGATAAATAAGGACATAGGTTTTTTTTTTTTTAGCCTACATTCTGTCCCACTGCTGGGCAAAGGGCTTCCGTTTTTTCTTCCAAGCCTCCCTGTCTTGTACGATCTCTGGCCCGGACCTACATGGCCCTGCAAATATTACCACATCGCCACACCACCTTCGCCGTAGTCTACCTCGACGGCGATGTCCTCCCTCAGGCGTCAGGGCATAGGATGCTTTATAGAAATAATAATTTAATGATTTACCAGTTGTCAGTAAGGCGGTAGTGAATAAAACAGATACTTACACAGGGTTCGCATCTATTAAATCTTTTATAGGTTTTATGTAACTTGTGATTTTGTGCAGTTTATTTGCTAAAAACAAAAAAAAAATATATACATGTTATTAAAACTAAGATTATTGTTTGTTGAACCTCCAGATTTCGAGAGTAGTGCCAGAGTTTTACTGTCTTTAGTTGATGAGTCAGAACAATATGGTCAAAGGGTCAATGCTATTTTAATTTTTATTGCACATCCTCCATTCATTTAGAGAAAAACTTGGGGAGGTTGCAATCGCAACTGTTAAATGTAACACACATTTACATTTGCACTTGCAACTGTTAAATGTGTGTTACATTCTGGGTTTGATTCCCAGGTTGAGCAGTATTAACGAGTTATTCCATTGAGAATTCCTGCGTATCAACCTGAAATCTGGATTTGGCTATGTTTTTGTAATGACAGTAAGCTCACCCTGTAGGTTCTCTTACATGGAACTTAACACTCTCAGCGCCATGTGGTCCGCCGGCCGCCCACATGGACCGCTTCTCTAGAAAATCGCGGCACTGAGAGTGTTAAATATAACTGGTGAAATGTGGTTATCATACACACTTTGTTTTTTTTTTTATGTGAGAAATTATCAAATAACTTCTCCTGCTCTGGGCGGAGGGAGGGCGAGTCCGACTTTTACTGACCAAAACCCACCCCTGTTCCTTCAGAGGGCGCAAAGGTTGCCTCTACCTCACACGTTTCACCTCCCCCTTCGCGAGTATTAAGGCTTCACAGAAGGAGGTGACAGCTTCCCATGCACTCTCGCTCCGTACCATGGCGTGGACCAGGACCGGACGCAAGAGATTGCCCCGTGAGGACGCGGCGGAGCTCCGCCTAAGCCAGGCATACCTCCCATGTCCTCTGGGCAACCCACATAATGGTGACACCACACTGTATCACACACACCTCTGGCTACCCCTTCAGAAAAAACAAGCCTGATGTTGTCACCAAAAGAGGTAAGTAACCAGCGGGGTAGTTGCTTAACACACTATCAGTAGCAATGGATTTCATTTTGACAGTTCAACAATATTCATTGCGTTATGTAAGTTGTTGAGCAGACACATTTTTGAACATATAAAGCAATGGACTAGCAATGTCTTTCAAAATGATTCAGATTGAGATTGATAGTGTGTTACGCAATTAGGGTGTCAGGAAATTGAATTTCACAAATGAACTGTTTGTTTTCTATTCCATAAATTAAATATTATTCGAAAAAATTCCATCGGTATATCAATAAACTTCAACTATATTCGACGACACTGGTTACTTATCATCTTTGGCGACCGAACATTATTTACTTGACATACATACCAGCGGCTTTCAACTGTTCATCTCTATAAACAGCCATAGTTCTTAGAGAAGCTGATGATGCCTCACTCAAATGGAATGCACACCCCACGTCATCATTGTCCGCTAGACATTCCTCAGCCATAAGTTTCCTACCACCTTGAAAGGCAGAATAATTAAAAATATCTTTAAACATCACTCATAGAAAAACACATAGATCTGTGTCTTTGAAATACTTAATTGATTAGTTCATTAGTTTCTAGTTACCTTTAGCACTAGATATTATGTTTGTATTCACTTAAAGGATATTTTAACTTACAAATGTGATGGCAAAACTTACTTTGATAATTCGGCCCGTTAGGAGTCGGTGGCGCTTCATGAACATATTTATTCAATATATTTTTGAACAAGGGCTTCGTAAAGTTAATCTCATTTGTGAATATATCAAAATCTTCCATAGTTTTATGCACTTTTCAACTTTTACTTTGAATTTCAGTGTTTGTGCTGGTTTATGCAATGTTTTCAAAATTCAAATTTGACATTACTGTTTGCGTTCCAAACCTCTAACGTCATTTGGAACACACGCTTGTTGTTTTCTCTTTCATGTGCGTAATGGTGACAGAAATAAAAACTAAGCTCTTGATAAAAATGCTAATACTATTTATTTGGAACGCGGGTTTTATTTGACATTTCGAAATCCGTTAGGTATTGCGTTCCGATTTACAAAGGCAGGTAATTCCGGATAACTTTGAAGCAATAAAAATTATAACAACGCCAACGCGCAGTGATTATTTTTACTAATATGATAATCTTGATCACGAAACATTTAATTTATCATTTTCTTCTTAAACTAAAGCAGTCTTGTAGTTTATTTGATAGTAAGAACACGTTACAATTCGAGAAATTGCGTGCTGATTCATTGCAATTAGCTTGTTGTACTCATGTATTTCTGTCGAACTTTCTATTTGCTGTATAATGAGCTACTAAGACGTAAGAATATTAATTAGACAACGCCATTGATATTCCATACTGTATTATGCAAACTGCATTGCTGTGTAGTACACACCTGTTGATGCTTGCATAAATATTTAAAACTTTGTTTTATATGATAGGTAGGTACCCGCATCACACTTTGAGTTTGATGCCAAATCGAACATTAAGTACCTATACCTACTTTTGCAACCATAGTACAGAATGCAAAAACAATCCGTAATGTTACCTTTACAAAACTAGTAATTTTTTCTGTGGGTAAGTAAGTAAGCAGCTTGACTTTTCATTGAAAATAGGTAAGTAAGATACCTAAACTAAACCTGATTGTTTAAACGTTTTTTTTTTATTACCGATGGTAATTATTATTTCCTACAGCGTTTTCTGCTTAACCCCAGAACAGCGACTGACTCGAATAGAGGACCTTACGTTCGCTGGGTGCTTGCAACGTCTAAAACAAGTGGCGCTATAAATTGAATGGATACTTTTCGGGTAGGCAGAAAAAATGTAATTTGGAAATTATAAAACACGGGTATTTTACAACTTTTTATTTCATAATAAACATAAACAATGCGCAAATGAGTTAACCGTCGATTTGCCACATTACTATATTACAGACTTTCACGTCGTAAGCAATTATACTCTTGGTAAGTAGGATAAAATAAAAGTTTCTAAAGATTTTTTTAAGTTAAAAAATAACTGAAAGTGGTTATGCTTATATTGACTAACAAAATGCTCCTTACAAATAGTAAAAAAAATATTAGTGGCACTGATAAACGTTCTACAAAACCATACAAAATGTGTAGAAGAACACAGCATATTTTAGTAAATTGTGCAAATGTATAAGGCACAAGATGTATAATTTTAACGTCGAACAACAAATATGGCCGAAAAACTTTAAAAATACAATTGATTATGCTTATTAAAGTGCCTAATAATTCCATAGATACAAATAAAAGGAGGTAAACTTGAGTATATGTGACGGAAAATGCAAATACAAACAGTGGACATTGTTTGCATTTACTAACGATTTGAACATGTTAGCAAGTGGACTTTTCCAAAATAAAGGATACAATACTGATAATTAATACATGACGGAGTATCTACACCGGTACATATATTGCTATATTTAATGAGGCTTAACCGGATCGTCGTGCTGAGAGAGAGCAACCTGTCGTTTACACAATTTGCATCATGTAAGCTTAAAACTTTACAAAAGAAGCAACAAGTAACATTATCACGTATTAAATTGCACTTATTTTACACGTAATTGCATACCAACGGGTATCGCGACCTATTTGTTAAGCCTCATGTAAACAACGATAATATGCTGAACTGTAAACATGCCGCAAACTCAGTTTCATGTAACTTAATGCCCGATGCGCTACGAACATCGTCGCACCTTTAGAATCGTGTCGAAATCCGACAAAATTCGTTTCATTGCACAAAACAATTGACTTTTTTTGAGGGAGTTAATGTAATAATTATGCTTTTTCTAATAATACCTACCTACAAAATATATTTTATCACACGTGTTTATTGCGTTTTGTCAGTTTGGAACTAGTGGAGGAAAACTGTTTTTGCTGCATGCCCAGTAACAGTTGAGTTTTTGTTCAGTGTAGAAAGTAAGGTACAAATTCAATACAAAGCAACAGTTTTGCTATAATAATAAGCAAAAAGCATTTTAAAAATATCACTTAATTTTTAACACATTTCTACTTAACCATAACACAAAAATAAACTATTCGAATGAATTCAACATGTTTTAGAAATATTTTCGTTATCTATTACGGAGATTTTCGTAAACCACGCAAGTGGGTTAAAGACGAAAACATTAATAGATTCTGAGAACTACCCTATCTAGTTAGTGTTTCGTGGTGAGTTCAGTTCATTATATAAATCTTGTATACCAGTGTTATTCACAAACAACAAATCTCATCTAAACTTCGTGTTACAGAATTACTACTAAATATGTATAAAAACCTACTAATTCATATATTAATTGAATATAAAGGCATTCGTCGGATATGACTCGAAGGCACATTTTTTAAACAAAAGTTTTAGTTTTACCCATCACAAGTTCGTTATATTATAACGTTTATTTGCATATCTACGTAACAAACGCGTCTACCGTATGTCTCCATAACATTCTACGTGAAATAAAGTTTCAAATCGATTTCTCCAAGCACCTCATACTACGATAAAACATCTCTTTCATTAACACTAACCCTATACCACTTTTTTAATATTTTTTAAACGTGATTAATAATTAATCTACTAGTAAATCTAACGTTTTATAAATATATTACAATAATAATAATAATAAAAACAAAAAAACTTTATTGTATACACCTATTATTGCTCTCTTCGATAAAGGTTCAGTAGTCTCGATGCTACTAAACATAGCGTATAAATAAATAAATAGGTATATACACTTGACTTACTAAAGATAACGGAAAGACGCTCGATCATATCGCGATTCGCAAGATTTAAAAGATTATGCATGCTTATCAAAATTTATCTTATTTACAAATACCTACCAGTGTAGATCGAGAAAAAAGGCCTTGAAATCTATCACATTTAAGTTTGGGATACTTAACAGGCAATAGCCAACATAAAATAAATTACTATAAAACTTGAAAAAACAGTAAATACTGTCATTTCTAGATGAAGGAATTAAGTAGCTGTTCTATTATGCGAATTACTGTTGCATTATTCGAGTTTACGCGTTCGTCTCCGCTCAAATGAACATATAGCGTAGGCGTTATACACTTGGCAATGCACGACCTCACAACACGCTTAATTTATTCCATCTCGTACAATCGCACCGCTATCATACCCCCGCAAAACTAGTTCAAAGTAATAAGTGATTTAAGACGCGCGGGGGCCGGACGAAATACCATCAAACTTAAAAATATATAAAATGATCACATACATACACAGTTCCGAAACTAAATTGTGGCACTCAGAAAATGGAAGTACAATAATAGCCTGAGTGTCGATCAAGACATGTTGTTGATGCCCACCCTTTTGCTCAAAGGGGATGCGTCGAGGATCCTTTCGTTAGCTTTGTCTTCCTCCCTGAAGTGAATCCGCGTGATCACAATGTCCCCTGTACTAAGAGTTTGCGAGCCGACCTCTGTTTTCTTAGTTTCAATGAGATCATTGCACTTAATTTCATCATAAGTGGAATTATGGCATCTGCAGCTACAGCTTTTCTTGTCTGGCTCTCCTAAGTTCAAAATTTGGCTTAGATTGGACCAATCTTTGTTTTTGAGCAATGGCAGTGTTTGTTCCATTGTTTGTGAGAATTTATCCTCCAACTCTCCACTGAGGGGGGCGACAGCCGACAGAATAGCCTCAAGGCGGTTAATTTTCTCTACTTTATCCATATTTGTGTCTGATAAGATTTCATCCATCATCTGCATGGATTCTGTGAGGCTTGGTGGCTGTGTGGAGTGTGGGGATGATATTGGATCTGAAGGGTTGGACTCTAAGCTAGCCATTTCATTTTCCCTTTCATCATCATCTGAATCAGAGTCCTTATCTTGTCCAATAGCTTCCAGTTTTTCCAATTTCTTGGATATTTTGTGACAACCCTTCAATTTTTCCTTTTCTTCTTCAGTGAGTTCAATGTATCTGAGCAGTCTAATTTCTCTGTTGCTCAGGACAATATTCTTAGTTGTTTCAGCCAGTTTCTGCTTCAATTCACCAACTTCTGTATTAATTTTTCGTTGTCTCTTGCGCAATTTAACTTCAGTTGGCTGAATATGCATAAATACTTGCTCATTGCTCAGTTCCTCAAATAGCTGCTGATTCTCGGGCTTAATATTGCTTGACATGTAAGCATAAATTGCTGGGTTGACCAAAGATAGGACATCTGAAGCAGAGTAAATGATCATATCTTTTGTCAATGGTCTCCTTGCCCAGTAACGTTGGTCCCTGCGATACACATTTTTCAATTGTTCCTTCATGGGGTTCATGGGTGCATTGTACAATTCACATAAGGCATTGAGACTAAGGTTCTTGACTTTGTATACAGGCACACCTTGTTGTTGCAATTGTAAAACAGCATGAGCAGCTTGTGTGTCGAAAACATTCTTCAAAACAATCTCAAATTGATTGTGTAAATTGACTGAATCATTCCTACAGTCATGTATAATTTTAACAACATTTTCACTCTCTAGTAATTCCTTAATTTTACCCTCCACAACCATGCTTGGACATGCCATTATATCTAGTATGTACACTTCACCATTCATGGTGGCTATTTGACACAATGTCAACACTCCTTTGAGGCCAAGGTTTATTCCTTCGCAGTCAAAAGAAACTATGTTTTTTGCATTGCGTTTAGGCACCATAATGCTTTCGATTAGCGTGGCACATTCCCTTACATTAGCTATGACAGTTGTGCACTGGAGCACCTTCTGGCGCCATGCTTCACCCATCACATTATTCCTTAAGCTTGGAGTACCATTCGTTTCTTCAGCACTTCGCGCATTCAAATGATTGTTGACCCTGTCACGGACCATGTTCTCTGCCAAATTCTTTATGACAATAGAATTAATTCTTTGCTTCAGAGTCTGGTTTGCAATGTTCGCTTGAGGTCCTCGTGGAGATTCAATAGGACTGAGTATTCTGTTGTTTGCTGGACTCTTTTTGCCATCTGATGGAGTAGGACTCTCAACTGTGAGGGGGACAGGGGACACAGGCTTTTCCTCGACCACAGGCTTTGGTACATCAGTCTTTGCTTTAGCTTTTGCATTAAGATACATAACAGGTATTTTTGGTTTACTAATAAGTGTGACCAAGTTCGATTGAACATGGAATGAGTCTGAAAATATTTTTAAGAATGCGCTCAAATCTGCGGGCGACTTGAACATTTGATACCAATACTCTTGTGGGAAACGTGACACAATTAAGTGGAAGAGCTGGTCGACCATCACGGGGCCTTTAGCCTCTATGCACTGTGCAACATAATCTAACAACTGTTGGGCAGTGTCTGTGTTAATATTAGCTACAGGTAGATTGTGGAATTGTTCAGAATTTGTGTGTGCGTTACCTCTCCTATGATTCTCACTGACTAGAACGACGTTGTCATCGATGATCTGGAAGGAGTCAGGATGCTTCAGCAGGAAGTCCTTGAACTCCTTGATCCTCTGGCCGGAGATGTGACGCACCTGCGGGGAGGCCTGGCTGCGGTGGCCGAGGAGGCTCTTGATCGGCACTTCGGTGCCCTCGCCGTACTGGACCATCTTGCCCGCGAAGTACTCCTTCGCTTCCTCGATGTAGTCGTTGTTGGACGAGGCGCCAGCCCCGCAAGGGTGCTTCTGGAACGTGTTGATATCAACATAGTCCCCGTCTATGCTGAACAACGCCGGGTATTGAGCCAGGAACTTCTTCAAGCCCGACTGCGACCCGCCAGCGATCTGTCGCATCTCCTTAGTGAATCCTTTGGCACCAAACTGGCAGGAAAGATCGTGCAACGTGCGCGGCTCGCCTTTGTCGAGTAGGCGTTCCACGAAGAACAACAGAGTAAGGTTCCTAGCGAGCTCATATTCCATTGATTCCATTTCCCTGCAGTTGGTGCCAATGTGTTTAACTTAAACTAAAAATTTTCTACGTATATGTGTCACCCACAACACCATGAAATTTTTCTTTTCTATCCGCACCTGAACCATAGATAGATTATAGACGAAAGTGAAGTGTTGAGATGATAATACCAAAACAAATTACTAAAAACTCATGAAGTCGAAAAGAAATCAAAGTAAATGGTTATGTAACCGCTACGTAGCATTATTTATTCTACATAATCTTGATAAAATTACATGATTTACGCTATGATACCAAATAATTAGTAATCATTAGTGAACTTAAGTAAGTCGTAAATTAAATTATGATGCAACACACAAACAACAAAACTAGTAAAAATGTTTTGTAACATTTACTAGATTCAATTAGTGGTACTAGATTTAACGATGTTTGAATGTTTTTTATTTGTAGTTACTTTAGTAATTTTAGTTTTCTAACGTTCCATCACTTTTTCATAGAGTAACTGTTTTTCTTAACGGTACAAATGCATGGTAAGGAACTCATAAATGTGAAACATGCTTAATTAAACATCTACTAATTAAATACACAAATGAAAGATAATAACAAAAATATATGAACCATTACATTAAAATAAAAACCATTTGGCATTCCATTTTTGTTTCTTGAGACCCTATCTCGTCATCGTGTTTAGTAAAACTAAACGCAAATGTTGGTCAACGTCAACTGTGTGTCAAACACTACTGTGTGTCAAACGATTGTATTGGTCTCGCGATTTCTGATTGCTGTAATCAGTATTAATTGCTTTTATTTCTTCTCAATCATACTTTCACGAATCGCAATTATTGCAGAGCTGTAACTAACGGTTTTCTGTAACAATATCCTACTCTAATAACATCATGGTAAGTAGTTTTTATAAGCATTGATTACTAACACGGAACTTCTACAAATTGTACACCCACTTTTTCACTTCAATTGATTTATAATAACATAAACCGTTTGGAATGCATCAACTATGCTCGTTCCTTCAGAGTATAGAGACCATCAATCAATATAATTATGATTAACTACATTGGATAATTTTAAGTCCTAACAAAATTCTTCTAGATACGACAAAAAGTTGAGAGACAAAAAGTAAATGATGTAAATTCCAGTTTTAGAATTGACGCTTATCTGTTGTTAAGATAGGAATCCCATATCCTAAAATTGACACTTTATCCAGGATACTAATCACCATTGCCTATTTTATGATCAAATAGTTACATTTGTAAATGATTTTTCCAGCTTGTCCTAGTACTCGGCGACCTGCACATCCCCCACCGCTGCAGCAGCCTGCCTCCAAAGTTCAAGAAGCTGCTACTACCTGGCAGGATACAGCATATACTGTGTACAGGCAACCTCTGTACGAAGGAGTCTTACGATTATCTGAAGACATTAGCCAGTGATGTTCATGTTGTTAGAGGAGACTTTGATGATGTATGTATTAGTTTGAACCTAGTAAAACGAATTATAGAAAACTTAACAAGTTAATATGCTTAATCTTTTGACCGACACATCAAAAAAGCAAAAATGAGCCCTCGGCGACAAGCTACAAATTACCTTCAAAAGTCTGTCATGTATAGTCTAATCATTAATTCACTGGAGTACTCTGACGTTTACGATGTTACCATTTTCTGATGAAAAGAAAATAGTGTTGTCACAAGAAGATTGACATCAATCACTCACTCATTCATTCTCGTTACGTTCTAAATGAAATCACATTATTTTATTTATATTAATAAGAAATCTCCCAGCCTAGTTTTGTTTAATCGATTTAAAAATATTAGTAGTAATACCGGCAGGTTGACGATGATTTTCAAAAAGCAAATTATATAAAATGAAATAAAAATGCGTTGGATATACTTTTATTCGTCATCGTCAGACATAATATCAGCACTATCGCTGTCGCTGTCACTAACACTTATTATAAAACGGTCCGTAACATTGTCTGTCATATGGTCGAGATTGCACATTTTATTTTCTGCTTTTATTACATGACCCACACAGCTGCTCCATCTTTCGGCACTCACGTTTTTAAGTCCTCCTTCAAACAATTTTTGGACTTCTGTCATTTTAAATGTTGTGTTGTTTCTGGCAACGTATTCGTTCGTCTGCGCCCAAACCAGCTCAATACAATTGAGCTCACAGTGGTAAGGGAGCAGGCGTAAGGCAGTGACTTTGTTTTATAAGATGTATAGATGTTCCTATTGACTTTGTGTGAATGAGCTGAATTTCAACTAACAGAATGCATCACTATTACAATAAATACGGCAACATTATTTTACAACATGATAATAGCATCTGTCAGTTTACTCCAGTGAATTGATAATTACACTATAGTTGACTGTGGCATGTTGGGAACATTTTGGTTTGTCATCTACACATGAGTGTGGCGGTCAAAAGGTTAAGGCACTTGAAGGTGAGACCATACTTGTTAGTTGAATAGTTGTCTTTCATAATTTTATGATTTATATTCTGTCCAATTGCTGGTCAGGGGGTTGTCTTAGTGGCTAGCTATAGGATTATTTATTTATTTATTTTAAGACTTCAAGCACCTAAATGTACAGAGGCGGACTTAATGCCTAGACATTTTCTACCAGCCAACCTTTGGGTGACGCAGAGCTAAACAGTAGTAGGTGCAATCATGAGAGGAATAAATATGTGGAAGTGAATGGGGGAGCCATTTTCATTACAATCATATGGAAATATTTATAAAAAAAATCTGTTTCAATTCATTTATGTATCAGTATCTTCCCAATTTCTTGATAAGTATTCTGAAGTTGAAGATATTCATTATTTTTTATCCCTAACTTAATTAAAACAAAACATTTTCAGAACTCAACCTACCCAGAACAGAAAGTGATAACTGTCGGCCAGTTCCGCATCGGTCTCATCCACGGTCACCAAGTTGTACCCTGGGGTGATGAGGAATCCCTAGCTTTAGTCCAAAGGCAGCTAGACGTAGATATCCTGATATCAGGCCACACACACCGGTTCGAGGCGTACGAGCATGAGAACAAGTTTTATATCAACCCAGGATCTGCTACCGGAGCTTATAGTCCACTGTTCAGGTAATATTTTGTAAATCTTTCTCATTAAAAAAAATGTGTCCGACCAAAGGTTTGCTTTCTGCCAGTTTCGGCCATGAAGCAGGTTTTGTCTGCAGTTTCGGTGTCAGCCAAATGGTGGCCGAATCTTAGGGCCGACCAAAAACTGGTGTATGGCATTCGTGAACTGTTGATTTTGATAGAATACAAATGACTTACAGATAGACAGACAGCATAGAATTAGTAATGGGGTACCGGTTTCACCCTTTTTGAATGAAACTAAAAACATCGTGTATGTTTATAAATAGAAGACATTTAAATTCCATGGAGACAGGTTGCTTTTAGTATTAGTGAGTTAACAGTTGTTCGTTTTCTGAAAGTTTGATACAAGCTCTAAGGGCAAGAGCAGATGCATCTTAGCGACTTTGTGTTCGGTCACAATATGAAAATCACATGTTTCTGCTATTACTTCGACGCTGCCTCGCGTTTTAGAGACTAGTTTCCTTTGAGTATGGTTTAAAATTGCGTTTTCTAATGATGCAGAATTGTTTGGCGGAGAGATAAAGCATTGTCGCTAGGTATATTAAGCTCCCGAAAAGCGATAAAATCGTTGATTGCTTATGCTGAAATTATGCGATGTTAAGAGTTGAATCTCTCATTTCATAAATGAAATCGCTAATTGCAAAAGCTAACGGTAGCATATCTGGTAAGGTCGTTATTTAAGTCAGGGCTTATTTTTTAATCGTAATTTTGAAATTTTGACAGTTTCTCACACAAAATTAGGCAAAAGTATTTTATTTTTTATAAGTACTCAATACTCAATCTTTATATGCATTCCACAATGTGTATCTCAGGTGGTAGGTTAAAAAAAAGAAATTGTGATCATTATGGACCCTGTCGGGCACAGCAACAATAACAAATTTATGTAGGAAAAAAAAAAAACAAACTTTAATCAAATTATTTGTAACAAATCAACGAAAAACTACCAGTTTCAGAAAATATGAAAATAACGCCACTTAATAAAATAACTTTTTCTTAACTTCATAAGTTTCGGTTTCGACCGAAACTAGAATAGGAGCCGAATGATTTGTTTCGGATGAAAATCAAGTTCCGGATGGACAATAAAAAAAAACTGTAATTTTGTCTGTTTAATACACAATATTTTATACTTCAGTAAAAGAATATTAAAATCCAAATAGCCATCAAAAGATTCTTATAAATAAAAAATATCAGCTTTTCAAAGACTGTGAACATTCTTAAATTTACGAGAATTGCCACTCAGCTGATATGCCAGATAGGTTAATGTGCAGCCATCTTTTTGTTTATCATGTACATTTTTCAATTTTTTTTATTACAGGAATGCAACCCCGTCATTTGTGCTAATGGACATCCAAAGCTCGACCGTAGTGACATATGTCTACAAACTGCTTGGAGATGAAGTTAAAGTGGAAAGGATTGAGTATAAGAAAGCTTAAATAATAAATTGTAAAATAGTTGTAGGTAATTAATATATTATCAAAATTAAAATGTTTATTCCAAATAATTATTTTTTACAAAAATATGCCTTTTGATTTTCGTTTCAGTGAAGGAATGAAGTCTTAGGGCAATACACCAACACACCAAAAAACCTGTCAAAAACAATACATTTCATGTTTTATGTCGTTGTCTTTTCACCTCATATATTAGATTTGTGTTGCATTATAAAAATCTCGTTTACGACGCCTTCGAGAAATCATACATGGCTTTTACCACATTTTGTGTTAGGTCATAGCAAGATATTTTGTGTTAAGTCAGCAAAATATTTTGTGTTAGGTCAGCAAAATATTTTGTGTTAGGTCCTAGCTAGATATTTTGTGTCAGGTCCTAGCAAGATATTTTGTGTTAGGTCCTAGCAAGATATTTTGTGTCAGGTCCTAGCAAGATATTTTGTGTTAGGTCCTAGCAAGATATTTTGTTCTGATAGGTTGAGTTGATGATTCATATTTTATAAAAATAGGGTATAAGGCAACTTGTCACCTGTATTTTTTTAACAATCTGTAAGTATTCTGAATACAGAATACTGGGTGTTGGCGTGTTAAATAAAATACACAGGTGGAGGAAATTGGTAGATTTAGGTTATGAATCTCGCACTGTTATGTATGTAGTTATGTATCTGAGATTTTCATACCTCGTCCAGTGAAATTCATACTTTTCACAGGGCCCTAATTCACTAGGACCACTTAATGATTCCTTTCTTCGTAACCACGAGAATTCCTTAGTTAATCACGACATCTGCTGTCAACGTATTCTTTATGACCACTTCATGACACAATGAACGAAATCGCGCGAAATAAACGCGAAGTTGGCGTGGTTTGAACTGTCAAAATACACGTTTCCTGTATCTACGGTTGATTTTCGATTCCTTGCCGTTACAGGGGTTTCTACAAGACACGATATTGGTATGATTTGCACGTGGTAAGATTACGCGGGGAATAATAATTATCATGGGGCCCAGGTATAGTTATTTCTGTAGTCGGGTTTTACAATAATAATAATCTTGATAAAATTACGAGCCATAGTACAAACCGTAGTTTATTGGTACCTACTGTAAGCACGAATTTTAACTTAAGAGCGTTAACGCCAAATCCGCGGCACCAAGTTTAGGTAATTGCAGTGCTCTTTGCACTCACACAGATGCGCGCGTGTCTGTGTGCGTAGAGTTGGTGTGCTCTCTGTCATTATAGTCAAACTAACCCATGTTGATCCGTTGAGTTATGTATAATGATACTTATTTAACCGTTAGTTGATTTTTATTTACTATTCTTATTTTTATTACAACCTTGTGAAATAAATAGGCAGTTTTGGATACTTTATTACTACATAGTATAAAACAAAGTCGCTTCCCTGTCTGTCTGTCCCTATATATGCTTAGATTTATAAAACTACGTAACGGATTTTGATGCGGTTTTTTTTAATAGATATAGTGATTCAAGAGGAAGGTTTATATCTATAATACATGCATAATATAGTAGATAAATCACTACATAGTATAAAACAAAGTCGCTTCCCTGTCTGTCTGTCCCTATATATGCTTAGATCTATAAAACTACGTAACGGATTTTGATGCGGTTTTTTTTAATAGATAGTGATTCAAGAGGAAGGTTTATATCTATAATACATGCATAATATAGTAGAGAAACACTGATAATTTTAGAGGTTTCTAATGTGATGTCGTAATTAAACACATTTTTTTGCGCTTACATTGTAAACGCTGGCTGAACCCATCGAGATAGATCAAAATAATGTACTACAGTATTGTACACCTTAAAAAGGTCTACAAAAAAGTCCGCGATTGTATATGTCTATCTCTTAGGGATAACCCACAATAACCATTTTTTATCCTATACTTTTTACGAGAAATAGTGGCTCTAAAATTATCAGTTTCACCATTGCACCCGTGCGAAGCCGGGGCGGGTCGCTAGTAAAGTATATATATACTAATCAGGGGTGAAAAGTTAGAAATGTACTACAAATGTAAATTCCTACAACGATTAATATTATATTAGGTCATCCCACTTCCAGTGTCATATTTTATTATTATTATTATTTTACAAAAACTGACTACTATATTATATAACCTTGTGACACTAATCAATAATCTCCACCACTATTAATCACTCGCTCCCAGACTGCAGGCAAATCTTGAACACCATTTAAAGTACCACTTTCATTTAATTCATCAATAATGCATTTAATATCTAACTCCTTTTTGCTATTGTATCGAGTACCCGACAATTTCCTCTTCACATGGCCAAAACAATTGAAATCACAAGGATTCATATCCGGGGAATATGGCGGCTGAATAATTTCAATCCATCCTTTTCTTCAATTAAATTCTGAACTATTTTTGATTTGTGCGGTCTGGCCTTATCATGTAAAATTATAGGACTCGTTATAATAATATGATGTTCGTCTGCCCAAATAGGAATATTTTCTTCTAAAAATGACTTATATCGCTCTCCAGTCATAGTTGTATTTTCATCATAAGTTCTCCAAAAAGCAATGCCTCTGACATCCATAGGTACTATTAGTAGTATTTTTCGTTCATGTAGCTCTGCACGTGGTAAATGTTCAGCTGAAGTGCCCGGTTCCACCCAACATCGTGACTGATGTCTTTGAGGAGGAGTATAAAATTCGACCCAAGTTTCATCAAGGCATATGAATCTATTAAGTATATTTTTCTTACGGCGATACCACGATAAATGGCTACGCGCAGTTTCATAACGAAACTCCTTCTGATCCGTGTTCAGAGTGTGAGGCACCCACACTGCACTTTTATTGACCAGACATAAATCCTCCGTGAGTACTCTATGTATAGTGGAATGAAGCCGTTTCTAATCTTTCTTTCGAGTTTTCCTGAATTTTCAGTGTTATTTCACTGAGTTTTTCTTTTTGTTGAGTCTGAAAATAACATGTAGGTATAACATAGTGACACAAACCGTAAGCATCGTGTCCGGCGGTCGATTGTCGGCTTGAGACACAACAATGTTTTATTTGTGCTAAAATATGTATATAACGACCAAGTAATTCTTACAAGATTCCCTGCGTCAGGATCTTGGGATGAAGCCGTTTCTAATGCTTGCGAGTTTTCCTGAATTTTCAGTGTTATTTCACTGAGTTTTTCTTTTTGTTGAGTCTGAAAATAACATGTTGGTCGGTTTGTGTCGGTTAGTGACACAAACCGTAAGCATCGTGTCCGGCGGCCGATTGTCGGCTTGAGACACAACAATGTTTTATTTGTGCTAAAATATGTTTACAAATGTCCAAGTCATTCTTACAAGATTTCCTGCGTCAGGATCTTGAGTTGGAACCGTTTCTAACGCCTGCAAGTTTTCCTGAATTTACAGTGTTTTTTCAGTGACTTTTTCTTTTTGTTGAGTCTGAAAATAATATGCAGAGTATAATATGAAGTGACACAAACCATAAGAAGCACCACGACAGGCGATCGATTGTCGGCTTGAGATAAATAAATAACGACGAAATGTCTTATTTAGTTTTGGTTTAATAGGTGCTAATTCAAAATAAAGGAAACACGTGTCTGTTTAGATATAAAATCTCAAAAATTGCCATAAGATATAAAGAAGTAAAAAAAAATAAAACTTACAACAGCATTTTGAAATATTTGAACTTCTCTTTTCTGCCTATAACAACGAATCGGATATTAATTTTATCTTATTACTACTGTGTTTCATAAAAATACCCAGACAAAAAGTAATTTGAAAAAATTATATTGACTTCAGAAAGTAGTAAGTATAATAGTTTCTTATGGTTTACTAATTACACCTAATATAGATATTTTTTTTATAAGTAGAGAACCCACCTCGTTTCAGTGGTATATTCTCAACTATCCAAAACTGACAACCCCAGAATGGTCAATTCAGTTTATGAGATTATAAGACAGAATAAACGCAAATTATTACGAATTCTATCCCCGTGTAAGAAAAATATGAATTGGCTATAACCTGTTACATAGTTAAAAAGTGGCTCCTCGGTAACTTACCTTTTAGCTTCATTAGCCTTGGCTAAATTTTCATATTTTTTTCGGTTTATTCCCGTATAGCGCCTTTTGTTAGCTATATCTAAAAAAAAGTAAAATCGAAACATACATAAAGAAGTCTAATTTAATCTTCTTAAGTTAATTGAATACCATTACATTAAAATATGTACTCACCAAAGTTCTGTAATATAATAAAAATATATTATAATAAAAAGTATCAATATGTCCCAGTCGCGCTAAAAACTCGCGAAAGTACGATAATATTTTACGCGACACGCAGCGATGGGAGCGACACACGTCCTGCCTCTGAAAGGCCTCAGCCGGCAATGAGCGGTGGCGTGAATCCGCGCCGATTATATAGCAATACTAAATAATTCATAGTAAAATAAACATATAAGTTATTAAAAAAATATTTGAACCATGTTTTAGAACATAAATGTCTTAATTTACTAGGTCTAAAAGAAAATATAAATATTTCAGATTTCATCCTAAACTAACACGTTTAATATCTCGAAAAGTGGCTACAATTGACACTTTTGAATATACTTTTCTTGAATGAAAACTTACAGTAATCGTGTTTTTTTTTCAGCCATGCACTAAAAAATGTTCTTATTTTTTATAAAGTAATGTTGTAATAAGTTTGTCATATATGGTTTTACTAATATCTAGCATCTGCTTAGACCGTCGATCGCTAGTTTTAAAAAAGGCTTGCATAAAAACGGTTCTGATGAAAAAACTAAACAAAAAATTGAAAATGTTTTTCAGCCATGCACTAGATTATAAAATTTCCAATAATATGACGTCAATATCTCATCTATAAATTAAACATATTATGGTTTTATTGTCCGTCGGAAATCATCAATTTTGACTCCAGCATGGCTCTAACGCATGAACCCTCTTAAACTAGCAGTTTGCGTAGAACTCGGAATTCCCGCCGTTTAAATCCTATTACCCGTTTTCCCGTAGGAATGAAGCATTTTCCCGCGGTAAAAAGTAGCCTATGTTCATCAGGGATAATGTCGGCTTCTAATGTTGAAACAATTTTTCAAATCGGTCCAGTAGTTTCGGAGCCTATTCAATACAAACAAACAATCAAATCTTTCCTCTTTATAATATTAGTGTAGATAATATCTATAATCATCGTTATCAGGTCGTCATCATCGGTTTGCGTTTAGACTTTGTAATGCTAGGTCTGCTGGGTACAGTTTGATAAAATCTAACATACTTTGAAACAAATTCAACTAGTGGTTGTATTACATTTCATGTTAGTGTGCATACGAGCGGCTCGCGTCCACGGCAGAGGGAACTGCAGCCGTCGACATCGTGCCGCTCGTGTATTTGAACACCATATTCGACTTACTATTCATCAATCAGCATCCGGTATAAAAGCGCTACGTATTTAGAACAAAACTTTATTACTTCTTCTTTTCGTATCGATGGTACTCGTTGTTTTTTTTTGTAATATATGTACAACATTATTTTTAGTATATGGCAAACCCGATACACGTGTCTAGTATTTTTATGTAAAGAATCTATGTACAAAATTTCAAAACTGTATCATGAAAAATCACGAAGTTATAAGCTTGTTATGTTACCTGATTGTCCGTACAAAAAGTTGGTTACCACTTAACACGCGCCGCCGGCCGACCGGCTGTGACCTGTGTTGTGTTGTGCGCATATGATTGCGGATATGCACTTAGTGTCGCTCGGTGCCCAACTTGTTACCATTTTTAAATATTTTTGGGACAAAATATAACATGGTGTAAAAACTATTGTAATCGATTCAGTTACTTATTCTGAACAAACTATATTCAGGTTTGCAGTATACTAAAAAAAATGTTGTATAATTTGAACCCAGTAGGTGGCCACGTTGATTGCGGCATCAGTGGAATTCTTTAGGTCATCCGAGGTGCAGGTGAACGGGCACTTAGGACACTCCAGAAAGTGGGGCATGTTCTGGTCAGAAGCACCGCACTCGCACTGAGTGTTGGACGGATCTGTCAAAATCTTTGTAAATACTTTAGTACGTAACCTAATGATCTTCAGATTGTTATATTACCAAAAGTAGTTATTGTTTCTTCACTTTTATGTCAAGCAAATTAAAGTGTTTTCTGAGTTTTAGTTTACCTACATAGTATCGAAATAATCAGGACTCTATTAAGTATTTACATAATTTAAAAAGCTCTAATACTACTAGTCTTTAAATAACAATGATGTGTACAAGTATGTAAAAAGTAGGGGAAATAAGCAAAGGGCATAAAAAATTTGTCCGCATCGCTGTCAATAGGAAACCTGCCCAAAAGGCTGGCAGCATTGCCATACAACGTGGCAATGCTGCCGAAATAATCAGGACTCTCTTTATTAAGTATTTACATAATTTAAAAAGCTCTAATACTACTAATTTAAATAGTCTTTAAATAACAATGATGTGTACAAGTATGTAAAAAGTAGGGGAAATAAGCAAAGGGCATAAAAAATTTGTCCGCATCGCTGTCAATAGGAAACGTGCCCAAAAGGTTGGCAGCATTGCCACGTTGTATGGCAATGCTGATTCTTTGGCCAAAAAAACAGGCCAGGCCTCTGGTCACGTGAAGAGTAATATTT
This sequence comes from Eremobia ochroleuca, assembly GCA_949629135.1. Taxonomy (NCBI): domain Eukaryota; kingdom Metazoa; phylum Arthropoda; class Insecta; order Lepidoptera; family Noctuidae; genus Eremobia; species Eremobia ochroleuca. The sequence continues at coordinate 2,510,453 of OX451404.1, read as the reverse complement.
AGTTAATGATCATAAGTATAATTTTATCTAAAGTTAGTATTTAAATTAGTAATAAGTAAGTCAAATATATAAGAGAATGGCCGTTTGTCGAAAAATAATAAAATAAAGAACAAAATTAACTATTATAGGTATTGGCATTATATTTGGCTTCTGTAAAAAGGTTATGTAATAAATATTTTTTCTAACAATTTTTTTTTTAATTTCGATCTTTTTAACCGACTTCAAAAAAGCTTCTCAATTTGGATGTTTATATATATATATTCTATTTGTTTGTGCATAACTCCGTCATATGTGACCAACCATGAAATCGCGAAAAAAATCAGCTGTTCCCTACATTTATTTTCGCATAAATCGTCAAAACGTAGGGAACAGCTGATATTTTCCCATAATATAAGTTGTTCGTAATGATGAGTACAATGACCCCTTCAGATATTTCGTGTATGAATAGATAGACCTTAGGTATATAGACAGATTTGCAAAATTATTTTTTTAATGGATAAGGTATGCCTCAGGGAGGGGTGCTCCCATATAAATTTTATTAATTTTGCTTTGGTAGTTTTTGAGTTAGCTTCAATAATACGATTGTTTTCCACTTAGTTTAGACTGATAATGTTTTAATAACTTCCTGATACTGATATTTATATAGCAAATAGTGTTACATGAATTTTTGTGCGGTAGGTACAGACGCCAGCACATCAAGCTACTACAATCTGTCAAATTTCTTTAATAGTTTTTCAAGTTTATCGCTAAAGCATAAGGTTCAAAGTTGATTGGGAATATTGCACAGTTTCGGGTAGCGTGATGTGCTGGCGTCTGTACAACTAAAAAGTAAAAAATAACTAGTTTCGGAAGTCGGTGTCAAAAACCGAAAATGCGGAATAACGACACCGACTTCCGAAATTAAAGTTATTTTTCACTATACTTAGTGTTTTTTTTGTGGAAGTCGGTTTTTTTAGGGTTCTGTACCTCAAAAGGAAAAACGGAACCCTTATAAGATCACTTCTTTGTCCGTCGGTCAAGACCTTTTATCTCAGGACCGCGTGGAGTTATCCAGTTGAAATTAATGTCAAATACTCTGAGTATTTGATACTATTTGCAATCCTTTGAAGCAATGAAAAAATCAAAATTCTAAGTCAACGCAATCAAAAGATACGGGCGTTTATGTTCCAGAATCAAAACCTATAGGATACTTCCCGCTGACCTAGAATCATGAAATTTGGCAAGAAGCAATGTCATGTAGCACAAGTAAAGGAAAAAATCCGAAAACCGTATATTTGTAGTTACAATACAAAAAAAAAATCCCGTGATAAACTATTTGTTCGCATTTGACCGGCTTCTTTGTAAAAAGGTTCTTAGCTATGTTATGCTTTCGGCTCGAACTTTAGGAGGAGAGTATAATAATCGTTCCAATAGCACGTGCTTTGGTTTAAATATGTTTCCGTCTCTCTCTTGCACACAGACAGAGACAGTGACAGAAATAATGCTTAGGTACTGCTTATCCAAAGCACGTTCTAAGTAACGTTTATTAATCCCAGCCTACGTGTCGTTTACCAATAGGTACCTACTTTAGAGCTTCATATTAACAGTTGGAGAATAAAGCCATCTTATTGGTACTTATGTGGTCTAAAAAAACATAAATATTAATTTCTACAATAAAAACAAAAACTAGTTATTACAGCTTATTTCAACCAATAATCGCCTTTAAATCTCAATCTTAAAGTCGAATTTCGCCTGCACAATACTATGACTGTATAAATAAGTGTGTACTTCGACCAAGGCCTACAGTTCGTTGACATTATGTTATGTAATGTTGCTAGAGTAAAAATTAATATTGCAATAATGTCAGCTTATCATTAATTTATTATCAAAGGATGATGTTTGTTTACTTTGCCTTACATGTAGGGCAATAATAATAAGATTTGAATAAAATATTCCTCAAAAATAATTATGGTTGGTAGTTATAGTTGGTATCGTGCTCCCAGTAAGAAATTGTGTCTTGGAGGTCAGATAGGCAGTCGCAGCCATTCAGCGGCCTCCGTCCATGTTTTGAGTTGATCTACTCGATAACTTACAAATGCTTGCACTGACTGGACTGGACACTCAAATCTGTGTGGTACTTTCCCCAAAAGACCATTTCAGACATCAATCTACATGGTCTTCACATCGCTCATCCAATGGAACAACGACGTAATTACGTTTTAGCTATTTTTCAGGAGAACGTTTTAAACTTTTAATCCAATGATTATGCTTTAATGTTTAATATTTTTATGTATGTTACTTTCAATCAATAATAATTCGTAATAATTTCATGAGAAAACTCAAGAACTGTTAAAAAAACATTTTCGTAATTACGTCGTTGTTCCATTGGATGAGCGACATGATCTAACCAAGATTAGGTACGGACTTCAAAAGAGACTCGTTACCTTAGAGTTTATTTCGGCCTTTCTTTTCAGAGTAGTCAGATAGGAAACTCCGACCTCTTAAAGCTTATTTTTTAATTTTATTTTTTAAATAACATTACGTGTAAAACTGTTTTAGATATCCTATTTACAGATTAAACAATTTCATTTCACTTTCGGTTAGACTGGAAGCTGACCCCAACAGTTGGGAAAAGGGTAGGCAGAATACTGATGATGAGTAGCGGTTTAGCGATACGCAAATTTATACGGTAAACAATCAGAACGTAATACCTATCTACTGATAAAATTCAACTATTGACCTTTGACGGAATACTCCGCTACTGTATGTAGTCCATCAGTAAAATAGAATTTACTAACCCTGAGAGCCCCCCGGTGTCGATTACCAAAACGGAGGGCAGATCTTCAGACCTTGGGACTTTCTTTTCAGGTAGCTTCAAGAATGGCCTAGTACTAGTGTTATCATTTCGAAATCTGATAAGTCCAAACAAAAAGCCGGAAACATAAAATTAGCAAAAAGACCGGACATTATATACAACGTGTAACGTTAAATGCGCAAAACCTCAGACACCACAACTGATTTTTAATTCAATTGACCTATTTCAGAGAGAAAATAAGTCATTAAAAAAATTGTAAATGTTTTATGTGTTGTTTTAGTTTTACTGGCCATTCTGATCGTTTCTTGCGTCTGCGACGACGCTTTATCGAGGGAGGAGTCGTCACCGGGCCGCTGCGCCGCGCTGACATTGGCTTGCTTGACCTATTAATAAATAGACACGACAACGTTTTTAATGAAGATTTTTTGAAAAATGTGACCTATATTAAAAAGTGGTTCAATTCATTGTGCTCGTTATTCTGATCAAACTATTTTCAGGTTTTGCGCATTTAACGTTATACGTTGTATATATATTTTTCAGTAATCACTGACATCTCCATATTAAATAAAAAAAACCCTCAAGTAGAAAATCCGGACAAATCACAAGGCTTGATAAAATCAGGATGAGGGGCTGAAAAGCACCGGATATGTCTAGACAACTCCGGACAGGTGGTAACTATACCTAGAGTCCTAGGACCGACCGATTTCGCGCCAAGCCGGGACAAGACAATACAAGATAGATCACGATGATCATCACTGAAACAAAGAAAAGAAAGATAAATGCGTTTATTGACATTACAGCAAAAAAAAAAAACACCTTGAAAATATAAATAACAGAAAACAATGCTTTTAACGCCAGAAGGGTCTCAGCTCAGCATAATGTCAGCTGACAACATAAGGACACCAGTTACCACCTAACGCTGCAGCCCAGGAGCGCCATACACTGAATTCATAAACACATGGAAGTGCATGTGCCCCGAACAGAATAAATTAAAATTAAGTCCGCCAGGGTCAAGTAACGAAGAATCATCTTGCATAACCTTGACACCAAAATCCTCGATTGATTTGGATGTCAAAGTTATGCAAGATGAAAAACATTCGAACAAAACACCATTTGTTTGTAAACAAACGAATATCGCCAACACCGTTTACGGCTTCGTCCCTACTCTCACCGACCTTGGCTCTACACGATTTAAAATTACTTAACAAAAACTCCTAACTCTACACGAAACGATAAAAGCGTATAGTCAGAATGAAAAACATTTAGATGAATTAAAAATACTTTAATCACCATTCTTCAAGTGGCTATTTTCCAAGCCATGTTCCATAAAAATCATACAGGTGGGGCTGTCCTTCGCCATTGAACAAATACAACTTTTCTAATTAAATAAGTGACAGTAAATCTAAATTCGTTATCACCAAGAATAAGTATCCACGATTAGTAAAGTAAGTCGTTTTTAATTAACCTAAATTGCAATTGTTCGGCCTACGTGGTGCCCTGTGCGTAGGAACGACATGGTTTGATAACGCTGTGGGCAGACGGGGCCAGTCATTTACGATTCTACTTATTAAGTACCGTATTAGTAGTCCTAATAATGACTTTTTTTTTTTCGTTAATGGGTAATTGATGGTTTCGTAATGAAACTAAAAATACGTCAATGCTTGGCAACCATAGAAACGTTGGATGGACTGTGAAAGATGATGTGGCTAGAAATGTGGTGACTACGGAGATGACGATTAATAGAGAAGTACAGACGCCAGCACATCAAGCTACTACAATGTCAGATTTCTTTAATAGATTTTCAACTTTAGCGCTAGAGCATAAGGTTCAAAGTTGTTTGGGAAAATCTGACAGTTACGGGTAGCTTGATGTGCTGGCGTCTGTACCTATGGAAGAAAAAGACATGTTGCGCCGACCTCAAATAAATTGGGATAAGAGCAGGCGAGTGAGGATGACCTAAATGCGTTTTTTTTTGTACAGCAGAATGATTGAAAATCCCGCTTGACATGGCTCGATTAATCGAGCACATTGGATTTTTCCATCAGCCATTTTTTTGTAGCAGCACTAGCAGCACTGAGTTTGGACATATGCCTAGTTGATGACAATAGGTTCGTCCCCTATTAGATGATGGAAGTTGAACATGTTGTTGGGGGGCGATTGAAATGTGGGTGTCCGTAACGTATGTCTCTGCCTAATATAGATACTAGTCTATACCTGCATTTGTATGCCCCATCTTAGAACCTCTCTGGCCTAAGAGTCCTTCTTCTTCTTCGTCGTTCCCTCAATGCTGAGGATCGCGACCACATACGACGCGTCTCCAAGTTATGCGGTCTTCTGCAGTGTAAACCGCTCTGCATGCTGCCCCCAACAGACTTCTTAATCGCGTCTGACCACCTTGTCAGTGCTCTGCCTTGAGTGCGTTTTCCTTCCACCCTACCCAGTATCACTAGTTCTAGACATTTCTTAGGTGAACGCATAAATGTCCGATAAAACTGAGCGCACGCTTCTGGCATATTGTAGATCGACATTGTAGGTCTGCTTGTTGAGTATGGATTAATTCGTTCTCATGGCGGTCCAAGAAACTCGTAGCACAAAAAAAATATTTTTCTAAACTTGTTTCATCTGAACGCAGTCTTATAATCTCCAAATATTGACTCAACTGTCTACTTCCTATCTATTACGATATAAAAGATTCACGTGTATGTACAGGCTTTACACGAATAACTCATATTGCCAAGCAATAGAGTTGAAAAACGTGTGCTTCCTCTGTTAATATGGTCATTTTGTTCTGTTCAAGCGCTTAAAGCTGCTGCATTTTGTTAGCAGTTTCTTTTCTTATTTTTATATTGATTTCTCGTCAAGCTGTTTGCCCGATAGGCCCTATCTATTTAACCCATTTAGGTGATGAATATTTTAAAATTTTTGGAAGGTCATAGTTTATTCCTCTCAAAAGCAGGAGGAAATGAGGCAGTAGCTAGATGTCACTTTAAACTTTGAAGCCATTCTTTCTTAATAAAGCGCTGCATTTGCTACAATGCTAAATGGTCATAGACCCCAAATACTGGCCCATGTATCCACTATCGAGCCGGCGGCGTAAACACTCCCTCTCTTTTCTCCTCCAAAGGGACACGAACCACGAATAAAACCGACCGCGCGTTCTAAATTCAATTCAGTCCAATAACTATCGAGAAGACCAACGCGCGCGCATGCGTTTGGAGATGTCGAAATAATTGTTTGAAAAAGAAAGTTGTTTGTTTATGTGAACTATTTGAATTGAGAACTGTGAACATCATGGCGATTTCCATCGTGCGTTTGGGATTGAGATCTGTTGTTAACTTTGAGAGAAATGCCGCAGTTTTGTCTGTGACCAGTGTCCCGAAACAATTTAAAGTAAGTAAATGAGTAGTAGTTTTATTAAATAAGTTGTTTGATTAGATGTGAAGTGTCATTGAGCTCTAGCGGGCGTTACATTCGTGTTGCTTGGAGCGTAACTTTGCTCCGGCGCAGTAACGTTGCGGTGCGGTGTCTCACAAAAACGAACGCGTCTGAGAAAAATCCATGATGTTTGGAAAATGGATGGAAACGTGCTGCTGGACAGTTTATAGAACCTATTTTTAAAGTAGCAAGTACAAGAGCAGATGCTTTTATAGTACCTACATAGGTGCTAGAAAAGTGGAATACCTAAGTGATGCTTTTTTGTGGACTAGCTTTTGTTTGGCTAACTGGCTGACTTGTTCCAAGAAAATGCACTTTCTTTGAGCTGGGGACAGAATAAAACCACTGAAATCTAAAAAAAAAATGGTATACTTATTAGAAAAAGAAAGAAAATACGTTAATTTGCGGTAAACATGACGCAAAGAAAGAACACAAACACAAAAAAGAACAATTTGGAAGAAAATATGCGTCACATCCACGCAAAACCGCCATCGCTCAGTTTAATGCCATTTGCGAGACAGTCAAATATTTTACATTGGTGCCGATTCTGTTGAAACTAAACTAAATTTAAGTTCAGTGCATCTTTTTATTTCTATTTCATTAAGAAAAGGATAGAAGATAAATATTAGTTTAGTCCTGTCATATTAGTCAGCGCCTGTCGTAAATTGACGTATTTTTAGTAGCCAATTTTTTAATCACGGTCACTCGTCTATGGACCAGGACTAAACTAATCAACTCAAGCTCAAACTCAAAGCATTTATTTCAAGTAAACCAATTACAGTCACTTTTGAATTGTCAAGGGGTCGGTCAGTCAGAAAGATGAAGCTAGTTGCCCATTCCAAAGCCTAGTCTAGTAGGTACCTGTGGAGAAGAACGGGCAAGAAACTCCACGGACACTCTTACACACAGTAATATTTATCTTCTGTCCTTTTCTAAATGAAATAGAAAGAAAAAGATGCACTGAACTTAAATTTAGTTTAGTTTGTGAACAAGAGAATCGACGCCATTGTTGAAAATATTTAGGGTGTTATCGTAGAATATTATCAAAGCATAATTTGTGCAAATGTTTAACCCCCATAACAGTCCATGATAAGAAGGCCATACTTGGGTCGGTATACTTAGCTTGCTCTGCTGATTGTAGAGAAAAGGTCATAATCCGCGAGTTGACTAATTTTTTTTAATTATTTAAATTGAAGCTTTTTTACCTCACTAATAGCTTGGTATAAACAGTTTTTAATATTTTTAAAAATTGAAAAGACATGAGCGTTCAAAACTCTCAATTAGACAGAGAGGGAAATACTGAATTGTGACGTCATAGTTCAGTATCGCCATATAAATTACATGCAAAACTTCGTTTTGCGAGAAAGAGATAGACAAAAAGTTTCTATAAGTTATGTTTTTTATTTTTCGACCGATTTCAAATTTGATTTCGAATTCTATTATTGTATTACATGTGTGGATATATTATCTACTAGAATATATAGTATTCAATATCATGCAACTACCCAATTGTAAAACGTTACGGTGCGCGTGCGCAGTAATTACTTGAGGTCACGTACCTACTTAACTTACCTAGTGTAGGTCGGCAGAGGTGTTATTTCAAACTCAAAGCATTTATTTCACTTAAAACATTTACAGGCACTTTTGAATTGTCAAAGGAGTAGATCATACAGAAACATGAAGCTAGTTGCCCATTCCAAACCGTAGTAGGTTTTCTATGGAGAAGAACGGGCAAGAAACCAATGGACACTCTTAAATTATACTGTAGAGAATGCGTAGTGTCTAATAGAGAATAGTAATCCTACTACTCGCTAGTTCTCATAAAATCCTATGTAATAGGGTAAATGTAGAAGTAAAAGTACTCTGTGGTAGTCTATTGCTGTATTTGTCTATTATATACTAGCCGAGCACTAAAACTAAGATGATAAGTACCTTGTGTTGACAAATAAAACTCATAAAAGTAATGTAAAATATACTTAATTAAGTAACGGAACGGTTTGTTTACTGATAATGATAACCTATTATCTCAATGTCCCTTAGTGACTGGTTGGTTAATTAGTTAACTATGGTCCTTATTCTTTAAGCTACAAGGACGAGGTTTGTTTGATTTTGATATTAGGTCGGTATTGGTCAGTTGGCAGCTTTTTATTCTTTATCAAACTGCTGTTTTATGCCGCTGTAGTCATACTTTTATTTGCAGTTAAAGTAGCAGTTCTTCTTAGCGTATCGATGGCAAAAAGTTTAAACATCTTTGGCCCAAAATTCAGTAGCGCGAACTCCTCTCATCGACGCAGTCATAAGATCATCAAGTACACAGGTGACAGAGCATGCGGCGCAGGATGGAAGGTGGGCCATTGTCTGTGGGGAGGTTCCGCATACGCACTTGAGATCTAAGCGGTCCGTGAACCCCACTCTGTGGAGATTCTCTTTGCTCCGACCGTAGCAGATAGAAGTATCTACTAGTTAAACCTTTAATAATCTTAGATTTATTTATTTCGCCACGACTTACGAGTCCTATGTTCGCACCCGAGCAGACCTTCGTGTAAATTATTTCAACATCACTGCTCTTAAAACTTTGAAGGAAAACATCGTGAGGAAACTGACATGTCCTAGAACCAAAAATTCGAAGACATACCTCCGACATCTACCTGCCCTCACTAGGCCCGCGTTGTAGGCAACGGCCAACTCCCTCCCATAGAGTTGAGGCCTGCTTCCTAGGAGTACAGACGCCAACATCAAGCTACCCGAAACTGTAAAATTTTCCCAATCAATCTTGAAGCTTATGCTTTAGCGATAATGTTGAAAATCTATTAAAGAAATTTGACAGATTGTAGTAGCTTGATGTGCTGGCGCCTGTACCTAGGTTAGATAAAGTTAAATAATCTAGTGCTTCTTTGGCTCGACTAGACAAGTTTGGATAATTCTTGACTAAGTTATCTCTGTAGGTTTGACGATACGATTACTTAACTTTCGTACCCTTGAAATGATTTGATGTTGTTATTGTATCTTTGTTTATGTACTGCTAGGTGGCGTACGTGTACGAGGTCATTTTTATATACAATCGGTTGTACATAATATGTTTGTCGTGAATGGTAATCGTAAGTACCAGCTATTTGGCCATTTGCAAGGACACAAACTTTTATGTTAGGAGAATGGTTGTATGTACTTACAACGACATTATCTAATAGAAGATATAAGTGGTTCTGTATATGTACTTAAGCCTTCAGATTTAAACTTTTTTTTTTTAATAACCGATGAAAAATTTCACCACAGGGCGTTCAAAATCATGTAGGTGCCTAACAGGTTGCCGTTGACGTACGTAGTGCGGTCCATGAGTTCTTGGCCTCATATAGTAAATAGAGTGCGTTCACAAAAATATTTATGCAAGTGTCAGTGACAAGTCTCATCAAGCTTTACACAAAGTTTCAACTTGCTGCTTCAATTCATTTCATTGGAGTAGAGCTCGAACGACCACTAAGTCAAGTTGTTTTAAAAAATGTCTCAAACTGAGTTACGCGCTGTTATAAAGTTTTAGACTAAAGAAGAATTAACGCCAATACAAATCAAAAGACAGAATGGAGGCTGTTTACGGTGACTTGAGTCCAACATTGTCAACAGTTAAAAATTGGTCTAAGTTGTTTCGCTGGGGACGAGAATCATTAGAAGATGACCCACGTGCGGGAGGTCTTGTGACGGTGACTGCTCCAGAAAACATTAAATCAGGGGAAGAAATTGTTCTAAGTGACCGGCGCCTAAAAAGAAAGAAATTGCAGCACAGACCGGCATTTCCAAAACAAGTGTTCTAAGGATCCTACATGAGCATTTAAATATTACAAAAATTAGTGCAAAGTGGGTGCCTCGAATTCTCAGCGAAGTGCAAAAGCAGCGTTGAGTAGAATGTTGTGAACGATTTTTAGAGCTTTGCCACGAGGACCAAGAAGGTGTAATCCGATCAATTGTAACGGGTGATGAAACTATAGTCTTTTACTATGATCCGACATCCAAAAGAGATTCCATGGAGTGGCATCGAAAAGGAGAGCTCGTCCCAAAAAAACAAAGGTCACTCAAAGCGCCAAAAAAGTGATGGCTGCAATATTTTGGAACTGCGAGGGTATCCTTTTGATTGACTTTAAAGAAGCAAATACAACCATGAACACGGCATATTACTCTGAATTAATAAGGCATTTGCGTCAAGAAATTATCGAAAAAAGGCGCTGCAAAATAAACCGAGGTGTGCGCTTGCTTCATGACAATGCTCCAGTCCACATTGCTTTGCTTTCCAAGGCTACTGTTCACGAATGTGGCTTCACAGAGATTGAACACCCACCATCTAGGCCTGATCTGGCCCCGTTCGACTATTTTTTGTTCTCAAAGCTGAAGGCCGAGTTAAGGGGTAAAATATTTAACAGCGACGATGAAATTATACAGTCGGTGTACGACCATATTGACTCTAAAGATGCATCATATTTTTATAGTGGCATAGAAGCTTTAGTCAGACGTTCTGAAAAGTGTGCTGAAATAAATGGAGAATATATTGAAAAATAATCACATTTTTTTTTATTAATGACCTTTCTTTCTATGTTAGGCTAAGAACTCATGGACCGCACTACGTACCTGCCAACTTGTCGAGCTTATTTTTGAAGCCGCGCTGGACCCTTTTGGGAAGACATGGTCTAAGTCTAAGGTCTAAATTATTATCCAACATCTACCTAGGCTTTCCCAGTCCCAGACTCTGCGAGCTCTAAGACTTGTAATAAAAAACAGGCAGGGTTGTATTTCAAACGTTCGTTTTTGACGCAATATCGTCATCTTCAACTTGTATCGCTGAGGTCTTCTCTCTTTTTGCAATCTTGTCTACTCTACCGAAAGATTTTCTGGAAAACCTATGTGGTCGGTAGAGTTCGAGAGATCGATATTTTTTGCGAATTTGAGTTTATTTTTCATAAATGTCTCACAAGTAACAATTATTACATAATATCTCACCATTTTGTAATGAAATTAAGTAGTTTCGCCAACTACATTTTTTAAAAAATAAGTACTAATTTTATTCAAATATTTATTACACATCTCATGTGTGTATAAGTTCTTAATAACAGTTAAAATTGTTTTTTTTGTCACATAATTTTATTGTATATACTATATTTAATAATAATAATAATATTCCACAACTTTCACACAACGCCATCTAGTCCCAAACTAAGCAGAGCTTGTGCTATGGGTACTAGATAACTGATAAACATACATATATATTTCTAAATACATACATATTATAGATAAATTACAACCAGACACAGAACAAATGATCGTTCGCTCATCACACAAACATTTGTCCTGAGTGGGAATCGAACCCACGACCTTGCGTATAGCAGTCAGGGCCACTGACCACTAGACTAACAGGCCTGTCAAATATTTGTATATATATATTAATTTTAGCTTGTATATTGTAATTATAGTTACAAAGTATTTAAAATTTAGGCCTCTAATATAGCAGGAGGAGGCCTTTATTATACTGGTACTGATTGTTTTTTGTTTCAAATTTTTGCAGGGTGTTCTACTCATGAATATGAACAACTTTCACTATGGGACCAACTCTGAAATCACGAAAAGAAAATCAGCCGTTTAATACAAAAGTTCAATACCTACTTGACTAAAATGTATGAAACAGGTGATTTTTTTTCGTGAACTCCTAGTTGGTTCCATAGTGAAAGTTATTCATATTCATGGGTGGAACAGCCTGTAAAAATTTGGAGCCGGTAAAAAAAAGCATGCTGTATAGTGGGGTTGGCAACCCTACACTCAACAAACAATTACCAAAAAACCTAGTTAGAATACAATGACTCATTATGTTTGTAAACTACCGCATATTGAAGTAAGTAGGTACTACTGCATACACGTGAAAAACATGTCTGTTATGTAATCAACCATTGGTTTCCGTAATCAGCTCGTGTGGAACTATAGTGGCCTATTTATTTACACGCGTAGTATTTTATTATCAGCAACGTCCATTGCCGAATCAAGGCAACAAAATGGCCGTTACAATATAATCACGTTTATTTATATCAAAAATAATAATATCTACAATACAGGATGGCACGACGCACAAACTGTACCTACATGAATAATTCTGAACCCTACGCGTTCAAAATGTTCGTAGGTTATTAACAAAAAATTGCTGTTCCATACATTTTGACCGCGTAGTTATTCACTGTTCTATGAAACAGCTGGTTTTTTTTTTTTTGATAACCGATTAAAAATGCCTACGCTAGGCGTTATATCCGTTCTCGTACAGATTATAGTTTGTGTCCTTGCTTTCTAATAACCGACGAAAAATCTGATAATTGCTAGCTAATAGACAACGCAGAAACTAAGCCGCGGCGGTCTGCATGCATAAAATTTTGCACAAGAATTCCATAAGTGACGAAAGTGAGGTAAGAACGGATTTTTGGAAAATTCGTCCTCAAAGAGGGTTAGTTAGGCGATGAAAGTTTATATCACAGACTATTATATGAAAATTCGTATTTTCCCTACTTATATACAACGTGTAACGTTAAATGCGCAAAACCTCAGACACCCCAACTGATTTTTAATTCAATTGACCTATTTCAGAGAGAAAATAAGTCATTAAAAAAAATGTAAAGGTATTATGTGCTGTTTTAGTTTTACTGGCCATTCTGATCGTTTCTTGCGTCTGCGACGACGCTTTATCGAGGGAGGAGTCGTCGCCGGGCTGCTGCGCCGCGCTGACATTGGCTTGCTTGACTTATTAATAAATAGACACGGCAACGTTTTTAAAGAAGATTTTTTGAAAAATGTGACCTATATTAAAAAGTGGTTCAATTAATTCTGCTCGTTATTCTGATCAAACTATTTTCAGGTTTTGCGCATTTAACGTTACACGTTGTATATATTTTTTTTTCTGCTGGACTATCCCTATGCGGAGATTAAACATAATGTTCCCATTCCTGGGACACAGACCTCTCTTTGGGAGAAAGTGGCCGGTAATAACCTACGCGGGTTGGTATATATTGTCACATGGCTTCGAATTTTTGGTTCTAGGACATGCCGGTTTCCTCACGATGTTTTCCTTCACCGTTTTGAGATTAGTGCTGATGAAATAAATGACACAAAGTAAAGCGCCTGTCTGGGGTCGAACCCACTTCCACTGGGCCACTACTCCTCTCAAAAGATTAAAAAAGGCCTCCAATATCGCAATTTGTCTCACAAGCATAATCTCTGTTACATAAGTCAGTAAATGTAGTATTACTTAACTCCTACGCCGCTGTGGGTCATTGACCCCAGCACATAATGTGTGTCATAGAAAATTGTTCAATGCTACTGTGTGTAACATTGAGGCCCTTTATGTGGGCGACAGATAAACAGTTATAAGTAGACAAGGCTAAATTACGATGTCTGGCTTATCGAAAACCTTAATATATGTCGAAGACGTGAAATTGCATAGCAAATTGCTCAATGAACTGATATTAACCCTTAAATGCATAATGTTGCCATATGGCAACAAAGCACGTCATTTAATTTTTTTAAGAATGTGATAGCTGTGAGTTTCTGAACGCACCTCTTTTTGTCAAAACAATATATATACTCTATGAATATTAATATTATTGTATAATTATTATATATTTATTCTCTAAATTCATAGATAAATACCTATACAATAGCATTTTTTGCAATACGATAAAATAAATCATGCATTTAAGGGTTAATTTGTGATTGATAAATACAGGTAGGTTATATATTTTTACATAGGTATTTTTTTTTACCTATATTTTATACAGTCAGTGTCAGTGCGACAATTCTAGTAGCAAATAAAGAACAAATTTGCAAAACACATTTTCGTTTGTATGAAACTGCCAGGTGTCTAGAACGCATTCTCTCGTAGGCTAAACTGTAATCATCATTTTTCAGTCGAAATACGTCCTTTTCTGGACAAATGCCTCTCCCAAGCGTCGCCATGCTTTAATATGTTGTTATTTATCTTTATAGATACAGACCCCAGCACATCAAGCTGCTACAATCTGGCAAATTTCTTTAATAGATATTCAACTTTATTGCTAAATCATAAGGTTCAAAGTTGATTGGGAAAATTTGATAGTTTCAGGTAGCTTGATGTGCTGGCGTCTGTACCTAGTATAAATAATTTTATCATACTCATTTAATGCCGATTCCTATATTTTACGGACCGTTATTGGTTAAAATTAAGAATCTTGTATAATAATGAAGAAAAGACCTCATACTTTTGCACAGCCCTCCAATATGGAAGCAGCTATCACAGGTTTGATTAGTTTACGAATCTATTTATATGCCCAGTTTGGCAATAAAAAACTATTGAAAGAAAGAAAAAAAGAAAGAAAGAAACAAAAACTTCCTTCATTTAAGTCTGTTTCTGAACTACTGCCGGTCGATTCTGATGAAATCTCACCGTGAAATCATAAGTGAAGTGAGCTTGAAATGAGCAGTGTCAATAGAGATAATCCCTAATGACAGCTCACTTCCCGCTCAGTTCACCTAAGTTCTCACGGTGAGATTTTTACAGAATAACACTGATGTTTTGGCCATCGAAAAGCTTGGCTTCTCTTCCTTTCTAGTTCCGTTGATGAACTAATACATTTTAATAGATATCATCTCCACATCTGCCTATACATACTCGTATTATAAATTAAAGTCCATTTTCGTGTCTTTAACCCTTTACTGCATGATATATTAAATAAGAGACAATTTTTTTTTTAAGTTAGTGTCTTTATTAAAGCTTCAGAATTAATTTTAGTTTTTTTTTTTTTTATGTCCAAATGGTATGTGATGATAGACAAAATAGTTGTGTTTTATTATTGCTAATGATATGAAAAACAAACTCCATTAGGATTTATACGCTAGTTTTTTATTTTTTTAGAGTAAATAAACTGTAAACATGTCAAACCATATAATATGGTTTCCTATGCGGTAAAGGGTTAAGTGTGACCGCGTTGTTCTTTTCAACTAGGTATAGGAACCTACCTAGTTGAGAAGAACGGATTTTGAGGCGGTTTTCACCATCATTTAGAGAATGAATTCTGGATGCTTTATGTGTATAAAAGGTATATTAACATTAAAGTTACATCGAGATTTCTTTATCCTACGAGTACTTCCTACGAAACCAACTAATATTACCTATAAACGCGAAAGTTTGGATGGATGGATGGATGTTTGTTACTCTTCCACGCAAAAACTACCGTCATGCGAAGCAGGGGCGGGTCGCTAGTTATACAGAGTGACACAGTGTACGGGCGGACTTCGACGTGCAAACTGTAACCATGAAGTCAGGAAATTATTAAATAACTCCGCTTTGGCGGAGCGGGAAGGCGAGCCAGACTTTTACTGACTAAAACCAACCGTGTTCCTTCAGTTGCCTGTGCCAAGGGCCACGGTAACTCTTTCGAACAACCCGCGATCCTGTCGAACAACCCGGGTTCCTATCAAGCATCGACCCCAGCGGACCCCATCGTCAGTTACTGCTGATATTTCTTTGAGGCGCGCGTGGAACACAACGCGCCGTCCTGGCCTGGTCCTCACCGGACGGCGAACTGCCCATTGCTCGCCGTCCGCAATTTGAAGACCTTCCTCGCGTATAAATTATTCAAAGGTTATAAAAAAAAATCTGCTGTTTCATAGAAGACAATTTTAACGCAGTCGGGTTCAGAATCATGAACTGAATCCATTTTAACAGGTTGATCGCCGATGTCTCTGTAGCATTAGGTATCTAAGTATCCATTTAGTTAATTTTAATCTTGGATTTGAAATCGACCTCCATTTAAGGCTGCTTGTCTATTGACACGGAGCGAGGCTGCGGAGCGGAGAAACGGAGAAATATTAACCAATAGGATTGCATAAAATCTCAACATCATTTTTCTATTGGTTAATATTTCTCCGCTCTGCAGCCATGCTCCGCGTTAATGGACAGGCAACCTAAGTCTGTTTCTGAACCTGAAAAATTCGAATTTAAACGCTGTGGGGGTTCAGAAACATTTACGTGCTGACTCCAAGGTAACATGGTTGCGCATCGATGTGCCTGCCACCCTGTGTAATATACCTGACCTTAATCTCTCATTCCAACTGCAAGATCAACGTCTATTTTGTTGTTTTTTTTTGTAACCGTTTTAATGTTTTATGAGGGGCCACTCTACCTGTTGCTCGCGCCTACTGCTATGAAACTGGTTAGACTAGAATACGGTACAAAAAAATCTCTTCAATAATTATTTTATGTGTTGGTATTTGTAGCCTAGCTGTTGCACGGTCGGAATGGTCGTGTCTATTTATTAAAAGTTTGATAAGAATTTGTTTATGTAGTCGTTGGCGGCTTACAAAAGGAATAGTAGAAATAAAAACTTAGAACAGCCGATCGATTCTGTAAAAATCTCACCGTGAAATCATAAGTGAAGTCCCTAGCGAATGACAGCTCACTCCACGCTCACTTCACCCAAGCTTTCACGGTGAGATGGTTACAGAATCGCACGGCTGTACGTATGTTTAATTTACAGAAATGAATCCCAACCAATACACATTGCACGTCGCACGGCAGCCGTGCGATTCTGTAACCATCTCACCGTGAAAGCTTGGGTGAAGTGAGCGTGGAGTGAGCTGTCATTCGCTAGGGATTAACACTACTAAGTGCTCACTTCACTTATGATTTCACGGTGAGATTTTTACAGAATCGACCGGCGGGTGATTTATAATCGATCATTGGCAAACAGCACGCTAATTGCGTAACACACTATCAATCACTGAATCATTTTGAAGGATATTGCTATTGCATTGCTTCATATGTTCGAAAAAGTTGTCTGCCCAACAACGTAAATAACGCAATGAATATTGGCGCCGATTCTCTTGTTCACAAACTAAACTAAATTAAAGTTCAGTGCATCTTTTTCTTTCTATTTCATTAAGAAAAAGACAGAAGATACATATTAGTTTACTCCTGTCAAATTAAGATACTTCATAGACAAGTGAAGACGTGATTAAAAAATTGGCTACTAAAAATACGCCAATTTACGTCAGGCGTTGACTAATTTGACAGGACTAAACTAATATTTGTCTTCTGTCCTTTTTATATTGAAATAGAAAAAAAAGATGCACTGAACTTACATTTACTTACATTTAGTTTGTGAAGAAGGGGATCGGCAACATTGTCGAACATTGCTACTGTTAGTGTTTTTTTTTTAAAGAGATTTTTACAATTAATTTAATTTAGATCATAGCATCACTATTTTGTATGCCTGTCGGCGGAACATAGGTTGGACTACACACTATTATATACATAAGATCATTGTACCCTGTGTTCACAAAATAAATCAATTTTGAATTTTGTGTTACGCATTTACCTCGCTGATCTGGGGCCGTATTACGAAGTATCAATGCCACCATGATTCCAGTGCGAAAATGGTGCTCATATAGCTAAGGTTACGGCGAAAGTTCTAGATTGGCAAACTGGCTGTCAAAACTTCGCCTCGAAAAAAATCGTTTTGCATTTGATTGCCCAATTCTTGAGAAAGGCTATAATAGGCTATTTAAATTTAACATCACGCCTTTAGGAGCCGACTAATAAGAAAAAACGTCAGAACTAACGGTAAGCGAAAACGAAGTAGGTATTGGCGCGGGCAGGTCATGCGATGCGACAGAGAGTGTCGATCAGGAAACACGCGGACAAAGCCCCGGGCTGAATCTAGTCGAAGACCCGGGCGGAATCTAGTCGAAGCCCCGGGCTGAATCTAGTCGAAGACCCGGGCGGAATCTATTCGAAGACCCGGGCTGAATCTAGTCGAAGCCCCGGGCTAAATCTAGTCGAAGCCCCGGGCTAAATCTAGTCGAAGCCCCGGGCTAAATCTAGTCGAAGCCCCGGGCTAAATCTAGTCGAAGCCCCGGGCGGAATCTAGTCGAAGCCCCGGGCTAAATCTAGTCGAAGCCCCGGGCTAAATCTAGTCGAAGCCCCGGGCTAAATCTAGTCGAAGCCCCGGGCTAAATCTAGTCGAAGCCCCGGGCGGAATCTAGTCGAAGCCCCGGGCTAAATCTAGTCGAAGCCCCGGGCTAAATCTAGTCGAAGCCCCGGGCTAAATCTAGTCGAAGCCCCGGGCGGAATCTAGTCGAAGCCCCGGGCTAAATCTAGTCGAAGCCCCGGGCTAAATCTAGTCGAAGCCCCGGGCTAAATCTAGTCGAAGCCCAGGGCTAAATCTAGTCGAAGCCCCGGGCGGAATCTAGTCGAAGACCCGGGCTGAATCTAGTCGATACATACCAGTTGAATGACTACTCGTATAAGCCCACGAATCAATTTGACCCCTTTAATCCTGAGACCTGTCACAGCTCACGTCCACTTCAGACCCAGACCCCTTGTTGTGTCCATTTATCACGATTTATTTAAAGCATCAGTCAACAGATATGATTGCGGTCCGTGAACTAATTCGCAAATCGTTGCGGCGCAGGATCACGCATTGCCGGAGTTGTTATGATTGTGTGATGATTTGTGTGCTCAATGAACTTTGGGCTGTAAGGTCATCGTCCGTTTCAATAAAGGAAATCGTTTTTTTTTGTTCGGCGATTAAGCCCACCAAAAAATGTGTGGCATCTATTAATGAAACGTATGTTGATTTGTTCCTTATGATCTCTAGATTACACAAAGGTTAAAATAATAAGGGTAATTATACTACGTCTAACGGTAATACTGAGAAATACGACCATTACCTAAAAAATCACTAAAAAAACTATTGTTTAGAAAGTTTTTGGGATGTATGAAGAAACCTCCTTGTTTAGCGCCGCAGTGTCTTCCGCCAGTTACTCAACCGAATCCAGGAGCTCGGCGCATCCTGGACAGTCCCACCCAACACCTTATTTGCCTGGCCAATTCTTTCCTTGCGGTACCCACCGGAGTCCGGCGGCAAGCAGCCTGCTGTGTTCCGTTGTTGCGTGGGAGTTCCAGTGCCTTAAACATCTTCTGGGCACGCTCGTTCCATCATAGACCTCATCCATCGCTTTCTATCAGGCGTGTGGTCAAGAGCAAAAAAA
Source organism: Eremobia ochroleuca (assembly GCA_949629135.1). NCBI lineage: Eukaryota > Metazoa > Arthropoda > Insecta > Lepidoptera > Noctuidae > Eremobia > Eremobia ochroleuca. The sequence goes on along the minus strand of OX451404.1, from coordinate 2,491,180 downwards.
AGTATGGTGGCCTCGTCGGTATTATAATTTAGTAAAATAGTACACTGTTTAGTTATAAATAGTAGGAATATAGGGTTTTGAACGGTTCATGAAATCAAAAATCACATAAATAACAAAGCATTTTTATTACTGCAAGTAAGTACATGAATTTCAACGTCATGACATTTTACATAATCAAAGTTAAAGCACTTATTGTTTGGTTTTGTAAAGTTATTTCAAAATGATATTTCTAGAAATTGTAAAATGTATTGTGGTGAGAAATAAACTATTTTTTTTTTTTTAATTTCCGATGGGCACATAAAAGGCTCTTTTGAACGTCAATATTTACAATAAAATAGATAATTCTATTCGCCCCTTCCAAAAGGTAGTTTCATATGGAGAAGAATAGGCGAAAAACTACCGTTAATCATAGGAAATAACCTTCTTCAAGAAATATAAATGTCACATTTAGTATATTTAACAATTAATAAAAAAGGAGCGAGTGCCACGGTACTCATAAAAAACTGAAAATCAAAAAGTAAAAAAAAAACTTGCTTACGCTGGAATACCGAAATGTTGACGACTCCATGCGTTTTCGGTACTCCGGCGTCGAAAAAAGTCGCGCGAGCGCGTACGTGCTGCCCCCGTGTATGCTCACGCGACATCGCATGCCGATTGGAGGTCAGTTGTGTTAAGCAACTGTTTTTTGTACAGACGACAGCACATCACGCTACCCGAAACTGTCACATTTTCACAATCAACTTTGAACCTTATGCTGTAGCGATAAAGTTAAAAATCTATTAAAGAAATTTGACAGATTGTAGTAGCTTGATGTGCTGGCGTCTGTACCATGTGAAAGAGAGAAAAAAATTATTATTATTATTTTTTTTTTTGTAAAATTTGAACTTCGTGCTTAAACCATTACGGTACTGTAATCGAAAAAAGGTGCGTCCTTCCGGAGGTACTTAAAGTCCTGCTGGCAGGACGTCGGGCGATCTATCGTTTACGTGCTCCAGCCCAATCAATTTCAATGATATCTCAAATCATTATCACAAGCGTTACAGATGGTTAATAATCTTTTAAATAAAATTTCACGCTTCTCAACCGCTTGTTATATTTCAAAGGCTTGTATGGAAATTTTAATAGCCCCTCCACTATAATTTCCATAGAAACATTTGAAATATACGTGTAGTTTTATAGTAAATGATCTCTATCGTCCTTACTGACTAGAAAATCTTTTAATACCGGCAAAATTACTGTTGAAACAGCCCTAAATTACTGTTGAAACAGACCTAAATTACTGTTGAAACAGCCCTAAATTCGTATAATAATCAGCCTATAATGTTCCCACTGCTGGGACACAGGCCTTCTCTCTTTGAGAGGGAGTGGGCTGGAGTCCTCAACGCGGGCCCAGAGCGGGTTGGTAGACACGTCTTCGATGTTTTGATTCTAGGACATGCCGGTTTCCTCTCGATGTTTTCCTTCACCGTTTTAAAAGCAATGATAATGAAATTATTTACACAAAGTAAAGCTTCTAACTGGGTTTGAACTCACAACCTACATCTCGTAGGTCAGGGCCGACAACTCCGGGCCACCGTTTGCTCTCCCAAATTTGGATATTTGACTAAATTAACATTCATGCGTCTGTCTGTCCTATGTTTACCTAAGTGGGAGCCCTACAAGAGAGCTGATTAAGGGGTCTACGTATTTGATAACACCAAATAATTTTGTCAACAACAAAGCATACTGACTAGTAATTATCAAAGGTTATAAATACAACGTAAACAGTATCGATCAACAGGAAAATGATTTCGTTCCAGTTTCTTACTCACAACACGAAGTTGTAAATAAATATTATTCAACCTCAATTATTCTAGTTCAAGATTTCGCGGTAACGTCTTTTGAACGCGAAATGATACGGAAGTAGGTCGATACTTACCTACATAACAATCGACGTCACTAGAATTTACATGTCCATAATTATTAGGTTTAAAACCACTTTAAAAACCAATCAATCAGCCCAGCCTATTTCCAACTATGTTGGGATCGGCTTCCAGTATAATCGGATGCAGCTGAATGCCAGTATTTTACATGGAGCGACTGTCTATGTATCTGACCTCCATAACCCAGTTACTGGATAACGCGATACCCCACGCGTGGTAAGCCTGGTTGTCAGACTTTTTAGACTTCTGACTGCCCGTAACGAATGTCAAAGATCTACGAATGAAAGTCGCGGCCAACGGCTTAATGTGCTTTCCGAGGCACGGAGGGGTCTCGATATGTAATTAATGGTCACCCAACCAGGAACTAACCGCGGTAAGCGTAGCTTAAGTTTCGATCGACCCATGCGGGGCTGTTTTTATTTAACCACGAGCCCCTCAATTCACTTTAATAACCAAATTTTGTAAACAGATTTACTGCAAAACTACAAGATACTCATACATCAACACTTTCCCATTATAGCTCCTGCATATGCGCTTGCACACAGCCGTACCCAACTATAAATACACTGCAAGGTCACTGCAGCGACCCCTTAGTGGGGTGCATAAGCAATACAGACTGGATAATGTAGGTAGACCTGCATAATAAAACATAACGGATGTAAAAAGACACTTAACGAAGCCGAGAGTTGCTTCTACTCCTCGTCACTGTAATATTTTTTTTTACTGGACCATACCTGGGAACCTTTTGGTTAAGGAGATATTAAAGGTCTTTTTACACCCTGTATAGGGATCCAAAACATAGTACCGATTGCTATTGACTATTTGTGCCAAATGTCACATAGTGCACATAAGCTGCGCTTGTACACGGCCGGTCCGCATAATGCGGTCACCGTTCTCGATGATCGATGTGAACTGGACAAGTTATAGGTGGATAAATGTATGTTAATTGGTACTACGGTTGATAATTCAACGATAAGCTTTGTAGTGGTAATTTTAGAGATGTATTGCTGTGTTCATACATCACCGCATTTTGGAGTGCCTCACTCTTAAAAGCCAAAAAGCATTGGAACTCTCATGACACTTGGCAACTTTTGTTTAGGTACCGTATGCATACGAAACTTAAAAACATAACCATGCAACATTCCAATTTGCTAGCAACATGTTTTCTGTACAAAAAACACGTTGCTAAAACAATGTTATGCAACAATTTGGGGGTTGGGGCTTAACCATCATGTATTTTCCTTCCAGTTAATCCATACGAAGCCAGCCTGCAACGGCAGCGTGTGCTATTTGGGCGAGCTGCCCCGCGACCGGGAGCTCCAGTCAGAGCGCGGTTCCATTCTGCGACGGTACAGCAAACAACATGGCCGTCCGGAGGAAGACCGTCGGAAACAATCTGACAGCGATTCTGATTCTGATTCCGATACCGAGTGTAAAGGATATGATCGGGTGAGTTAATTGTTTTTCTTCTCGTAATGTTATTGGTGGTCCATCTAAATGTAATCAATGCCACCCATGAGAATCTGCAATAACAGAAGCATCGTGGACACAAGACTCAAAAGTACTAAATAAGCATGTTGGCAGTAGCATACTTCCACGGACAAGCTTCTTTAGAAAGATCTTCTTAATCTGTTCTGTCTCTTTTTCAACCCGTATCCACTAAATGCTGAATGAAGATCTTTTCCAATGCACGCAATCACGTGGAGACCTGGAACTGACCGTAGCAACGTGGGCTTGCCACGTGCAAGACAGGCCAAGACCTGGCCAAGGTAACTGGAAAGAGTCAAATGCGAGAGACCTAAGACGAGGAAGATAGAACTTTACTAAAACTGTCGTGCGATTCTGTAACCGTCTCACCGTGAAAACTTGTGTGAAATGAGCGTGGAGTGAGTCGTCAATAGTGTCAATCCCTAGCATCAGTATAACTCACAGCTCACTTCACCTTAGTTATCACGGTGAATTTTTCCAGAATCGACCGGCTGGAATCCTTTATTATCCATCCATACTTAATATAATAAATTGCGAAAGGAACTCTACTGTATTACCTATTCACGACTTAACGACTGAATGGATTTGGATGAAATTTGGCACACGGGTAGACCATCACCTGGGTTAGGACATAGGATACTTTATACGTACATACATATATACTATTCTATACTCTAGCCGGTAGTACGTTCCCATCATTGGGATAATTTCCGACCTTCAAGCGCGCGAAGCCGCAGACAAATATATCAGGTTGTTCCTACTAGCCCTGTATAACCTTTAAACAGACCAACATTTTTATTATTTATTTGTATTCTTCCAGTCTGAGTTCTGGCGCCGTAAGATGCGCACAGTTCACAATATCCTGGATGTCGACAAGGACGGTCTGATCTCATTTAACGACTTCATACTCTTCGCTGAGCGGTTCAAGTCGCTCGGACACCTCACTGAACAGCAGGCTAAGGAGTTTACCAGTATTATTAAGGTAAGTTTTATCTACGTTTCTGATTGGGGACTCCTTTGTCCTTCTACGGCGGTTTTTTCTGAGAAGTCCATACAAACTTACTGAAATAGACTTGATGAATGTCGTTGATGCAAGCTTTTGGTTGCAATGGAATTTGAACTTTGTTAAGTATGACATATGACAGTTTCTTGTTCCATAACTTGAAAATTATCTCAAATTCCTTGCTCTAATATAAGAACATTACCTGATCTATAACAATAACACATCGTATTTTAGACAGACTACCACACAGGAATGAGTGGCAGAGATGACGATGAATCTCTTCAAAGCCGAACTTTGTCGAAAACTCGTTGTGTCCAGTAATCGGCGGGGTAATTGCGTAACACACTAACAGTAGCAATGACTTTCATTTTGACAGTTGAACAGCATTCATTGCGTTGTTAACGTTGTTCAGCAAACAAATTTTTCGAATATTATGAAGTAATGGATTAGCAATATCCTTCAAATTGATTCAGATTGTGGTTACGCAATTAAGGTGCAGGGCCTCAAGGCTTATAAGGTGACATTTATAACAACATTATTTCCTCTCGTAACAGATGACCTGGGAGGAGCAATGGGGCGCTATCGACCCGTACAACTTCGTGACGGTGGAGCAGTACCTCGAGGACATGCATCACGTGCTTAACGACAAATCGCTCAAGAAGAAGGCGCATCGCTGGCTGCCGTACTTGTTCAAGGTAATACTTTTCATTGTTTTTTAGGGTTTTGTAGCAAATGGCAAAAGCGGAACCCTTATAATTTCGTCATATTCGTCTATCAGTCTGTCAGGCCGTCCGGATGTCACACAGTCATTTTACTCGGAGACCTTTTACACTATATCGATGAAAATTTGAACCAAGTTGTATTCTGTACACCGCGAAAAAATGGTGTAGTGAAATTACTCCCCATACATGTAAAAGATGGATGAAAGAAAAATCAATGTATGGGCGTGTCGGGCTTAGTTGGATCCTATAATTAAAAAGGATATGTGGCTTTGCTATTTAAGTTAATAGTTTTATTTGCCCGAGTAGTGCAACGTCAGTTCAAACCGACTTTGCCGTTCGAGTTAAAATATTGTCGGGCAAAGGTGCTCGAAAGAAATACGTGAATAAGTGAATCCTTTCTTATTCATCAAAACTGATGAATTGTTTGTGATATTTTTCAGGCAGTGGACAAGGACAAGTCCGGTTTCATATCGGTGCACGAATTCAAGCTGTTCTTCCAGTGCTTAGGACTCGACAATGAGAAAGCGGCCGTCGCCTTCGCAGTCATAGACGTTAATGGGGTAAGCACAGTTGTAAACCATGTTTTTTTTTTAATTTTTTTTTGTAGTAATTATGAGTAGGTATTTACTTATTTGATACTTTAAGCACACAAATGTACAAAGCCGTAGGTACTTTATGCCATAGGCATTTTCGACCAGTCAACCTTTGGGTGATGCACAAACAGAGGTATGTGCTATTGTGAAGAATTGAGGAATAAATATGATTAAATATAAAATAAAAGTAACAAAAGGACGCAAGAACCACACACACCAACTACACAAACGAACTATAAATATAATCTACACACCACACCGCACCACTACACTACTGTACTTTTTCTTTCTTCTTAAATATAAAGGGTATTTGATAGAAGGACCGACAAAATCTTTTGTGGGATTGGGGATGTCATTTGCTAGCACAAAATTGTTTTATTTTTCATTTATTATTAATTTTTAAACTGAATTCTTTCGTTGCTTAACACAATTTTACGACTTTGGAAGCACCCAAGTCATTTTCTATAACCAATTGTACTTAAATGTACATTGCAGATAACACCAAAAACTATTGCGCTCTACGAGTATTACAACCACAAACAAACAGGTGATTGAAAATAAACATGTTATTATTTCAACTACCTTCCATGACACTTGAAACAGGTGTTGTGGGTGAAAACTAGGATAATATGACACTTCCTATCCCTAAGAAAGACGTGTCGGTCCTTCTACCAAACAACCTGTATACAGCGTGTAACGGAAGGGGGTATCAACCCTGAAGGAGGTGAATGTGCTCATGAAACTCAATAACTTTCCCCAAAGAACATAGGTCGAAATATGAAAAAAAAATTTGGCCCTCCCTTACAAAACTGACTACCAGCTGATTGATTTACTATGGGAGGGCCAAATTTTTTTTTCATATTTCGACCTATGTTCTTTGGGGAAAGTTGTTGAGTTTCATGAGCACATTCACCTCCTTCAGGGTTGATACCCCCCTTCCGTTACACGCTGTATAAATATAAGCACAAATAAATGTTGATAATGTATGATAATATGTTTCTACAGGATAGAATTATTTTACGTAAAAAAGTGTCAGTTCCAACTCCAAGCTAAACTTAAAAACACACGTTTTAATTTTCGACAGAACCAAGCTCATGGTTTCTTTGCTCTATTTACCATGGTAATGATTTCGGCTTGCGTTATCTCAAAAGCTCACCAGCACCTCTATTCACAACCACTCGATACACTCCCGTCCCGAATCGAACATCAATCAGTATTATCTAAACGCTCTTCACAAATCCGAAACTCGTCTATTTTGACAGTTTAAACCAAATAGTTGTGAATAGGTATACTGATAATATTTTTATCGTTTCCGCTCACAAAATCGACTCAATATTATGAATTTGATAAAAGTCGTACGAACCTTGATATCTATACAACTTACATGCTTTCTTATCCATTTTAAATATTTAATGAAAAAAATATATTTTTTACAGGATGGCAAGCTATCTCAAAAAGAGTTTGTAAAGCTCGGAAAGGAATTCTTCTGCACTGAAGACCAGAAGAGGGTGTCCAAAATGTTCTGGGGACCCCTGATTAACTAAGTCATTGTAATATTAACTTTACGCTTAGGACTTAAGCGTCATTATCGACTGCAGTTTTAGTTTAGTTTTTTAAGTCCGTGTAGTTCTTTTTATATTATCGTTTGTATGTGTTTGTTAAAACAGCTGTTTTATAACGCCGTATTGGGAAGTGTTAAAGTAAAAAGGAGATATCGCTATTTCATTTGTGTAGCTCCATCTCTATCTCGCACTGGTCAAGACTATTGTTGGAAAGGGAGCTTTAACAGTCGAACAGCGCTATTTCTGTTTGTCTTTAAGACTTCCATATTCGGTCACTACCTACTTCTGGTAAGGAAAGTTGATGTTTCTTATGTTGATGCCCATTGAGGGAATCCCAAATTAGGGATTTTTTTTTTATATTTCTACTAAACCATGGTTTCTGAACGCAAAGACGATATCAACATTATTTTGATAACTTTGTTTTTGACAGCAGGCTTTTTGAAAATGACTTAGATGTTGCCACTTTACTTGGATGTTGCCCTTGTGAAAATTCCCCTTGCGTTTAGTAGAAAGTTTTAATTGATCAAAACATCCCTAATTCGGGTTCCTCCCCCGTTTTAGTTTTTCAGTTCTGTATCTCAACTGCTACAATACTATTAGACAGTTGGTAGTTGTACCGCCTGTTTCGACTTTTTTTACTCATGATTGTATGCTGTTATTACCTACGGGTAGTTAAGGTCTTATGACGCTAAATGATAATAATAATGTAAGTCATTCCTATATTACGGACCAACATTCATTACTTGAATGTATAAAAATATTATTGTTGAATCTTTGAATAGCATATCAATTTTAACAATTTTTTTTGTTGTTTTATTTGTTTGCAACACATAATTCCCGATTTCATTAGATACATAAAACATAAGCTCACGCCTTTATCCCAAGGGGAGAGGCAGAAACTACAGAAAGCCACCTGCTACGATATTTATATACCTACTCCTTTTGCTTCGTTTACATTCATACATCTATAGTGCTATTCTATGTATAAAAATCTCACCGTGAGAACTTAGGTGAAGTGAGATTCAGTAGACTAATGCTAGGGATTAACACTATTGACTGCTCACTTCAAGCTCACTTCACCTATGTTTTCACGGTGAGATTTTTACAGAATCGACCAGCTGAAGACCAATTCTCTTAAAAACGTTCAAAACCTAGTCACAATCTCATCTCAGCGACAATCAATGTCTTAAACTTGTTAAAAATGTAGTGAAACGAGGTATTTTTGACAGATTGAGACTGTTTAGACTGTGAACGGTTTTAAAATTACGAGAATTACCCCTCTGGTCGCACACCTACGCCAGTTGCGAGTAATCTTTCTGAGGTATATTGAATCTTATTTAAAAAAAGTAAAAATATCGGTTACCTGTTTTTTGAATAAAAAAAAAAATGTTTTTATTGTAATATCTTTATTGAGAAACAATACAAAATTAAATCAAATTTTTTCAACAAATCAAAAAAAAATGTTTTTATTGTAATATCTTTATTGAGAAACAATACAAAATTAAATCAAATTTTTTCAACAAATCTATACAGTTCTTATGACGCTTGAAAAATATAAGTACAGAATTTAAAGAAATATTAGGGGTTAAGTCAAAAACGAAAATAATAAAAAACGACTTACCCAGTTAAGCTACGGTTTGCTAGAAGAGCGGTAGCCGCCACATAACGGCTGCAGTGACGACTGTCAGGAAAATGACGGCAGTGGGGGGTTTTCCTTTACGGTGTCGATAACGCTCTCAAGGGAAATACACCAACTTATTTTCATAAATAAAGTTTCAGTGACGTCATTCGCCGGTAAATTGCGGACGCCACGCCGCCGCTGTTCTATTTTGAATTTGCAGCTTAACTTTCATTTGCCAAAGGTAGTAAGATATTTAATTTTGTTCTTATTAAAAATTATTTTACTACTAACAAGAAAAACAAATACTAAAAATACTAATTAAATAAATCTAAACAATGCTGAGTTGGTCTTTGAGGAGCTTCGTTTCTTCAATGAGCGTCGAAATCTGGCCGGTTCTGAAAACGAAACGAAATAATAGGTAGTCAAAATTTAAGATGATATTTAATAAAAAATAAAATAAAATGCATTAAGAAAAACTACGCTGCGCTCCATAAACGGGGTCCTAGACGTAGACGAAGAGGCTGCCAAGCTGAAATGGGATTGGACTTCGAGGTCACGTCAGCCGCATGCGCAGTGACGGAAGCAACAGTAAGTGCGCCTGCGCATACCGTAAGGGTTGGGTCCAGGTGGCTCTAAAAAGGATGTCCGGAAGGATTTAGTAGAGGCAGAGGCTCAGCGGTGGGACGGTGTAGACTACGTAATAAAATAATAATTGAAAAATAAGAAAACAATCAATCTGCCCAGCCTTTTCCCAACTATTCCGGTAAGACTGGTAATCAACTGCATCCGTTAAGACTGGAATCCAATCCCAACGGATTGGATTCCAGTCTTACCGGATGCAGTTGATTACCAGTATTTCGCTTGGAACAACTGCCTATCTGACCTACACAACCCAGTGACTGGGTTATGCGAAACCTCTTGGTACGACTGTAAAGACTTTCGGACTTATGACGACACGTAACGTCTGTCATAGATCCACGAATGACAACAGTCATGTTTTACCTTCATATTGTGCTAAATGACTGTTGGATTTATGAATGTATACAGAATTTAACAGTTTTCGTTAAAAAAAAGGTTCTGTTAGTGCGTTTACTAATAAATCTCGCATACACAAACAGAGAAAACGCAAGATTTTGTTTCATTTAAATCCTACTCAAATTACAATAATTCGACATTGTTGCCGATTCTGTTGTTTACAAACTTAACTAAATTTAAGTTCTGTGCATCTTTTTCATTCTATTTCATTAAGAAAAGGACAGGAGATAAATATTAGTTTAGTCCTGTCAAATTAAGGTACTCCATAGACAAGTTTAGACGTGATTAAAAAAATGGCTACTAAAAATACGCCAATTTACGTCGGGCGCTGACTGATATCACAAGAGTAAACTAATATTTATCTTCTGTACTTTCCTTAATGTAATAGAATGAAAAAGATGCACTGAACTTACCTAAATTTAGTTTTAGTTTGTGAACAAAAGAATCGATACCATTCTGTGTTTTGGTTTGTCCTTCTTTCACGCAGCAACAGAGCAACGTATCGACGTGATTTTTTACACAGAGATAGTTTAAGGACCGAAAACTGTCATATAATTGTATAAGGATCTTTAGACGCGTAAAAAAAATCAGAACTAATGCCGCCATCTTGTTTTTTCAATACATTTTCACAAATGTTTACCAACAGCGCCCGCTGTTAACATCATTCAAGCGCTAAGAAATCCTTGTAGTCCACTAGGTATTATTATCTCAAAAAAAAAAAATCACGTTTCCTGTTGGATAGACCACGCGAGCCGCGGACAAAAACTAGTGGTATAATAAATATGACTTACTGCTGTTGGAGGATAGAGGAGATCGTATCACTGTGAGACTTGCCTAGCGCGATGTCCTTCTTTTTGTATTCGGAGTGCCATTTTTCCAGCTAAAAATAAAAATTATGATGATTACAAATAATATAACTTCCCGTAGGTGTTTTAATGAGTGCTGAGTAGAGGAAGTCTAAAGAAACCATTGATGGACTATGTGAAAGATTATATGATATGGCAAGAACGGGGGTCATTATCTACATGAAGGCTAGTAGAGATGCATGGATGAAGAATTCATGTTATAATGGATGTAGAAAGACGACTAACGAAGCCAGGAGTCACTTGTCTTCTTTGTGATATTTTTTTTTTTGGTGTGACCACACCATGCGGAACCTTCTGGTTGCAGACACATTGAAGGACAGAGTTCTTATTTTTCACTAAAAGAAGTTTTGAATGTTTTATCTTAACTTTAAATATCACAACTCCTGTACCGTTGCACGTTGTCGTAAACAACGACTTTTCACGCCATAAGTTAAGGTCGTTTCCCACCAACAGTTTTTTGATCAATGTTACTTATTATAATAAAAAACATGTGTACAGTTCACACGCGATAGAAGTGACACCTTCAAAAATGTTAACTTCAAGATAACGACGAATGTAGAATTTCAGGAGTAGGGGTTTTATTATAACGATATTGATACCAAGTATAAAAATCACTTTACATTTTTTTTTCTCTCTGATAATCACGACAATATTTTGCATTCGTTTTCGGCATACTTGAAAAATCACTTTATTAAAATAAAGAAATATTTATGTAAACGATACACGTGTACAATACACCACGGTTGTTATGATGCTTTTACCAAAGCTTCGTAATACGCAGGCGCGCACACACGTGATAAGACACGTACAACGCTCGGACCCAAGCGTCGTGCGTAGCACGTACCGCCACTTTCAGCATGTTAGGTTTCTGTTTGAAGGCGCCCAGAGCAGTACCGACAATCTACGAAGACTTACGAATATTCCCGAACGTATGAAGATGACAAAATATAAGAAACACTGTATAATGCCTTCTGTCTCTTTCTCTCGCACGTATATGTATGTGTTTATCTCTTTTTACTGTCGCTTTTTCGTTTCATTGAGTTTCAAATCACAACGATGCGAAAGAAGTTTTCACTTCAATAATAATTTATTTGACAGACAACAAAATGTCAACACTGACAAAAAAAAAAAACGTAAAAAATGTTAGTTATTGAAAACGCCTATGTAATAGGTCTTTTACATCCTGAATAATGGAAGAACGCTTATAAGTGCTGAATCAACGCTTATTTCGTTCGTATCGCTTACCTCGACAGTCTTGTGCTGCGACTGTTGCTTGAGCATCAGTATCTGGTCGCCGAGTCGCTCGCCGGTTCGCTTGTACCGCTCTAGCTCCGCTAGCAACTCTCGCTCGGCCGGAGTCGCCGACGCAGAGGCACGGATGTTGCGGATTACTGCTGAGCATCTGTAAGTGTAGTTAAAATGTATTCAAGTGCACTCTGCCCTTATAGTGGTATTATTATAATTTCAAACGTCACATTACAATTTAAACTATAAACGTCACATTACAATTTATATTTATAATTTTTCAATAACATAATTAGGGATTTATGAAAGTGTTGTTAACTTTTTTACCTGTAATTGTAGTTTTTTTTATGTGTATGTGTATACAAAATATGTTTTTAATTTTTGTAACTTTAAACCGTTTTAATTAAAGAAATAAATACATTGCGAAATATGAGTGTACTATGCATACAAAAGGGTATCCAAAATAACAAATTTTGTGGTAGCCAGGTTTTTATGGTTTTAAATCGTCCAAGAGTGAGTAAGCTTTGTGATAATTTTTCATTTCTCGTCGAGTCGTTAACTTCTTCAAGGTCTGAGTTGAGTTACACGATTACTGACAAATATGTGCACTACTAGATTGGTCCACTCAAATCTGTGTGGTCCTTTCCTCAAAAGCCTATTTCAGACGCTAATCTGCACGGTCCTCACATAATCTGACCAACATAATGTCGGTTTAGTTTAGACTGTGACCTCAGAGTTTGTTTCGGTGTTTTTTCGCAGAGTAGTCGGATAGGAAACACACAGATCTAGTTTTTAAAATATTGTTGACGTGTAAAAGTGTTTGTAAAAACCTACCAATATAAATAAACAACATTTATCATTTCTACTCGTTATGTGAATTAAGTTGCCTTTGAACTGCAGTTAGGGTCATGTGATTTTTGGTTTTAAGTATTTCTGGACTCGATTTTGCTATTTCTGTAAGTTTTTTATTTTTATTTTTGACGTTGAGGCCGCTCCTCTGCCTGAAGGCGCGCGCATCGCGCGGACCTCGGCGCCGCACGCGCCCGTTTTTTAACGTCCACATTTTCTTGTTTACATTCTAATCCGACCTTTCACCGTTTTAATATCGTTTATCTTCTTATTATACTAACATATTATATAATCCACTATCACGTTCATTTTGCTGCACTTGCTCGCGATCATTTGACAAGTATCAAATTACTAAAAGTAGGGTAATTCTGGGGTAGTTGGCGTTGATTATAGAGGTCAGGACAAACTGTTACTCGTATATTTTGCAATCAAACCAAAAATAACCATTATTTTACGAAACTAACATCATAACAACCTAAAATAAGAACCCTCTGAAAAATATTTCCACTACAACAAACAAATAACAAGGATTTTCCTTACTTTTTGTTTTTTTTTTCACCAGTAAGTTGCACGCTTGCTTACTCCCACGCGCGTCGCGAAGCGAAATAAAGTACTACTGGTGCGATTTAGCCAACCATTCGGGAATTATTTCGACGGGCCATCTCTCCCTTATGGCCATCTACCCCGGAACTACCCTATTCATAAAACTAGTCTGGCAAAGAGTACCTTCATCACTGATTAATTATTATAATAATAATATTCACCTGTATTTGAGATCATCTTGATGTTTCTCAGCTAACATACACTTCTCCTTGAGAACCGTAGAATCAAGTTGGACATCGTCTATCTCTTTCTGAAATAAACAACAGTTAATAATAATAATAATTTTTGTAATTAAGACACAAACGGATTAGGTCCCACTAAACGCATGACGACAATGCGGCAGGCCGAGACGAAGCTGGCGGGACGAGCTTGACTCATACAGAAAGAACTGGCCGACTAGCAAAAGACAGAATTGTGTGGAAAAAGGAGAGGGAGGCCTTTAGCTTGCAGTGGGACAATACAGGCTGATTAATACTCAATACTCAATATCTTTATTGCTTTAGCATAATAAGAGGCCTGTTGGTCTAGTGGTCAGTGGCCCCGACTGCTATGCGCAAGGTCGTGGGTTCGGTTCCCACCCGGGACAAATGTTTGTGTGATGAGCACGATCATTTGTTCTTTGTCTGGGTGTAAATTATCTATAATATGTATGTATTTAGAAATATATATAATGTATGTTTACCAGTTGTCTATTACTCATAGCACAAGCTCTGCTTAGTTTGGGACTAGATGGCGTTGTGTGAAGGTTGTGGAATATTATTATTATTGTTACTATGTGTACTTAGATGGTAACTATACAGGGTTATTTGTAAAACATCAACAACCTCTTAAGAGGTCATTGTACTCATCATTTTGAACAACTTTTACTATGGGAACAAACCTGAAAGCGTGAAAAAAAAAAATCAGCTGTTCCCTACATTTTGACGACTCGTACGAACATAAATGTAGGGAACAGCTGATTTTTTTTTCGCGATTTTAGGTTTAGTCCCATAGTAAAAGTTGTTCATAATGATGAGTACAATGACCTCTTAAGATGTTGTTGGTGTTTTACAAATAAACCTGTATATTTTAGATCATTATGGACCCTGTAGGGCACAGCAGAAGGGTAGGAGAGAGGAAGCTCTGTTTTAGAAGATAATTGATAGTTGTTTTTGTGAGAACAAGTTTTAACTTACTTACATATTATAATCAAAGTCAGGAGATCGCGAATAAGATAATAATTTATTTCGCTTATCTATTATTTATGTTATTGTGTCTGTAATTTATACAACCTTAGTTTTTGTTCACCGTAAGCCTGAAAAATCAGCTACTCCATACATTTCGTCGATCTAAGTGATCAGAAACGTATGGAGCAGCTGATTTATTTTGCGATTTCATGATTGGTCCTATCGTAAAAGTAGTTCATTATAATAAGTATCACCCCCTTTCAGGTTTAGGATACACAAAAACGTTAGCTAATTATAATTATTTTATAAACTGACTTCTGACTGGTCTCTATTTTAGCTCTGGCAACCAGTCTCACCAAGGGAGATCATGTTACCCAGTAACTGGGTTGTGGAGGTGCGATAGGCAGTCGCTGCATGTAAAATACTGGTATTCAGCTGTATCCGGTTAGACTGGAAGCCGACCCCGACATAGTTGGGAAAGGGCTAGGCAGGTAGTGATAGAAATATAAATATATTTGTCGTAGATTAACAATGCAAATAACGGAATTAATGTTGTTGAATGTTGTCAAAATGAAAGTCATATCTACTGTCAGTATGTTTCGCTATTACCCCACTGTTGTTGTGTGTCTGATGGTGAATTGTCTCGGAGTTTGCGCATGGAGTGTGTGAGTTTTCTTATCATGCCAGAGTGATTTGATGTGTCTTGACTATGCTAACCTGTAAGTCTTGGAGCCACTCCTGGTGCTGGCTGCTGAGCGAGCGAAGTGAGTGAAGTTTGCGAGCGATGGCGTCGCTGGCACGTTGTTGGCGGGAGATGTACTCGCCGCGGAGTTTAAGCGTGGCTTGCGTTAGGAACTGGAAGATAAAGCTTTGTTATACTATCCACTTGAGCTTGGGTTTCTTAAGAAGTTTATGTGGATTATTTATTTATTTATTTATTACTTCAAGCACATAAATGTACAGAGGCGGACTTAATGCCATAGGCATTTTCTATAAGTCAACCTTTGGGTGATGCAGAGCCAAACAGTAGTAGGTGCAATCATGAAAATCGCCCCCTCCCCCCCTTATAATATAACTGCCGCAAAAAAATGACCATCTATACAGGGTGAAATTGAAAACATGCGAAAAATCGAAATGGGAGATTGTACTCATCATTATGAACAACTTTTACCATGGGACCAAACCTGAAATTGCGAAAAAAAAATTAACTGTTCCCTACATTTTGACGAGTTATGCGAACATAAATGTAGGGAACAGCTGATTTTTTTTTCGCGATTTCAGGTTTGGTCCCACGGTAAAAGTTGTTCATAATGATGAGTACAATCTCCCATTTCGATTTGTCGCATGTTTTCAATTTCACCCTGTATATGGAGCGTTTTTAAGTCACCGTCAGAAAAAAACAAAGGTTACAAAAATCAAAGCACCGGTGAAAATGCCGAATGTTTATGACCGCCGTCACTATGCAGTAGTTATAACTATGTCGGTACCGCTAGCTTAGGAAACCTAAGCTGTTCTTTAAGACAATGCATTTACTTGACCCAGGTGCATACGGGTACCAGGTGTAAGCTATGATCCATTATAAACCAACTATTCTCATTAGAATGGGAGTACATAGTTTCTCCTACGAGATTTCTTTGACAGCTCTTCATAAAATAATTTGTCAAGAATAGTGTCCACTGTCCATTATGTTACCTCTAAGCACTCCTTAGGACTTGGTTCCGCTTTCCTGCTGATCTGCAGGATCGGCTGAGATACGTCCCGCTTGAGTATCTCTTGTACTATCGATGTGAACGTCAGTTTCTGTCTCTGGAATTATAAATGAAAGACATACTCAATACACACACCATCACGTAAGATGGTTTAGGCAGGTGTGTGAAGCACACCCACATTTCGCTAGGAATGTTTCTGAATCCTGTAAACATCTTCACAAATACAAATTCAGACTGCGGCCAGCTACTGAGAATTTCTTTAATTTATTTATTTATTTATTCCTTTATTTCGGGCAACTAAGGCCCATAGAAAAAAACCCATTCCCATTCTCATTGCCCGGTGTGCAGATTGAACCCAGAACCAGCGTCGTTTGCAACCACAAAATCATTATTTATTGCACTTTTAATTAATGAAATTTATTCCATGACAACCCTTGCTGCGTTCGAT